>VXAD01011954.1:405612-443423 GCA_013399195.1 Dicrurus megarhynchus | reverse complement strand
AAAAAAAAAAAAAAATTGTGGGGAATGAGAAATATGGGAGAGGAAAAACAGAAAACACCAGTGTGTCACTTTATGTATTGGAAAAGAAAAAAGCCTCGTGTTGAAGTCTCCCAAAACTAACTTGCCTTGAGCTGACTAAAAATAGAGAAGGTTTTATTTTCTACAACATTTTTTAAGGCATTTCTCATTTCACCCAAGGTCTGCAAATAGGCTTTTGTTGTTGGCTGTTGGCTTGTAGGTTGCTTTGTTTATTTGGTTGTTTGGTTTTTTTGGAAGAAGTTGTCTTTTTGTAGAATGAATAGAAAATCAGATTAAAGCTTCTATTTCTGTTGTCAATGTGCTGACCCTTTACAGATTTTAACCTATGGTTTATGGAAGTTTTTGTGCAGCAGAGTTCCAGCTTGGGATCCCTGGATATCAGCGTTGTAATCTGTGAGGGACCCTGGTTCTCCCCATTATGTCTAAAAACTTTCTGACACAACTGCTCCAGTCATTTCAGCCCAGCATGATAAGTGCTCATACAAGGAGGAAGAGAAAGCAAGAAAAGGCCATTTCCATTTGAGACAGCAAGAGAAAAACATCAAATTTCCACAATGGTTAGTAGCGTTTATCTCTGCAGAATAAAAAAAAAAATAAAGAATAAAAAAAAAAATAAAAAAAAAAAAAAAAAAGGACAGACTAAAAGCATGCCTGGATGACAGTACAGCAGCAAAACAGCCAGATTTCAGGAACTCAGTGGTCAGCTCTCACAGAATTAGAAATTTTCTTTTAGACATCAGAATGCAGCTGCTGGGGTGATGCAGGAGTAATTATGTTGGAAAATCAGATTAGCTCACCACACTAGGAATCTCCATTAAACAGTCCTAATGATCAGGCAGAAGACATGGTCTATTGGAAAGAACAAAAACAGGGTGCAAGAGAGATCATCCATTGCTTATGATAATTTTCTCTGTCACATTCAATCAATGGAATTCGTGTTCTGCGGCGTCAGGAATGGGATGTTCCATCTGTCCTTCTGGGGTGACCCTGTGGAACCTCCGAACATTTTATGCTTTAGTTCCCCAGTTCTGAAATGTGACCATTATTCAGGACTGGCCAAAACCAAACCCAACAAAACACACAGCTTCAAAGGATGTGGACCCCTTTCAAATGTTAACAAAAATTCATCTAATCAACAATTCCATTTACTTATGTTTTTTGCTTACTATTTTAATTTTTTTTTAAATATATGTATATATTTCTCTTCCTGTTGACTCTGAGACCTTTGGGAAAACTAAGCCAAATGCAGAAAAGGACTTTTTGGAGACTAACTAATTTCCAACAAATTTCGTGAAAGCAGGAGCTATATGAAAACACAGACCTGTGAAAAGTACCTTAACAAAGATAAAGATGCTGTATGTGAGCCTAACTAAATGCCAGATAATCCACAATGGAAGTGTACATCAAAGAAAGGCATTTTCATCTGAATATTATCCTATGCTGAAGTCATCAGACCATAAGAGGAACCTTGATGGCAAACCAGAATGCACTAGCTTTGCAGGTCATGGAATGGCTCTCCTGGCAGTGTGGTTTTCTATGGAGCCATGGATAGTGTGATCCAGGGTGTCCAAACCCAGTGGTAGCTCTGACAGAAGGATTGATCTGTGGAGTTTAACTGGTGCATATTCCAGTGACAAGTAAATGTTATGGGAGCGGCTGGAGTTTGAACTCTGACTAGTATCACTCTATAAAATGTTTATCCCACTCACCAGTGCCTAAATAGGAGGTACAATATCCTTTATTTCACTGTCAAAATTATTAATGGGGAAAAAATTAGGTGTGTGTAAAAATGGCAGAAACTGTTAGCATAGCTCAGTGAAGTACAAAAAGTCCCAGAGGCTCTAATCCAAACATCAATGGCTTTAGGGCATCTTTAGCTTTTTCTTTTGTATTTTTTCAATAGGGAGAAGGAAAAAGGAAAGAAAGCAGAAACAGATTAAAAAAGTTAACTTTCTATTCACAACAAAATTCTTGTTTGGGATAAAAAACGAAAATGAAAGCTTAACATATAGAAAAGTTCCAGTTGTTAGATTTGCAGCATATACTGGTTGATTGTTAATGGACCCTAGGGCAGAGATTAAATGTTTGCTATCTAACCGGTCCTTCAGCTAAACCACCATTTTTTTATAAATGTTTTCTTGCCCCTTGATAATTTTATTTCAAGTAACTGTTAAAACTATGCACAACTTTAAGAATCTAAGTGGAATGAAAAGGCCACTTATTTTGTTACAGAGTCACTTAAGGTTTTTTAAAATTATTTACATATAATTTTTTTCTTCTGCTCTATAAACATCAAATAAATGTTTTATTTACGCTATTTTCCCCCACATGTTCTTGATGTGTTCTACCAGAAACCTGTTTTCTATGGTAAGAACAACTAAAAATACATCAATTGGATCTAAATTTTTAAGAAAATTACCTTTACTAAATGATAGCATACAATGAGGGCAATAATTCAGGGATATTTCTTCTTCAGTAATAATACAGTATCATCATTATATGTGCAGAATTTAGGTCAGAGCCTTAGCTAAATCACTGCAAATCCGTTCAATTCTTGTTTAGGCTCTGTTTAGATTTCACAGATATTTGGAATTTGAATTGGTCCCATTCATTTTGGTACAGAACACATGATGATATGCAAAGTATTTACCCACATTAATACATGGTGGTTACAGTGCTCATGAGACATGATTACGCCAGTCACTTCAAATTCTTACTGATTAAAATATTGCTGCAACACCGTCATTTATTCATCGGGACTAAAAATCCATAGCAGCTGATCAGCTGACTGAAGTACCCCTTCTGTCCATAGCTAAAGCAGCCTCAGCTGGTTGTCAGTCAGCCAATAACATGTGCAAGGCATAGCCCCGACATCTGTAGCGTTCCCATCAGGGTAGTCTCAGAGGACTGCATTCCAGTCACCCGGCTTTCCTTAAGGTGCGAGTCCTCACTGCTGCCAGCCAGGATCACTGCTGTGAGGGGATAAAAAATCAGGCACAGGGTTTTCTGTGGGCACATTGGCAGCTGAAAGGCAGAACTGAGGTTTTCTTCTGCTGAATACCTTAGTCTTATCAGTTGGTGCCAAACTGGGAGTCCTTTAGGCACAAGAGGGAACACCAGTTTTCTCACTGGTTTCAAAGACACTGCTCACACCAGATTCTGCTTACGGGACTCCTTTTAGCAAAGTTGTGCTCTTGACCTCAGCAGAATCAAGTTAAAGCTGGTTAACTTCTGACTTCTTCAGCTTTCCCCTCTTAAGATGCAAATAATCTTTTTATTGGTCTTATTGAAGTGCTATGTGACTGAAAACATTTCTGCAAGAAAGGCATATGATCCCTAGAAAAAGGTATTGTATATGCATGTCTGTGTATACAGCATTATTTATAAATGCTTTAGCAAGTGGGTAACTTGCTTTGGGCTTTTTCTGAATAGAAGTTTCTATATAAATGCAAATTATTTATTTCTAGTAGTAATATTTGTTTTTCAGGCAAGTTTATTTTCCCTTTGTTTCCTGGCTCTGAAAACCCAACAGATTCCACTTCACCTGCATTTAATTCAAAGTTTGTTTCACTTATGCCCACAATCTCCTTGTTCTATAGAAGAAATTGCTTTCAATTACACATATATCACAGCACTTAAACATTAGTCTCACTTTCCTTTGGTTAATAATTCACCTTATATTCTAACATCCATCAACATAAAATCAGCATAACAACTTTTATGAATCCCTTTATCATCAACACATTCCAAATGCTTATACAATTCACACTACAGATTCACATAGGAACTGGTTTAATAGCCCTTAAAGTTGCCATAATGTTCACATCCTTTCAATCATAGAATTATTGTTCATGTTTTCAGACAAGACCCTTTTTAGCCATTTTAGGTTATTATCTCATATTTCTTTACACCCCTCAAACTGGATCTGCATGTCAATAAAGCTGGTGCAAACTTGTATGAAACCATTATTTTTTTAATAAGATTACCCCACACTTGTACCAGCATGAATGTTTGAAACTCACCTGGACACTGATAACACTTTGTGGGAGAAGGAGACTGAGAAGGCGGAAGAGGGAATGGATTCCATGGGATTTCTGCAGCTTTTCACCAGGTAGCAGACTTTCTCTGCTTTAAATTTGAAAGAGATTTCTTTTTCTTTTCTTGCTCACTGGCATTTCTCAGCCATGGATTGTTGAACAGAGCTAAAGCTATTGTTTTTACCACAAGATTTTCATTCCTCTTGTTCACTCCTTTTCTCTGAACATAGTTCAGTGGTTCTAAGGTCTGGTTTCCCCATCAGCAGCACACGTACACCTCCTATTGAAGTCAATGGGAGTCGCATGCACATCTGTCAGGATAATCAAGTCCCAAGTTTAGTATCACCATCAATTTGAGGTTTAATTTTATCATTTCCATAGGCCATCTGGGCCTTTTCCCTGTTGGAGTTTCCACAGTGACTTTATCTTATATTTGCTTCTACTTCTGTCACATTTCAACCACTCTTTCTTTTCTGAGGGTACTGTTTTTCCACACCTCTCCTCTTCCTTCTCCTCAAACCAAACTTTATTCCCATAGTCTGTACAAAAGCCCTAGAAACAGCCAAGAGTGAGGTGTGACTGAGAGACTGCTGAGACTTTTGTCAGGCATTGTTGGCTAGTATCCTCCTCTATTTTTAATTAATAGCAATTATTAATTCATTAATTCATGCTGCATTAGCACCTCATAGCTCTATTATGAACCCCCATTGTGCTTATTAATGTACACCCACATAACAAGCTCCTAACTTCACATTTTGAGTCTTGTATGGATAAAAAAAGCAACTGTGACTATATTAATGGGCTGATTCTTCATCCTTATGCCCTGTGTATATGCCAGAATATCTCAATAGGAGTGAAGAGAGACCAATGCTTCAATATGCTGGATTTGTAAGTATGGTGAATATTAGAGAATGTTATGTTTTATTGCAGAATAAGTGAGTTTTCCACTCCATGTGTGCCACAGTGACAGGGTTCCCCAAAAGACATGTAGTTAAACACAGGAATGTATCTGCTCCCTGATTATCTCTTCAGAAGACAAATCAATCTACATAGAAATTATCCACTGGAGAATGGAGTTCTGAAGCTTTAAAAGCAACTCGTTACAAATATATGGTAGTGTCAAGCTGTAACAAGTTTACATATTTTCATGCTTTTTGTTGTCCAAATGTTTTCTGTGAATCCTTAAATGCCTCCACAAATTTATTGAATTCATTAAGATAACCCTGCAATAATGAAAATAAGCCAGTGTTATTCTTTGCCTAATATCCTATTATGTTATTAGATAATTGGGAGCCTAAATTATGTCTCGGGACCACGCTCACACTGATTCTTATCCCCTACTGATTAGCAGAATTGTGTCCAAACAATCTTTTTTCTTTTTTCTTTTTTCTTTTTTCTTTTTTCTTTTNTTTTTTGTTTAGAAGAGACAAAATCTGGAAAAAGAATGGGTTATGAAAAGAACTCTTTTAATCCCAGAAAGTCTCACATTCCAGGGACACTGCAGCTCCCTGAAAAATGACATGTAATGATTTAGCAGAGAACATTTTCTTACTCTGAGGTGTAAGGGAACCGTAAAAATCTTCCTAGAAGAGGATGAAGGTGGTTGTTTGCATACAAATAATAACAATAAGATATTTAAATGTCCAAGTCTGATTGGACACCAGAGGAGTGACAGTTTGCAATGAACAGTGAACTATTTTGATGCTTTTGAAAGTTGTCTTACTTTCTTCCCCATATATTTGACCTGTACAAACATTTGGCCCTTTCTAACTATGCTAGATTCCCAAATTTTTATACCCAAAAGTCATTGTCAACCAGTAGGATCTTACTGCTATCAACATAATTGATGGACCAGACTTCTGGAATTTAGATTCCTCTAACAAAAATTGTCCTTCAGAAAGATTAGAGGATTACCATATCAAAGTGTATAAGATGCCCAAGCACTGTGCTAATAGGAGCTCCAAGAGTAACTTAAACATGCGTAAGAATCTGCAATACGTCCAGATAAAATTTAGCATCAGAAGGCTACATCTTCCAACAAAAAGGATTTTTCTAAGCAGTCAGATTCCTAAGCTGAGCTCAAAATTATGTGTTTCCTTAAGAATAAATTGTTCCGACCAACAAATAATTTGTTAATTGGGACAGAGTTTGTTCATAATTTGTTCAGCTCGTGGTTCAATGTCACCCTTCTTTCTTTGCACTACAGGGAAATTAAGCTGGGAGGCACAGTGTAAAACTTTGCTCAGTGGTGGTTGGCATTGGTAATTTTACATCTTTTTATTTTGGATTGGATTACCTTTATGCTAGTGGAAATTGGGGACAATATCTAAAAAGTTAATCTAATGTAATCTTTAATGTCTCATATTCTAATATCCAGGTAACACTGTACTTCTGTGGTCTGTCCTGGTTGGAGAAAATCACCACCATCTCTGTATTACTGTATGACTCCAGAATTTAGATCAGGCATGCAATTTTTCAGACATAATTTTTTTGATAGTGATGAGATGTCTCAGCCACCACCCCACCTGGGACTGGAGAGGTCTTTGTATTTCTTGCAACATATGGAGGGTTCTGCATCCTCCAGCTTTCCTTCTGTCTTTCCTCAAGCCCTGGTGTGACAAAAAGTGGGAGGTACACCATCAGACTGTAGGCCAGAAACATCGTTCAAGATTCTGCTGACAATTCTGGGCTCTCACACATTTTTTGCGAGGTGAATGCCTGAGAGTTCTACCCTTAGGAAGGAGTTGGAAAATAGGGTGCTGCACTGCCAGGGATGCCACAGAAGCCACAGACAACTTCCCCCACCCCCTCTTAATAGGTTTTTTCCCCCCCAGTGCTTTCCCCCTTTTAGCTACAGCAGTAAGTGCATTAAAGAAGTACATTTAGGTCACTTCAGACCAGAACATTAAAACAAATGCTGATAGTTCAAGGTTAATAGATGCATAAAACAAAAGTAATTCCATGTCAAAACTGAGATGACAGGTGATTTGACTTGAGACTGCCTTGCAATCACTCTTTTACATGTGCTAGGCACTGAGACTGGCGGAAGGTGTTATGTTTCTGACATTTACTTGTCAGAAAGGTATGACAATAGAAATTGTTTCTATCTCTTCTGGTCCCAGATGTTAACCTTCTAGCTTTATTTTGTAATTGGGGTTCCACAGAGCTTTAACATTTTCTATTGATTCAATAGAAGCGATAACATTTCCAATCATAAGAAGGCATTATAGAAATATCAGGCAATTCACATATCAAAATGTTTGATAGCTGGGCTCACCACATTAATTTCTGTCACCTTTGCTAGGAACCCTTTATCCTCTTTTTAATACTGAAGGACACCTGAGAGTAGTTTCTGTCATTTTTATTGTTCAATAAAGTAGACAAAAGTTTCAATTAACAACCAAGGAGCCTCTAGGAAATTGTGAATGAGAGTATATTTTATTCATTTTACTGTATTTCTTTTTTCTAATGTGCCAGCTGTGACTTCTAAGCCACACTTCACAGGGGAGAGGGGGGAAAAAGTTGATATAAGCTTATACACTCTGAGGGCCATATTTTTAAAACAACTTTGTTTTAGCTGTGGGAGTCAGGTGTTACAAATATTTTGAAAATTCAGCTCTGCCTCTGGATGCCAGTACCTTTAAGACTGATATGACCCCTAAGGTTCNAAAAAAAAAAAAAAAAGATGGAAGAATAAATGTAATATGTGCTATGTATTCTGCTAGGAATAAGATGCAAGGTTGTTATCCTTTGTAAAGCAGTGTCTTTCACCAGCATTCTGTTTAAAAGCTTATATTCTTGGTCTAAATTTAGATATTTTGGGCCATCAAGCAAGCAAAGGCTGATCTGCTATGTCTCAGTGCTATTTCCATGCCACACATCCTCTCCTGCACTCAACACTGGCAAGATCACAGAGGTAGATGTCGTGGTCAGGCTGTCATTTGACCCTCAAAAAAAAATCTCTGTAGAAATAATCCTTTAAGGTTTTGATATAATGGCCAACCATTCCACCAATCCAAGAGGTGCAAACACAGTATCCCTTCTGATTTACTTGCTCCTTGAGAGCATCCCACTGTGTTACAGCTCTGGCTGAAGAGCTGGTGCAGCAGAATGTGATGTTACTCTCTCTCTCTGCAGCACCGAAGTCCTCTTGACTTCATACAGCTTTAGGACCACCTTGGTTATGACATATTTCAAAGGATGTGGCTGAAGAGAAAGACCAGTAAAGAAAGAACTAATGTTCTCTATCTTGAAATCTCTGTTTCTTTGTGGCTTTAATTTGAAATCTGCACATATATTCTCTGACCAATATTAGAGTCCAAATAATTTTTCATATCTTTCCCTGAAGGTTATAAAACACCTCAATAACACTGCTCATTCCCTCTTCTCCCCTTCATCTGCAGCTTGTGAAAGAAGAGGATTTATATAAAATTTCAGTCCATCTAAAAACCATCAATGTATAAAACAGAATAGCCATTCCAGAATGTAATGAATTTAAACACAGTACAATAGACATCAGTGTCATGGAAACATTTGTTAAATATTGGACAGAAACACTCCTTAACACTGTATAAACTGCCTATCTTGATGATTGCATAGGGTAGGATCTGCATCTGGTCTTAGTTTTTTTTATTTTCTCTTCATTCTCATAGCACGACATACAAATGCTGTGAAAGAGAACTCTTGACTCATGTTGAGAAGCCAAATGGCCTTTTTTCCACCCTTCTTTCCCTTTTTTAGGCAGAGGCTCAATCTACTGATGTGTAAAGGGAGCTGTAAAATCATCTGGTTGCCACATAACAACCCAACATCTTCTGTGTGGCTGGCTCCACGAGGACTTTCTTAATGATTTTGACCAAAAGACTCTCTTCTCTTCAAATTTCTTCTTCCCCATCAGATACAACATGAGCCATCACTTCCCTGAAACACAAACCAACACTGATGGGAAAATGTTTTGTGGTTAAACTGCAGCTCTTGAGGGTGAGGGGTACCTATCACTGTCACAGCTCTACGGTGATGGACACATCAGACAACAACACGTCAAAAATGATGATGGGCTAAGATCTGGGTCATTTCAATGTGACTGATGATTTCTAGATGACATGGGGTTTGGGGAAATATTGCAGTAATTTTGAAGAATGAATGAGTAAAAACTGGCAATGAAGACATTAAAAAGATTTATTGATGACATAATTATAAGTCTAATTTTAGATATAAAACACAGTGGGTTTTTTTTACTTGAGCCATGAGACATTCAGCCTGAAACCAATGTGTGCAGCATTATATGAATAACACTGAAATTATGAAAAGAAAAAAAAGTTAAATTAAAAATAAACAAAAATATTTTTTCATTGGCATTTCAGAATAATTTTCCCTTTATCTGTAGGAAGATTTATAGGGAAAAATCTAATGTTTCATAATCTTTCAGGAGATAATTTCTTTCTTTTGTAAAAGTGGGGAGTGAAACCAAAATTACCTATTGCCGTGACTGTTGTTGCTGAAATTTAGTCCTGTTTCTTGATGATGAACAAATCTCAAAGGAAGCATATTTAAAAGGGACTCGTTGCTTCTCCAAGGATGTTCTGCTCAAGAAGAAATGAAGGATCTGGCCTTATTACATATTAGTTCTATATATTTTAAGGTGACTTGAGCATACAACCACATCAGACTCGTAAAGATATTGCTCCATCCCTGTGGTTCTATCTATTCATGGTGCTCAGCATAGTTCAGGGACATCACAGAGAAAGTTTTAATGCCAATGAAAACACCGTCTTTGATGGCAGATCTCAACATTTTCTTTCCATCAAGCATTCTGGCACCAAAATACACTTTCCTCTATCAATTGTAACGTTCAGAAAAGATAGCCACCATTAAATCTTATTTGTTAATATAGCAATTATAATTGCACATCATAGAAGACATGAGGCCAGAATTTCTGAAAAAGCAGTTTGTTGCACTTCTTCAGCCTCATCTTAGTTCTTTATATGTGTATGTGTGCATATATGTATATCTATGTACATATCTATATCTATACATATATTCACAAATACGTGTATATACATATATGTGTGTCTATATATGAGTGTCTACATATATATATATATATATATATGTGTGTATATATATATACACATATATTTCAGGCTGCCTTGTACCTTTGCATCTTAGAAGATAACCATCCACACAACACAATATAATTTGATGTACCTTTAGGAGCAGAAAGGGCAGTTTTTCAGTGAGTAGACCTTCTGTATTTCACAAATACATGGTTGTACAATGTATATCAAACTGACTGTCCAAAACCTGAATCATTTAAAAGTCATCAGCAGTCAAAAGGTCTGGTTATATTCCATTTTTTCTCTTCTTTGACTTTAGGTTTTGTGACATTCATGGATAACCCAGGGGTACTGACTACTTTGTTTTAACCTGAAAATACAGATTTAGTCCAGTCTGGGCTTCTGAACTGCCTTCACAAAATTATTCCTATAAAAGCTGTAAAGAACAAGGCAATGAACCTTTAGCTAGCAGGAAAAAAACCCAAAAATTCTATCTTCTGATAGAATCAGAAAAAATTGAAAATATAAATTAAAAGTATTTTTTTTAAATATCAATTTTTATCAACAAATTTTAGGTTGCTTTTTCTTACTATTTTATTAGTCTTGTCCAATAACCAATTTTTCTTTAGAAATTTTTTTTTTTTGTAGGGAAAAAAATATTAAATTCTTCAAGTTTTCTCAGAAAAAAATACCCAAACTCTAAAACAAGTTATAACTAAAAGTGTGTAATGTTCTTTTACCTTTTTTTTTGTCTTGTGGAAAATACTTTTCCCCAAAAGGTCATGCTGTTATATACCAAATCATATTTCAAAAAATAACCAAGGACAAGAAATAATATGTCACATACCTGAGATACACATTATTTAATGACTTTGGGTGCAACATGGAATCACAGGTCAATACAAGGTAAAAAGATATGTGAAATATGTAAAAATGGTCCTAATGTTATCTAAGGATTTCCACAGACACGCCCTTGGGGCCCATGGCACCAGTGTCCACCCACAGCACACAGAGAACCTGTGCAACAAAATGAGGTGAGCCTTGGCTTCCAACAAAGACACAAAGCTTCCCACCACCTAATGAGGGTGAACTGGTATTTCCAGTGAATGGCCATCTCCTATTTCAAATGGGTGATCTGAACAAGCAACTTTAAATAAAGAGAAGAAAATCCTTGGTGGAAAAACTACACAAAATGTGAAATTCCACAAGTTTCAGTCTCATTCTAGTGTCTCAGACTCTTTGCAGATTATCCCTGCCAAAGAGAAGAGAACTAAACTGAATAAAGCCAGTGAGTCTGAGGGGGGTTTTGCTTTTCTTCCTTTATACTTCTGCTGGAAAAGTTGCATTTCTTGGCCTCAGTGATGTGTTTTGGGACTCTCTGCACACATACCCTCAGCACTTTCAGATCTCACTCCCAGGGTCAGAGTTACTGTTTTTTATTATGGACAGTGCTGCACAGGAAGATGTAATTTCTCAGATGAGCTGTGCAGAAGCCATAGAGAGCAGTGACTGTCAGGCCTAAGATCTTGAATTTGATTTTGTATTCTTTGGAGAGCCAGTCCATAGAGCAGAGCATTGGGGTCATATGCTTTCGGCTGCAAGAGGACTTTTTCTTAGTCAGGGGAGTTCTACTGAACCTACTACTAAATTTTCTTTTGAGAGAAGAATGTACTCTGCTACTGCCAATAACCAGTTGGTGTTCTTCTCTTGCACAGACTCTTAGATTTTACCTGATGTCATGAAAGAAAAAATGAAATTATGTAGATGGGAGGTGAACTGTATAATCAAACAAGACTGCGCGTAGGGAGGTACAGGAAGTTTAAACTGTGGACAAGTGAACAGCATTATGAATGTCTCTGGACTGAGATGAGGACCAATGCAACCTTCTGCATGTACATAGGATTGATTTTAAGTATATGGAAGTGACATTAAAATGAGTGGAGTTATTTAAGTAATTAGCAAGAGGACATAATGGGCAGAATCGTGGCCTAAATGTTGTATATAAATTTTATGCATTACATTAGGAAAGTTATTACTGTTGCAACTAAAGCAAGGAAATGTCAGATTTGTCTGCTCTTAATTATGCAATAACATCCATCTACAAACCACTGCGGTTTTTGCCTCTAGTAGAAAAGCAGTATGTAATTAAGGATGATATAACTAGTGCCTACACATGAAAAGATTTTATTATCTCCTCTCCCTTTTCAAGACTAGTCTGCTCTTATTGCTTCCCATCTTTGGTCTCAGGTCAGCCTTACCTCCAGTCTCCCACCCAAGACTCTCTTATGCAAAGCTCTCTCCTTCTACCTTTAGTTTTGAGATTTCTTACCTGTTGCAGCTTTTCTAGGTGCATTCGCTCCTCAGGGCTGCTCTTGTTATGACCTGCCCCTGAAGGCAAGGGCAACCCAGGTTCTTGTTAATGGATCTCTTGGGGTGGATTAGAGTGAAAATATACTGAGTGCTTGGTGTTTGTAAATATATATATGTGGGGTTTATTTTAGGACAATTTGGTTCCACTGGAAATCAAGTATGTAAGCATTTTAATTATTATTACCTATAGTAATATAGTAATATGAAAGTGTAAAGATAATTCTTAAGAAATTGTGTAAGGGAAAATAATAGAAGAAAGAAAGGAAGAAAGGAAGAGAGAAAGATGAGAAAAGAGAGAAAAGCGAGAGAAAGAGAAAGAAGAGAAGAGAAGAGAAGAGAAGAGAAGAGAAGAGAAGAGAAGAGAAGAGAAGAGAAGAGAAGAGAAGAGAAGAGAAGAGAAGAGAAGAGAAGAGAAGAGAAGAGAAGAGAAGAGAAGAGAAAGAAGGAGGGAAAGAGAGAAGAAAGAGAGAAGAAAGAGTCTACAAACATATCACCACCCATGGGTGTCACAACAAGGCTTGATTGTTGCAATTTAGATATTCGTTGGTTGAAGTGATGGTTTTTGAAGTGATGGTTCCCGTCTTGATCTGTTGGGAGTGGGGAAAAACCACCCAGAACACTAAGTCTCGTGAGTTAAAATATGCTTAGGCTGGTGGGAATGCCTGGTACCTCCAGTGGAAGGCCCCAGAAATGAGTCTGGGGGTGCTTTGAGAGTCTTTGATGGATTTTGACAACTTCTAATACATGACAGCTGCATTGCATGTCAGCGTAGTGGAGCCAGTTATGCCCTATCAGAAGAGATAAAAACCTTCAGGACCTTCCCTGGGGGAGGGGAGAGGAGTTTTACAATTGAGTTGTGTAAGGGAAGACAATGCCATGATAAAAAACACCACCTCACAGGATTTGCCTCTCATTGGCCTCAAAGCCAGGCCCATAGCCTCTGGTGGGGATAGTTCACACCCCTGTCTTATACAGAGCAGAGACTTGTCTTTGCATACCCAAAAATTCACCTTCTCCCACTGTGCATGTCACTGACAAAGATGTTGAACAGCTCAGGTCCCAATACCAACCCCTGAGAGACACCACTCGCCACTGTTCTCCACTTGGACATTGAACCACCGACCACAGCCCTTTGAGCGTGACCTTCAAGGCAGCGACTCATCCACCCGGAGGTCCAGCTGTCAAATCTCTTCTTTCTTGTTTACAGACAAGGATGTCATGCAGGTCAGTCTCAAATGCTCTGCACACGTACAGGTAGGTGATGTCAGTTGTTTTTTCGTGTCCACTCATGTCATAGCCCCACCGCAGAAGGCCATCAAATCTGTCCCATGCACGTAAGCATCATAGTGAGTGACTACAGGAAATACTGAGCAGTCAGATATTTCTCTTAGGCAGAAAATGGTCTACTTCAGTCACAATAACATATGGGGAAAAGTATGATTAAGGCTGCTAGCAAACTATCCTGCAAGAACATACACTGATAGAGGATTTTGACACAAGCTTGTATTACCTTATAACATATTATCATTTCTTATGGTTCCAAGGTCAATGTCTCTTTCTCAAATAACATTTCGGACCTGTAATTGTTCATCTACATGCCAGCAATTATGGGCGAATTGATCAGCCAGTAATTAATGCTATGCTATTACACTTTTTAATTTGTAGATTATGCAGCTGCAAGCATTCACACATTTTTAATTTGTATATTATACAGCCACAAATGTTTACAATGCCCTTTTTAATCTCCTTACACTACCAGTGCCATTATTCACTATAGATTAATGATACACCGAATGCTGAGGTTTATTTCATTTACCACTCTTACCAAGAGAGCTGTTAACATTAGTGTGCTCTATTACTTAATGTCTTACTGCAGCTGCTAGTGAGCATTGGTTACCCTTTAAAATATTACCACTCGTTTTTTTCTCTCTTTCTCCTTTTTTCCCCCACCCCTCTCCAACACTCTTTCTACTGACAATATGACTCTGTGGTAATATTACAGTTTATTTCCAAATTTATTTCAAGAGTTTTGTTCCAAGGTGTTTCAATCTTTTATTGCAAACAATGGTACCTCTCTGGCCCTGTATGTTTTGCATTTCCCAGACTGTTTTTCCTTACGCTCTTTCTCTGTATGACTTCACTCTCTCTCTTCATATTATATTGCAAACTGGGCAGCTAGCCCATAGCCTTACTTTAGGGAAACATCCCTGTTCAGGACAACATTTCAGCATGTCTTTAACTTAAAACATATGCTCCAATCTATGCAGAACCTCTTGCTTACATTGTTTACTTGAATAGGACACCATGAGAGTAATTGTTCTTGCCACAGCCTTAATTCAGAGTCTACCAATGCCAACAAGAGCCTTGTCCTCATCTATTACACTTAGAGAATTTAGGGAAGTTTCTTAATTTATTGTTAATGTGGCAGTGCTGTTGCTTCCTCTTGCAAAATGATTTGTCTTATACAAATTAAAGTCTTAAAATCTTAAACCAGTTCAAATCATAAAAAGCTATTTCACCTTCCAGGCTCTTATTTCAAAGTACAAGCAAATTACTTTACAATATATATATTTACAGATATACACACACACACACACATACATATTTATATGTCTATATAACAAATATTCTATTTAGTGTTGCTGCATTTTTATTTGCACTTTAATTTAGGAAAAATATTATGCTTTCCTCCAAACTATACCAAGCAAAATGGTTGTCTTCTTTCCATCTTCTTTTGGATGGTGTGAAATATTTTCAAATTAAATATCAAAATAAAACAAAACTCACCTGTCTCATTGTTCCTATACATGCAAAAGACTTAAACCACTTCCATGAAAAGTTTCATATTTATAGTCTTGCTGAAGTCCTTCAAAGTGCCTTGTGGCAAATCTGTGGCCAATCAGACAATCACAACCTTCCTTTAGAAAACTTTGACCAGTTATTTCATTAGAATCATCCTGTGATATTTTTTTTTAAACAAGAAATCAAAATGCCTTTGTTGAAATAACTATTATTTTTCCAAGAGCACATCCTGAAGGGTGAAATATAGCTGAAGAACATTTCTCCTAACGGAAGGTGCAGCACCTGATGAACAATTCCCCTAAAAGTCACAGTGAATTATCAGAAGTGAAATATCCATTTTATGTTCTGTAAATTGTTTCTTTCAAAACTATTTTTCCCCAGAAAGCAGATCCTTTTAACACATAAGTAACAGAAAACCTAATTTTGTCTAGAAAAGCAGTTTTGAAAGGAAAAAATTTAACCAGTCCTAGTCAATGGCATCACAGTTATTTACACCAGCTCAATACTAATACTTACTATTGTACTCATATGGGTATTGCAAGGATTAGTGCTGACAACATTTCACTGAAAAGCTAAAATTATTACAAAAATATCTCTCACAAATGTTAAATAGTGGCACTTGAGATTGCTCATGTCTTAAGTATTAGTCTCAGCTGGAAAAATTTATGAAGGGTCACAAATACCACTGTTGATATTTATAAAGTCTTCCAGAGGAGTCTTGTTAATAAGCAACTGTAGAAAAATACAAACATTTGTGCATAGTATTACTTTAGATTAAAAGCTAAATAAACTCTGAGGTAAAAAAAAAGTATATTGATTGATCTAAACTTTTCGCTTTGACAATATAAAGCTTATAATACCGTATACTAGTTTGAAAACAGACCATTGGGAGGCACCAAGTCAGAATAACAATTTAATAGGGAAATTATAAAAAAAATAAAGGCAGAAAACACTGGTTTAAACTGACAGAGTCAGGATACAATCAGTCCAATAAAATGGTTGCTGCAGTCCTCCTGAAGTGGTGGATGTGGTTCTGTTGAAGCAGTGATCCTGTAGAAAGCGGCTGCTCTTCCTCGGAAGGTCCAGTGGCAGCTGTGTAGCTCCTGTCCTCTGGGAATCCAGTGGAAAAGGGGGGTGTCTGTGTTGTTCGGAGTCTCAGATTATATCCAGGATGGAACCCTTGGTTCCTCCTTCTGGGTGGAGCATCTCACAACGGGATGATGAGTCGTGAGGCAAGGCATTGATGGACCCATTGACAGAAGATAGGCCAGAGAGAGGACGCAAGGAAACACTGCCCCGTCTGGTTTCAGCAGCTCATGAGGATGGTAATAGAATACACTGCAACCCAGGACATGCAGGCAGACTGAAGTATATTCTCCTGCTCGAGCCCCAGAAAAGAATATCGTAATGAGTCCCAAGGTTTTTGCTGGTGACCAGTTCTTGGGCGGGATACTATTTTCCTTAATTTAACTGGGGCCCTCATCCCTTGACTGAAGGAAGCTGATGGATTGGTTCACAAAATAGAGTAACTGGTAAGAAGAGATAGAGTTTTATCTTCTTCTGAAGGTACTGGGTTTTCACATTTCTTCTGCTGGAAAAAGTCTGTAATATTTCCAGCAGAGGGTTCTAGGAAAAGAAAGTTAACCCAGTCCAGGAAAACTTATTGACACCATCAGCAGAACAAATAGCCTTCCAGGTAGGTATGGAAAGCACACTTTCATTTCTTGCTGGCTGAAGGTAGCAGTTATGAGCTGTTTTGAGGTGGTTTAGCAGAATTACAACTTTTAAGAATATTATTTTGATGTTCCTTGCTGTCACTATGTGCTAAAGGTGTGCTAGGCATCATCCTCACTTACCAGGCTCCTTCCAGGAGAATTTGCAGTAACAATTGCATATCTACTCTATTTTTTACTTCTTTTTTTTAATGATGGATTTTTTTTTTTTTTGGTGTCTTTGTCCTTTATCCCCAAATTACTTACAAAATGGCCGGTTTCTATTTACTCTTCATCGAAGAGATTCTCTTGCATTTCTCTTTGCCGTGTGTAGCTAACTTTCTCTACCTAGAAAGGTTGTTCAGGAAATGCTTAGACCTGCCATTCTGGGGACATTTATGTAACTGTAAAGGTAATAATCCTATTCTTTGCCCATGTGGTATCTGTAAGGCTTTTTCCCAAACAACTTCCACACAGGGAGTAAAATGACTAGAATTTCCCTGAGCCCTGAAAATTAGTTTCTTCTCTTTCCCATACCCCACATTTCTTTCACTACTGAGATTAAGAAGTTTATAAAATACAACTTTTTATAGTCATGAGGGATTACTACTATATATTATCACTCACAGCTCATTAACCCTGAAGCCCTGCTAACTAACAAAATCCTGTCTAATGAGGTTTCCTTCACTGCACTAAAGAACAAAAGGTCTCAAAGTTTTGCCTATTACAAATCTCCCTCAAATTATTTTCCCATAATTAAAATGGAACTTTACAGACACTAAAATACGAACCTGAATTTCTTCTACTCAAGAAAAAAACATATCCACCCTTTTTCCAAGATTACAAAGGATCTTCGATCTGATAAATAGAAGGGGAATGCATTTCTAGTGTTCTCTACCTTTTATCATGTGTAAAAAATCCTACTGTTTGAAATAAAGAATATGACTTCTGGGCATATTATACCTAATTCTATTTTGGTGTGAGCATCGCCACCTTTCAATGACATTAATGGGAGTGAGGCTAGTTTCCTTCTGGGTTAAATTAGGATTCTTTGTCAAGAATTTCAAAAGCAACTGGACAACTTGTCAGGTATCCCAGTGATAAGTGTGATGGAAGAGTCCAAATTAGATTGTCTTGACAGGAGAAAAAAATAAATCTATTTACTATTATTTACATTATAGAAGTATTTAGAGGATCCAAAAGGGATTGAGAAACTCACTCTGAGACTTCTGAGAAAAAGAAAGTAGTATTACAAAATAATTCATATTACATAAAACATTAGATGTCCGAGATTCCAGTGTTAGGTGAGCACGTTAATATCTTTGTGTCTTATATTTTTTTTAAAAAAGGAAATAGACAACAGCTCCTCAGTAGTTAGTCAATTAATGAAAAACTTTTACAGCTTCAGGACAAAGTGTACATATCATGTATTCACATGATAAATAAAAAAATACAAAAATAATTAAAAAGGAAAAACAATTGATAGTGTCACAAAGTAGCAGGTGTTTAAGGATGGAGGTGCAATTCCTTTCAAATATCCAGTTTTCAAGATATTCTGTCAGAACACTCTTAACTTTTCAGGTTGGCAATAGCAGTGCCCATAATTGTGTAATTTAAATGCTAGGCTAAATTACTCTTTTGGTAACCCAGTTTGTAGGTTGGGTATCATGTATTCAAATTCAGGTCCCAAAGAAAATAAAGTGCAGTTATTTCACAAAATTCTCCACGGGTCCTGATAGTTATCTGTGAATGACTGAAGTGATTCAGACACTCCATCCATTTTTCTATATTTAATATCCAAGACCAGATGAAAAATTGTAAGCAGAGGGTTGGTGAGGTGTCAGTAAGTGTTTGACTGTTCAACCTACTGCTTATGATACCTCTGTCATCTCTGTGTTCCTTCAAAAATGTCATTGTAGGAGCTGGAGATGTTCTGCGTGCTAAGTGGCTGCTAGAAGGCTCTTTCCTTAGACAAGGAGCTTGCAAATAAAGTTTTAAATATACACCTCTGGTGAGCTGTTTCTGACTTGGAGACAATGATCACTTACAATTACTTATAGCTGGAGGTCCTTCACAACATAAGCTGAGGGAGATTCTGATACTCCATTGTCAGTGGTGATTGGTTTGTCAGGAGCTAAAGGAAAGGCAGCTCATGCCACAGGGAAAATGTGAAAAAAGAGGAGAATACTTGTACCCATAACCTCTGTGCAAGAATTTAAAGTGTTAATGCTCAAACTAAATTTGAGTAGCCTGTGCTGGCCTCTGAGGCCCATTGTGACCTCTGCAAACAATACCATTTCTCTTCATTATTGTTCTAAATTATTTTATTTACATGTCTGAAAGTGACTTTGTGTTCACCTCCTAAACCAGGAAGCCCCGTTGCCACCTTGGTTGCTGCTAATGCTCTCTATAGGAGACAGACTTTAATTGTAGCTTCTCTCAGATGTAAAAGATGGGCAGCTAAAAATGTGATGAATCATAGGCAGATGTCCCCTGCAGAACATTCCTCAGACAGGAATGTGAAACAAAACAAGAAAAGGCTTTTATGTCTCTAATGTACTTTTTTTACAAAGGACATCCACAATGACTCAGATTAGTATACAATTGACTGCATCACTAGTAAAAATGGGACACTCTGAAATCCTCATGTCTATTTTTGGCTGTTCTAGTAATTTTGTCTGTTTCATGTAATTTTCTATTTTTCTTTCCTACCTTTTTTTCCTCATGTACTTGTTTCTTTGAGGTGTTTCCAGCGGGGAAGATGGAGCAGGAGAAAGTCTTAAAATGAGCTTAGTAGAAAAGATGCTTAGTGGATTAGGGGACTGTAATGATAAATAATAACTACAACTGACTTTCTCCTTTCTCTAGCCTTTCTTCTTTCTTTTCACGGTGAACTATGTCCATTCTTCTAAAATGGGCTTTTGTGAGTGGGACTAAATGACAGTGCTAAGTGAGCAACAAGAGGAAATTTTTACATCTGTGTCTGTTGTCACAGTGGTTGGTTGTAAGGGTGCTACTTGTAGGACTTTGGGGTTTCTTTTGTTACTCTGGTTTATTTAATGTTGGGTTTTTTTAAAGCAAAAATATTATTCTCCTATACTAAATGTTCAGTTCAAACACCTGAATGTTTTCTACTGGTTTTACCTTCCTCAATTATGCTTATTTTTAGCGTGTTAGCATTCAAACATTTATTTATTTGTTTGTTTATTTATTTATTTATTAGATCTTACATTGCCAAACAGCTTTCATGAAAGAAAAAAATGAAGCGCACTAAGTTTTCACAGTCCTGTACTTCACAGCTAGACTTTAGTTCTGAGCCTAATATCGGGTCTTAAAACTAAGTATTCCTTCAGTTGAATTTGATGTGATGTGGTCTGGGCTCTTCAGGGGTACAAGCACATCTGGAGCACTGCTTCCAACACACCCAGTTCTCATGGGTTTACAGGGATGATGGAACTAAGCATCCCACATGAAATAGGATGGATCTTTCTGGCTTTAGGTGCAAGCAACCCTTTCAAAAAGGGGTCTGCAGCAGACCTGCCAGGTGAGCTAAATAGAAGCCTCCATCCACTTGAGGCCTGTGATAAGTCTCTCTCTGCTCAAACTGGCTTAAATGTACATTGCAGCAGGTTTTATTGTTAACTTCTCTTTGGCCTTCAACAAGTAGTCAATAGCCCTGCAGATTATATTCTCCTCTGCCATCCTGATGGCTGGAAGCATTCATCCAGAACTAAGCCACTACAGTAAACAGAGTGGGGTGCGACTTTTTCAACAAAACACTTTTTCATCAGAAGAAGGTGATTCATCGAAACTGAAACCTTTCACAGAAAAGCGCTGGATTCATCGATTTTTTTGTTGTTGTTGTTGTTTTGTGGTGGCAAAAGAAAAAGCCGCGGACTTACTGCTTTTGTTTGAGGTGGTTGAAGCAAATAACCTTTTCCATTTCAAAAAGTATTTGAGCAAATGTCAATGCAAGATTAGCCTATGACTTGATTTAATAATAAAAATTGAGTATTTTTATTTATTTTGAAAAAAAAAAATACTCTTTCTTCCATATTTTAATTTTATATTTATTTTTTAAGGTCATTATGCTATTTGAGGCTAAACCAAGAGGATTTTGATAGAATGGAGAAAACTGATTCCCTCACACATATAGAGAAGATAACCAAGAACTTAAGGAGATTTCAATTTTCTTTTTCAAGTGGTTAGTGAAATCAACTGGTAGACAGTCTTCATGAATACTGTGGCTGTAGCCAGCTTTTGGAGCATAATCATGGGTTTAGGTTATTATTGCTGATTATTCCGAATAAAAATAATTTACATAAATATAGTCTTGATAAAAAATACGTGAATCTTAATATGGAGAAAAAGTAATATCTGAATATGCTGCTTTTCCAATGAAATGCCAGGATAAAAATGTTACAACATCGTAATACACATCTACAGATTTGCCATGCAGTGAAAATAGAACAATTGCCTGGCTAATTTTTGTTTCGTGGAGCTATTGAACTTTTCAAATTCGTTTCTCAAGAGGGTGATACCAGAAAAAATGTCATGAAGAGAAATAGGATGTGAAGACACATGGTGTCTTAAGATGAAGAATAGACCTGGGACAGCAGAAATACCTCTTCTAATAAATACTTTCCTCACAAATTCAAGGGAATAGCATGAGACTGCATTGCCGAATCCAAAAGTACATAATAAGGAAAGCAGAATTACACCACTCAGAAAAAGTGGTAAGACTTTACACCAGGAAATCTGCATAGCACAACCAGGACTTTGTTAAGTTAAAGAATCTGATAAGAATATTAAAATACTAAGGCATGAAATTTAAAAGCACAATGAAAAAGAAAAGGGAACAAAAAAAAAGGAGAGAACATGTGTCACAGTAAGGGACAAAAAAGACCTCTTTTGCTTGCAGACAAAAATAGCACATACAGTTTGCTTGCCTCAGCAGAAACTAATGTGAGGTGAAGGAAAGCGTAGAAAATGAAATGATCATAGCAAATTAATATGGACCTTCTGAGAAAGCAGATCAGGAAGTGTTTTTTGTAGATAATAGAGACCCACATAAAAACAGGCTGGAATACTGATGGTGAGCTTTTTGCAAACACCCTGGTGCTGAATGAGATAGAAAATGTACAGCATGTTATCATTTAAAAAGGGCTTGTGCCCTTTTTATAAGGCTGCTTCATCCACTGAGGAAACCAGTCAAAAAGATCAAAGGCTGCGCTGGGTTTAGTTCTCCCCAAGAATCTGAAGCTGAATGAAAAATAGAAGCAACCACAGAGTGTCAAACAACATAGAGGATCTCAACTAAAATATTCTGTTTTCTCCCCAATCACTAGTGTATTAGCTGAGCAGAGATAAAAGAAAAATCATTATAATCTTCATAATGCTAGCCATGAATTAGAGACACATGGACTGCAAAGCAGGAGATTTCTTCTTAGGCTTAGGTTTGTATTTACAAGTGAAGGGAACAGAGGTTTGTCTAAAATCAGGGATCAGATTTCCCAGGGACAGTAGATGACGAATTATCAAAGGATGTAGAGATAATGTTGGCAATGGCATATAGGCACTGGGGATTGAGATAAATGCATTGCTGCTCTGCCTGATACTAGAACAAATCTGAAAGATATACAGGAAAGGATGAAAATGTTAAACCCAGGGTTTTTCTAATCACTTCCATCTTCGGGGAGTCCCTGGCTTCCTCTGATTATGTTCTCTGCAGGCATCTCCCTCACTCCCCAGCACACATGCACAAATACCCACCTTCCCAGGATTGAGGGAGGGTGGCAGACACAATTATTCCAAGGACCTTGAACTGTTTCACAGCAGTAAATGAAGTCTGACCACGGAATGACCATATCATGAGAAATACTTGGTAATATCCCATTAATGAAATTATTCTCCTGTGCACATGGAACCAGGTTTCTGCTCTTGAGGCTGTTTTTGAACTTGACTGTTGCAACAGGCAACACAGACCCTTTCTGAGAAGTAGTCACATTTCTCATCTGGCACTAAACATCCTGAAAGTGAATATGAAAGCTGGTATGATGATCATTGTCATGACATCAAGGAGAAAAATTGGTCTTCAGATCCTTTACAGTGTGAATGAAAGTGCCAATCCCTGAGGAGTACAGAAATGTTCAATCTTTGTGAACTGGCCACCAAAAGACGTTTTTCCTCATCAAGTTAATTTTTTTTTTCTTTTCCTCATTTGTTAAAATATAAGGAAGCATTGTTCAGGTGGCAGTCCCCAAAAAACAGAGTGTTTCCCTCTCTCTCCTACATTATTTTTACACCTCAAGATATCATTATAAAGACCACTGATCTGCTACACAGCTCCTGAGTGAACTGATGCAGCATAATCTCTATTGATGCTCAAGGAAGTGGAGAGGCCTGCTCCAAATGAAACATGGGGTTTGGGTCAGATCAGCAGTAATCTGTGGTAGCCTGAGCTGCACAATGAGTAAGGCAAGCTGTGATTTAGTTGCTGCAGACTTCTTGCATGAATCATGCTAATTTAGAAGAAAAAAGGCATGGTGACCAACCCAACCTGTTATTCCCTTCAGACAGAACAACCTGAAAAACATAAGGTGGTCTCAAACAAAACTGTAATGAATCATTTCAGATTTTTTAGATGCTGGTATTGTCTTGGACTCACCAATTCAAGTGTGTGTGTCGTGGGGAGCACAGAGGAGTAGGGGAGTATTTTAACTTCTCCCTCACAGATATTAATGAAAAAAAGAGAAACTCTCAATATTCAGACTTTTTGTATCAGAGTTACCCTAACGAGGACCTATTTCTCTTTCAGAAAAATTCTTTAACAAATATATTAGTTAACCTGTCAGCAAAAAAAAAAAAAAGAAAAAGCCAGAACAGCAATGTTATTTTCAAGACTGCATTTATTTTTTTGCCTTCCTAATATTTTTGTGATCATTGTACTATCTATATGTTATTTCTAGAAATGTTAGAGTACATACTGCTAGAAATTTTGTGTCACAGTGGAAAGACTTAATACAAATTAACTTGATATTTTCACATAATAACACATATCCATCAATGAAAATTAGTTTGTATTGCAAAATTGAATAAAGAAAAGTATTTAATTTAGAGGAAGAATTGTATGGATTTTATCTGCTTACAAGGTTTATTCTTTTCTTTGGTTTTGCTGTTTAATAGAGTTAGGCCAACCAAAATATTTTATGTATTTGTGTAGATTTTGAAAGCTCCTTGATTTTTAAAAAGATAAGAAAAAAAGGTTTTAAATGTTAGTTATAAAAATTCTTTTAATAATAGCTTGTTATTTCATTAAAACTTGCTTGCTATAACTTCTATTAATAATAGTAAGAATGAAATAGACTCATATTCTGTACTGGATTTAATAGATAATTTTATTTAAGTCTGAATCTCCCTTTAGATTTCCTGAAAATGTGGAACAATAAGCACTTATTTTGAAATATCCCAACTCATAATAAACCAGAACAATCCTTTTTTTTTTCTTTACAATGTTATCTAAAATGCCCTTAACTTCCTATATCTCAGCTCTCACCCCTCCAAGGTTTAAGGGAATCACACTGTGGATATAGACTCTAATCTCGTACAGTTGTCCTTAGTGATAAAGACATCAAGATTAATGTCTTATAACTAATGTTATGAGACCCTTCTTCTTTGCTGGTATAGCTGCATTGGAATTTATGGAATATTTGGACTTGCATCATGAGGAGAAAAAAGGTTTTTTTGACAGTATCCATAAAAGATGTGTGTGTTTTGGTAGGGATTGAGAGGGAGCTCCCATTCTCAATTGTGTTTACTGGTCATGTTCTGTAAATGTTGAGTTCAAGATTTATTAACAATTTAACACTGATCAGAAAATGCTAGAAATTATGCAGTGAGTGGCACTCAACAGTGCACCAATGTCGAGAATGAGGAAATACATGCATAACAGTGTCTAAGGGAAGGTGTCCTAGAGCAGGTGGTTTGGAACTAGATGAATTTTAAGGTCCTTTCCAACACAAACCATTCCAGGATTCCATGATTTAGTGGCTGAAACACTGAGGAAACATGTCTTATTCTCCATTGAGGACAAAGGAAACTGGACTATGATTCCAGCCACTGAACAAGACTCTTTGGAGTCTCTCCCTTTTAATCAATTTTTTAATGTTTTAAGTAGATACTCAGTTGTCCAGGGAAACTAAATTACAGAGTAGTCATGACTCAATGGTGCAGACTTTGTGTTTCAATACTAAGATAAACACAGCTACAACATAAGAAAATAGGTCAAACATTTCAAAAGATCAATCACTCTGGGTGATCCTTTTTTCTCCTTTTATTTTTTTTAATTAAGACTTGCTAGCTAATGCCAATGTGTTGCAAATGGAACTAAATGAGTGACTTCATATCAATGTACACTTCGGCTCTTAAAACACTCCAAGCTGAATTGAGAGCTGATGCTACGATTTACCTCAACTTTCAGTGAACTTCATATTTGCCTAATCTCCTTACCATTACATATTTTCTCTAGGAAAAAGACTTGCATGTTTCAGGCTGCCCAAAAATAGGTAGGCACAATATCACCTTTATCTGGAAATCCCAAGCTACCAATTGTGGCAATTCATATGTAACCCTCTTTAGGATTCTGGAAAAAAAAAGAGCATTTCCCTGAAATTCCATAAAGATGGGCAAAATTGTCAAAGGCAGAATGCTTCCCAGGGAAAAAAGATGACCCTGACTTGGTTCTATGTTGTAAATTTGCTAGATCTATGTAAAAATAATATGATTGTATTCACATAGGAAGGGATGGAAAACAGCTGGTTGTCACTACAAGGAATAGAGCTGTGACAGTTCCAGTCCCTTAGTCTGGGAGAAAAAAATTAAAATTAGAAACACAGAAGGACTTTGTACTGGAGCAAAATTTTTCCCCAGACTTGATCAAATATGTATTTTTAGGTTATGTTTCCTGTATCAAATCCTATAGGATGGACAAGTTTAAGATTTCAGGCAGGTTCATTGTGCTCTGTTATACCTGACAACTGGGATCCCCAGTGTTCATGTGAAGAAACACTTTTGAAAACCACACTCGGAGCATGAACCTTTATTTCAGGACAACCCTCTAAACTTAAAGGAGTTATGGAGTCTGTGCTGCAATTCTTTCAGTCTTTTGTGGCAAGTCTTTATACAACTGTTTAAATAAGAACTGGAAACTGGAACTTAACCCTTACTTTATCTTATCCTCTGAACTTTCTAATAAAGGGTTATATTTGCTGTTCCTAATATATAATGTTTTTTCAGGTTTTGTTTGGTTGGGTTTTTTTTGTGTGTTTGTTTGTTTGTGAGTTTAAGGTTTTTTGTTTTGTTGGTTTGTTTTCCTCCCTCTTTTTGGACCAATGATAAAAATCAAGCCTGTCTAGAGATCTAAGATATTTTGTGACATTTTGGAACCTGAAGATCGAGGTGGGAACTTTATTAGGGCAGAAAATACACTTTGGAGGTTGTCCTTGAAGAAGAGTAGAATATAAATATAAAAAAAATCAGCACAGAGTATAAACTACTCTAAGCACCCCATGTAGATTAACAATGAAAGTTCTCACCTTTTAAAATAATAACAATGCTGGTTGTGGAGTGTGAAGAGTGTTTTGAATTACAATGGATTGCTGGATGCATTAGCCACAATATCAAATGCAGTCAAATTAAAATGTTCCCTTCTGACATTTTCAATTAAACCCCATCAAGCTTCCAAACAACCTAGGAAAACTAAATAGACTGTGTGAGCTGATGGAAAAGGCAGCCTGACATCTTCTCCTTCCAAAAATTAGATTAAGCATCAATGTTGCTGCAAAAATCTGTACCAGAACATTAAACAATTAAGAACTGGCGTAACAATACTGACCAATGGCCCATCCACTCTTTTGTTGCACCAATTGCTTGTGACAGAGGCCAATACTGAACTCATCAGAGGCAGAAAGAAGAGTTATTATTGCAAGACCTTGCAATTTCAGGATGTTTTGCAGTCAAGTACCTCTAACCTAAATTTGATTTTGGTGTTTCTATGGTTCCCTTGACCTAGAATTGTACAATTTCTAATGTTTGTGTGGACAAAACCCTTTTGAGTTTGAGAGGGGTTATCAAACATCTCTCAGAAGTGGGAAGCAGGGAACTGCATGGTTGTTTCAAGGTGAGAGAAGGTTTCTGAGACAGGATTGCAAACATAACCAGCATAGTTTGAAGACTCATTTAGGGGAAATGAAATCAATATTCCCTACAACCTCTCAGTCAGATCCGTCACATGGCCAAGGACTATAAAGCAGATCTCTCAGTCCTTGGAGAACGGAAGGCAAGAGTTTCTTCAGGAATGATCCATATAAGGAGAAGGATCTCAAGGAGAAGGTGACAGCTGCACTAAGGTAATAGCAAATCCTTGTAGGTGAGGCGTGGGAGGTGTTCCTTGGGGAGGTCAGCCGTAACGAGTTGGGCCAGAAAACTTCTTTTCACAGCCAGGGTTTTGGTAAATGTAGTAACATTTCAAGTAGGACAGCCCTGCAGCTTCTCAGAACAGCCTCAGAAAGCTGTGCCTGAACTGGTCTTTGAGTCACTTGACTCAAAATTCATCTCCAGAAAATCAAGGAATAGACCATGTCTCCCTCAGCATAAATGTAAGAGAGAGCTGTGAGGTTCTCTGATTCAAAAAGTCTTCAGCTCTGTTCTGGAAGTGTGAAGGAAAGTGACATCAGGCTGAGAGAAACAGTCTTGATTTCTGGTCCTCAGCTAGAATCGGTCCCAGGCAGGCTATTGTCTTCTTAGCACCCAGGATGTTACAATTTCCTTTGCGCAAGCAATAAGGAATGTCAGGTCCTAGTTTTTAGGTGCTGCTTTTGAGTATATAGTGTGCAAATAACCCAGGAATAGGCAAGAGAAATAATACGGATTTTATTCACAATGGTTTTACACTTAGAAGTGTCTTGGTAAAGATTCAGCTTCTCCACTTAACATTTACAGCTGTATCTGCCCTGAAATAAAGCCAGAGAGAATGCACAAATGCATTCAAGATGTTTACATGTCCAGTTTTGTGTGGTTTAGTCAGTTCCTCAGTCTCTGCTATTTCTTTGTGTTTCCACACAATCCTATCATAGCAATAAAATCTCAGATGCATTGTAGATCAGGTAAAAGGTAAAGGTTTATCTGATCTACATCAAATCTAAATTAATCTGGAACACAAAAAATGAGTCCATAACACTCTTTTACCAAAGTCCTCAAACGCTTAAAAAAAAAGAAAAAGAAGACAGATGGAAGCACTTTAGAAATTGGTGCAACTACATTTCAGTTTAGATCTTTATTCTTGCAAAACTTAATATTTTTGAGTTCCACATCTTTTTTTCAGCCTGCTTCATTTTCATGCTATCTTTTTCCATTAAGCTCACACAGTGTCTGACTATGATGAGGACAAACTTCTGGCACTGTTGTATTTGTAAAAGAAACATGCACACAGAGCTAATAAGATTTATAGCACAGAAGCATAATAAATCAATGCAGAATTGAGTGAGTTGTATTAGGGGAAAGTGAAAATAAGATTTCTCGTTCTGAAATGGATCATAAGGCCAACTGAGAATTGGGTATTGCCTGAGAACTGGTGTGTAGTACCTGTTATTTCTTACCCTTTCTCTGCATTTTCAAAGTAGACTTTAACACCTGAACTTATTCCTTCTAATTAAAAAGCAGACAACTGAGGTACCCAAGTGAGGAACCAAATGAGATTTACAAATATGAAATTAAAAGACAAAAAGGATTTTGCAAGAAATGTCTTTTCATTGTGTGATCAGCCTAGTCAAGCAAAACTTCCTACAATAAGAAAAATACCTAGTAGTTATAGAAATCCTAAGCAGTAGAAAATACTTTTAATAAGTTTCTACCATCCCTACTCAGACATAATGTTTAAAGATGAAAGGTGAGAATACCAGAGGCAGCATCAGCTCACACTGACTGTAATAGTCATAAGGAAGACCCATAAAGTCCATCTGATTGCAGATTTCAGTTTTTGAAGCACAGAACGTACACAAATGCATATAATGAGTAGGTCTTTATGTCCCAAATAATTTGAACTTACTTTTTTTTGTTTAGTTTGTGGCTAAATTAATCATAAACAAGTCTTCGGACCACAGTCCGAATCCCACACTGTTAAAGATCTATGTATGAAAATCCAATTATCCTAAGCCCAGTGGGAGACAAAAAAGGTATGAGAAAAAAATGCAGTAGGCACTACTAAAGTTTCTTGATTAGTTTCATAAAAAAGGATGGTGGATATACAGGAAGATCAAGTCTTCTGACTTCTTGTTGAGTCCCTGCTGGCATTATTACTTCCCGTTTTCCTTTACCAAAACCCTAATCTCCGAAGGATACCAGGAAAAAAGGAAAAACAAAAACTTTCGTTGTTAAGCAAATTACCAGACCAGATACTTTGACACAGATTTCCAGAGGGACTCGATTGTCTGAACCTGGGATTTAGGTACTTCACTTGTAACTAGAAATCCTGCTTTCAAAAAAAAAGACAAAACTAACAGCAACTGCACTCTCAGCAAAGTATCACCTCATTCCCACTATGAATCTAGGACAGAGATACTGTCAAAGGCTGGTGGATGAGTAGATAAATTAATCCACCCATCAATCGTTTCGTATGGTTCTTTCCAAAGCAATGTATCATCTAATAGATTTAATAATAAGTCTCACAACATTTTCTACCTGTAATATTGGATTGTGTCATATTTCTAACTCCTGTTTTTGGTTCCCTTTAGATGGATGTTCCACAGAATAGATAAGACCACACTTCTGGCCTGACAGATAGTATTAATTTATGATGTTCTCTCATCCGTCCCTGTTGCTTTGGATCAAACAAAGGCACGGTTTAAATAAATAAAATGTAATGTAATGCAATTAAACATTTTCCCATAGCTGTTAAGATCAAGGCAACCAATAATTACCCGATGCAACAATTTTTAAAACCCATGACAGACATTTATATAGTTTAGTGATTACTGTCATAATGTTAAGCTATCGAGCCTGGCTCTGCTCACGTTATTCAGTTAAGAACACAAAACAGCAGTAGCAGCAGAGGTAAGATGAGCAGAAATCAGCATTATTAATTCAATAGAAATATTTATGGATTTGTAAGGCTGGAAGGAACAATTACAGTCTAATCTCAAGCTCTTTCTCTTGAACAAAAGCTATAAAATTCACCCAGCAATTCCATCACCCATCTTAATATTTTTTGATTGAAAACAACTGTTGCAATTTTACAGGTCCCACTTTATGAAGACAGGGAAATCTCCTCACCCAGGGAATGAGAACTGAAGCACTGACCAGAGTAGAAAGTCACACAGGAGTTCTGAAAACTGTCCTTATATTTCTGCAGAAAAATCCATGTACTCTTTTGCTCCTTAACTATAATATCATAGTTAAATCATCATTCCCATTTCATACAGGTGTAGATCTGGTGGCTATAAGAGTTATTATAAATTAAAATTTATGGTATATCAGACAGATTTGCACTTTCTATTACCAAAAAATCTAAAGGTTTTCATTGAAAAAAATACTTGTGTGAGCACACACTTACACAAGATATCCACACATTTCCACAGAAACATTTTTATATGGAAGATATCTTGATTCCAGTATGAAATTCCTAGCCAAAGAGAATTCTGAAAATGTTTCCTACAAAATTGACCCTGAGGCATTTGCGATAAACCAGAAAACATTCTAAACTTTTATATAACCTAAAGACTTAGATATTCAAAAGGAATAACCATATTTATCTCTCTGCAATGCCTCTTTTTTTTCATGGTAGTGTTTCCAAACTCCCAAACTGTTCGCTATTGTAAAAGAAGATTTTTTTATTTTGATTTTTTTTTTTTTTTAATCATAGAAGTTATAGCAACCTTCATTTTGCATCAGAGAAAATTTACTTTGAAGTCACATGGGGAAAAAAATCAAACAAAAGAAAACCACTGGACTCTCCGCACCACACAATCTCAGGGATTGGCTAGATCAGTAATTACTCACTTTGGAAATGTCAGCTCAGGGGGTCATCTCACCTCTTTCAGCTGGGCTAGCTGTGCTGATTCACTGCAATTTCTTTTTTGCAAATGAAAATACACTTGGCCTGAGAGGATTTTTTTTTCTGCTGTGTTCATTTCAAGGTTCCAGATGAGCCTTGCTATCCCTGTGAAGGGCTGCATATGGCCAGGAAAGAGCTGTATTTCAAATTGCATGATGACTTGAGGGCTGAAACAACAAAACAGTGAGATGTGACTCTCCTGCAAATATGTCCATCCAAGCCCTCATTACTCCCTTTGAGGTTTACAGCGCATCTTGAAACGCCATGGTGAAAAGAAGCCAAAACCACCTCTGAATGTTAAAACTTTGGCAACGTATTTTTTTAAGGCTGATTTAACATAATTCATTTTTTTTCCCTGAGAGGAATACGCCTGTCTCAACACCCATGCTCCTCCAAAGGAATCACAGAAGTAAATGATGGTGGAGGCTGGAGGCAGAACAGGGGTCTCTGCCTCCCTCCCTGGGCCTCCTGCTCCTTCCCCACAGTCACACGGCCTGGAGGTTCTGCACCAGTTGCTGGCCAGATGTTCAAGACTGCATCCCTACTGGAAGGTTGTGACAAAGCCCCCGAGAGTTGAATGACAACAATCTGTCAGCTAGGCATCATCATAATTTCTTTTCCATATTCCATTATTCCGCACCTTATGTCACTGTTTTTAGTTCCTAAATTACCCGTTGTTGGTTTGTTTTTTTTTTTTTCTGTTCCTTACTTCCAACAGTATTTTTTAATTTTAATGACATTCCACTGCTGAGACTGTTCTTCAGAATGTCAGCACTGCTTTCCCCAACCCAAGGTGGGGGAGGAGGGAGGGGCAAAGAAAAATAAAAGAGAGGGAAGGGAGGAAGGAGTTAGGGAAGGCAAGGATGTATCAATTACTCAGAAAGATCCAGAGGTTCAGGATGCGATGACACTGACAGTAGGAAGTATGATAAATGCTCTGATTTACATCCAACTCCCATTAGATAGTTTCAGGAAATTATGATAAAGTGATTATTTACAAGGAAAACCTTTACAACTTAATTAAATAAGACTAAGTTTATGATTTGAGAGGAGAGAACAGATATAACAAATAGGGCCCTCTTTCCCCCCCACCCCCGATCAATGCAGAGGCATTTTCAGCTTCTGAATCCTTTGTACAACTTCTCCTGTATGTGCAAGTTATTGAGGTGGTACCCACAGGTCCAAAGAGCAGGTAGGCATCGAGGGGGTTCTGTGGGAGCATTTATGACAGGTCTGAGCTGAAAGATATCCCAGTGTAGTCCTCAGGGCACAGAGGTACTGCAGTGCTCTTCTGTCCCAGTGACTATGCCTGGAGAACAGGAAAGCTCCTTCAAGGAAGGGTGAGAGGACTTTTTTTACACCAGAAATTTGCAGACAGTTGGTGTTACAAGAAAAAATGGAAACAACAATAAAAAGTTCATCTTAATTTTTTTGTGTCTTTGCTCTTTCACACCAATTTACTCTGTGATTTCCTGTTCAGGACACAAGTAGATGATTTGGCTCTCTTCCTTTGATTTGGTGTGGTGGGATAAGCAGAGGCCACAAGTTAAAATATTCACAATTATTACACAGAGACAAACATCCCTTGTGAGTTATAGCATTTGATCCCTCGTGGATATGCAAGAACTCAGATTTCCTAATTTTCCAGATACACTAGAAAATTTCTTTTTCTTTCTTAAAAAGCTATTAAGCAAGATTTCAGAAAACAAAAGCAAGGAGAATCCTTTCATTTATGTTGTGAGGCTAAACTTGAAGATTAGATGGCTGGAACCATGGATTACACACTGTGAAGATTCACACACACCACCCTACATCCCTGTTACATGTGTGAAAATAATCCAGATCATAATCTTGTCTCCATGGCTTCATTTTTCCACAGCTGTTGTATAATGCAGAGGTGGCCAGCATCATTCCTTCAGGAGCTGATGCTCAAAGTGCTCTGACTCATCTTCCTACCCCTTATGTAGCTTTAGGGATTAGACTGAGGTCTCTCAGTTAAAGATCAGTGGCTTTTGCATCCTTTAAATTGGTGACGGAAGAGAAGCGGCAGTTCTGGAGAATAATTGTCTTCTGGAGACACCTTCATTGCTGACTGTCCTGAGAAGCAGCCTCAAGGTGGAAAATCTGCTGGAGGCACCTCAGTTAAAGCACCAGAAGTGGGATGAGACATTCTTTGCAGGGCAGAAGTGCAGATGTGCAGCCCTGGATAGCCCACGGCAGCTGTGACTGAACCCCAGGCATGACAGAGGCTTCCCAGCAGACAGTGCTGTGGGAGAGCAGTGCCCCTGACTCTAAATAGCCTGTCTCAAGAGATAGGGGACTACATGGATCAAACCTCTCTCTTTTTAGCCCAGGAATTCTAGTTGCAAATAATGGGATTTAGGAAACAGAGGTGTGATGAGGCAGAACTAAATAGCCTTCGTGAGGCATTACTGAGGAAGAATGTTGCTGCAAGTAGTCATTAAGTGGGAGACATTAACAGTGGAGAGCTGTCATTCCCAGACCAGTGCTTTTCTTTCAAGTTTGTGAAACTAAGGAAGGTGTTGCAATATTCCCTTCCCATTTTCTGCACTACATATTTGGTATTTTTTCCAGAGCATCAGGAGGCAGCATGTTTAACACTTAGCAGTGCTATCCCATCCCTTAGCTGAGGGAATGGGGATGTGTAAAACACCCAGGCAAACAGCTGAAATAATTCAGGAAAGGATGGAAGGTAAATAAGACATTTGCTATCTGGTTGGGGCACAGGCTGATATCTATGGACTGACAAAAGTGCTGGGGAACCCATAATACCCACAAATGGCTCCAGACTCATTTTCACTCTACAGCCAGCAGACTAGCAGCTACAAATGAAAGGGAAGTGAAATTGTAGACGTGATGCACTGTGATCTATGATCATTATAAGTAAGAACATCAGAAATCCTTGAAAGAGAAAGGAATCCTCTATGGGCCTATTATGCCTGTTCCTTCTGTTTACCTCTTTTTGAACTTCCTATTATTTTCAGCTAACATTACATATCACAGGGTTTTCCAACCTGTGACTGACCTTTTGAGTTAAAAGTGGATAAAGCAAATTACTGAAAAAGTATTAATTAAAGATGTCTGTAGGAAAGATAAATACAAGGTAGATTTATATATATATATATATTTATTTATAACCACTCAGCTGTGAAAGCTTCTGAGAAATGGAAGGAAATAAAGTGTCTGGGTTTTGCTCTGTGTTTCCTATCTGGTCTTCTGCACCTCAGCTCTAGGGATAGCTCTTAATGATGAAAATGAGGTTGCATTAATTTCACTCTGGGATCAACCAGGGGAAGGACACAGCATATTAGTCGTCAGGGCTGGGTTCTTTTTTATATTCATCTGCATGCATTAACCTTCATCTTATTTGTTGAGTTAGGTTGCTTTTTGTATATCATGAATAATTTCATTAAGCATTAAGAATTTACCCACACTGTATCTTTGGGTATTTTTATTTTTAAAATATTTACAATTTGTAATGCATAATAAATATGTAATAGGCAGGGTATGATTTCTCAGGGTTTACTATTATCTAAGTCTGTCATGTCCTATAACCTTTCTTGGTTTATGCAATATGCAGCACCTTAATGTAGCGTCAGTGCTGTTATCACGGGTTGATGGCAAAAGGACAGCCATCTTGACACTCTCCACTCACTAATCACATCTATTTTGATTTTATTAGCATATAAATGCTTCTGGATTTATGCAATATCAGTGGAAATACGTTAAAAATACTTGTCAGTGTCCTTATTTTGAGGGTTAGGACCAGAAAATCTTGGAGGGAAGAAGATCCTCTGGTTGTATATGATGACAGATTTCTGGAGCCCAAAAAAGCCAATGATACGTAGATGATTTTAGTCAGGAGTCAGTGGTGCAGATATTAATCCCTTGGGCTTTTTTTTTAAGGATTTGCCTTTGATCTTAGAAATGAAGAGAGGAAATAATGGCTGGACTGATCTATACATTTAAAAGAATGAATGTGAATTGCAGTGTCAAAATAAGGAAATGAATTCAAATCCCCAAAAATTCTAGCTCAGAAGAATATTAACAACAGAGAGAGCTGACTGTTCTTTTTCAAGGTTTCAGTACAAGTGGAACCTCACAGGAAAAACATATCAAGGTCTACTCTAACAACAGAAACAAGGTAGTCTGCTTTGCAAGAGAGAACCAATTCTGATGAAAGGACAGAATTTACCATACAAAGTTGTGTCTATCTCATCTAATCCTGTAGCAAGCCATGGCTCATACCTATGTTGAAATGTTCATCAGGCATTTAACTCAACAAGGTTTTAATATTCTTTCATTTACATGTGGAAACACATTTACCAATAAATTTAAGAAAATAATAATTTTATTGTATTAAAAGATTGTGTTATATTGGCATCCTATTATATTGGAAACATGTCCTAGAAATACCTTGTGGTCTGACACGACTTAATAAATGTTTTTGATAAAATTATACGTATATATTTTAAAGAAATGGCAGAAAAATCAAGAAGGTAGTTCTTCTTGGAATCCTCTAACCAACAGCTAGGTACCTAGGAATGTGAAATATGTAATGAACTTACGATAAAGTAAACATGAAATGGATGAGTATGTAATCCTGAAGAGAGAAGAAAGGACAACAAGAGGTAAAAAGGAAAAAATGAGTTTAAGACAGACTCCAACAGCTCTGAAATTTAGTGGAGAAGGTTATTATAAGCAAGAATGGGATTCAGAAGATCTGTTCCTAAAATAAAAATTAAAAAAAAAAAAAAATAGATGGCTAATAGGGCTACCTATAGAGATAAAGGAATTCATAAAACATAACCAAAGTCTAGAAAAAAATCTGACAGCTATTGAAAGTATCATCAATTTTTTAATAGAAATAGGAGAAAACAGAATAGTGGTGAAGGAAGTCGACACTGAAGGTCAGATACAATTTGCAGATGAAAACACCTTTATCTAGGTATCTACACGCAGGTGTTTCCATACAAATGAAGTATATAAACACCCAATATACTCATCTGCTCATTGACTATAGTGGATATTTTGTTACTGGATTCCAAAGGACAGCTCAGTTGCTTGAAGACAAATACCTACTGCCTTTCACAGAACCATAAAATCATAGAACATTCTGATTTGCGAGACAGCCACAAAGATCATTGAGTCCAACCCTTTGTCCTGGACAGGATACCCCAACAATCCAATCACGTGCCCGAGAGCTTTGTCCAAATGCTTCTTGAGCTTTTTCAGGCTTGGTGCTTTGACCTCTTCCCGGGGGAGCCCATTTAGTGTCCGACTACCCTCCTTTTTAAAAGTAACCTTTTCTTGATATCCAACCTAAACCTCCCCTGCACAACTTCAGGCCACTCCCTGGGGTCCTGCCGCTGATTACAGAGTCAAGAGATCAGTGTCTGCCCCTCCTCTTCCCCTCATGAGGGATTTGTAACTGCACTGAAATCTCCCTTCAGTCTCTTCTCCAGCTGAACAGACCAAGTGACCTCTGTCACTCCTCATATGGGTTCCACTCCAGACCCTTCACCATCCCTATGGCCTCCTTTGGACACTCTCCAATGGCTTAGTAAATTTCTTATAATGTGGCACCCACAATATTCATAAAACCCTAGTGTAGCTGCCTTTGCTTCTGTCTGATGTTCCGCAGAGAGGAGAACTCTCAAAGGCTCTGTGCTGTACTTCCTGTCCCATGTGGGTTCTGTTCTACTCTACAGCACCCTGAAAGGTGACAGGATCTATATTTAACCAAGCTGGATCAAACCCCTATGGCTGTCGTGGGATTTTGGCACAGAGCCCAGAGGAAGCCACTGTATTTCAGTTTGTGTGTCTTAATCTACAAAAAGAAATGCACACTGACAATCTTCTTTCAATGAACTGAAGGCTCTTGTAAAAGGAAGAAGCAGCATGACAGGTAGTAGAAGTGAAACTGCAACAGGAAGATTTGATCAGAGGGAAAAGTTAATTGTGAGGTTGATGAAATACCAGGATTGTGGTGGATGGTTTGGAAATCTTTGCTGAGAAATATTTGGAGAATATATTGGATCCTCTTTGGGTGGGAATGACATTGGCATACCTGATCTTTTTCGGTCAAGACAAGATATCAGACCACCTCTTTAGATACTTCCACACTCATGTTTCCATATTTTTATCTTGAACTCAAACAAACAAACCAAATCCCCAAAAACCAGAAAAAAAATAATACCAAAAAAGTAAAAGTATCTTTTTCCTCAACTTGAAAAGTATTTCTTGAAAAATAAAAAACTGCTCAGATATGTTGGAATGTTCTGTTTTGACATTTTCAGTCAAAACAAAATGCTTCCAGATTCCCAGATCAAAATATTTAATTTTGGTGTGTTAAATTAAATGAGAATGTTTCATTTGGAGTCAGTTCAATAGTAAACTGCATCTGGTTACAGTACTGTGTTGCCTTATGGGAGTGGGAATTGCAGTGCCAAATGCCCTCAATCCTCCATATAAAGAATGATTCCTTACTGGACTATATCTTCCCTGATGCCTTACTGTAATATGTTCCCCATAATGTATACTATAAGCTGAAACCAAGAACACAGAGCCTCTATTTATAATACAGTTCATCCCAGCAATCCAATTTATTTATGAGAAACTCCAAAGTAAAAACAACACATACAAAAAACAACAACAACAACAAAAA
>VXAD01011954.1:364202-402871 GCA_013399195.1 Dicrurus megarhynchus | reverse complement strand
AAAAAAAAAAGAAAAATAGGAAATAAGAATTGGACTTCAGGAATAATGTGGACAGAGGCTAGGACTAAAATTAGAAGTATTCTGCCTTTGCTGGGTTAAATCATCTATGACCTTGTATGAGCTGAAGAGCTGAACGATACATTTTTTCACTGCCCTTTAAAAACAGCAACTGAAAATATTTCTATTCATATCAGTTTGTGTTTTAAGAAAGCACAACAGCTATGTTTTGAGCCTAAACTACTTTTCTGTGTCTGATTAATTAACCTAGAGGCTTTCCCAATATTCCCCACAGATTTTGTCCCTGGCTTTGATTAATTTAATTAAAGATTGCCAGCCTTTACTCACCCAAGGGGCACCGTGTCTAACATGAGGAAAAAAATTTTTTTTTGAAGAAGTAATAAGAACAGCTGAGGGACACAAAAAAAGCAGAGTAATTTTCCTGTGTTTTGGATGTGGTTTTGAATAATCTGCTCTGTAACCCAAGTGTCCCATATTTGAGCAGATGTGCAGTTACAGACAAACACAAAATGTGGAAAATAAAACAAGTTAGCAAGCAATGTCGGGATTTGTAGTCAAAATTTCATTGCTAATTGCTGTATGTCCAGCATAACTTCAGCATATTAAATCCTAGCTTTTTTTATAGGTTCAGACACTGACCAGAATTTGACAGACTGTTCACATGAGGATCTGCTCCAATTCACACTGAAGAAGCCTTTCCAGGAAATATTATTTTACTGGATGCACCTTGAACTAAATCTGAAGACCTCTGATTTATTTCTGGTGCCACTACTGTCCTGCTTCATGACTTTGGCTAAATCTTGTTCCTTTTCTGTTCTTCCTCTTTTCACAAATTATCTCCTTCTTTACTCAGATGGCCCCATATGATGTCTCTGTGAAAATTGCCATCTCACACTGGGGGCCATTTTCTTGCTTCAGGAGTATTCTGAGTTATTGCTTCACGATTTCCAGACTTTTCCTCTTTCCAGGATTATATGCATCATAGCATTTGGTTCACGGGAGCACAGCTTATGCCAACAGGGAGATGAGAAATGTATCTTCTTCTCTGCATTTAAACAACAGCAGACAGTCAACAAGGAAGTTAAGGTGGCCGAGCTCTCCAAAAACAATGGCTTTTCCAAAGACACAAAGGTAGAAACATGTCATCTTTTTTTTTTTTTTCTTTCTCTGTTTGTCACAGCTTATGTTCCTTGGGAAGTATTTTTGCCTCATCCATGCCACTTCTGATTCTGCCATGGTTTTCAATACCAGTGACCACCATACACTGTGTCTGATGTGCACTGTCTGACAGATGTTTGGAGACCTCTCAAGATGCCTGACACACTCTGCCGTGTTTTGCTTTTATTAATCCTTTACTTTCATCCTTATTTTCTTCCCCTTTCCCCCGTTGCTTTTCCCCTCTATTTTCAGAGAAGCAAATGCTGACAGAATGAAAGCAAATTGTTCGAAGTCCATTTGAACACAGCACATTAATTTTAGGATTGTTAGCCACATGTTTACATGTCTGGCTTTCTGTAGAGGGCTTGAGCTGTGCAGCAAATGAGTCCAGCCACATTTTTATTCGGTTCTTTCTCTGCTCCCTGCCAGGAGGCTCAGGGGACAGGAGGATTCATGCTGTGCTTTCCATCCCAGCCCAACTTTGCACCCATTTCAGCTGGCCTCCTGTATCAACCTACCCGCACCTGTGTTTTCCTGCGTCTGGAGAACAGTGTGAGCATAGCCAGCCAAATGCTGGCAATGAGGATGTCACAATTTCCCTAGTCTTAATCAATAAGCATGCTTTTCTGTCCTTACCTTGCTCCTGCAGCTTAGCTCCACAGGGCAGCAGCTCACAGAGTACATCCTTTGGATACCCTGTCACGTAAGTGGGTCATGCTTTTTCCTCTTCCCCTCCAGGATGAGTTAGGGTAAAGAAGAATTTGGGGTTTACACTTTTTAAATTTGACAAAGGAAAGAAGGCCTCCTGGTTTCTCCTTTTTTTCTTTTTTTTTTCATCAAGATATTACTGAATAAATATGGAGATACACTCTGAAAATATCCTCAGGCACTGCTGACAAATTCAACAGTGAAAACAGCTCTATGAGGTTCCTGTAGTCCTGATCACCATCTTGCACTTGCTGTGCAAACCCCGTTGTACTCCTATTAGCACATGCCACATGTTTGGGTTCCTGACCAGCTTTGGATCCATCCCTGTAGCCAGTTTGATTCAAGAGAGAAACAGAGTATTAGGCCAGCTGTAAAACCCATAGCAGTTTTCTTTCTCTACTACCTTCAGTAACAGCAGCAGGCATAAAGAAATGAAATCACTCTCCCCTGCCTTCCCCTACCCTCTCTATACCTATCCCTCTCCTCTTATCCCTGCCAGCTGAAATAGAGGACAAAACTGTCATTAAATATTTGTAAATGCTCAGTTACTTGGGGGCAGCTGTCTTCTTACTGAATTGGGATGCAGAGAACACATGCTTGCATCAATTTGTGGGTTTTGGTTAGAGTTTGAGGGGTTTTTTCCTTGTTTTGTTTTTCTTCTCTCAGCACAATCCTTCTCTCCTCTTTATTCACTACAAAAGAGAAAGCAAGAGCAGCCTTTGATGTTACATACTGCTCATTACACAGTAGTCTTCCCCTCGCAACAAGCCCTTAGAGTAGGTAATCATTGCTTTTTGCTTTGATAAGTGTTAACTAACCAACTGGTCATTACCACAAGGTAAAGACTAGTTAGGAAAAGGGGAGGAGTTGGTGTTATTGACACGGTACTGTGGTTTGCAATGAATTTCAAGGAACTGATATTCTGCCATACAGCTTCTTATAATTAAATTTAACTAATCAGTCCCATAATTTCTCCTATTAGTTTTAGCTAGACTAGAAAAGGTCAATGCCCTGGCAAGCAATGATTCGCAAATAACAGGTGCAGCCAGTTTCTATTATACTGCCATGGGACACTGCTCTGTCACTTTTATTTACTGAATCAATCCACCAATGTCCAGCAGGAGAAAAACAGTTAAATGGTCATTAATTGTAGGCTGATGTGCAGATGAAACAAATCTCCAAAGGGACGGTAAACCTTTGTTCTTTAGTCTCCTCCAGCTCACGCAATGGGATTAGCAGTAAATCACTCAATGCTTCATCTTATTATTAAAAATTTACCATACTAGTCATCCCAGGTGACTTACATCCAAACAGGGCTTTTTTTTTTTTCTTTTTTTTCTTTTTTTTTTTAAGTTTCAATGCAGCAATTTAAGACATTCATAGTGAAATAAGCAATTAATACAGAGAAGCTACTAACATGCATGGTGTATATCTGATTGTCTTTTTTTGTTGTTTCAGGGGGCAAATTGTTAAAGTTGTTTCAGAAAATTCTTTCCAGAAACTAAATTTTATCTCCTTTTTTTACAGTCTTTGATTTATTTAGTTTCATTCATACTCTGCCTCCCGAAACACAGTTTTAAGTGTGCCCATTCACCCTTCAGAAACAGGAGTGACTGAATTGATGGCAGTGGGTGCAATGTCAGTTCAAATGCCTTTCAGAAATCTCCCAAAAGCAAAGGCCTTTCACTCATCCTGTGTATCCCAGACAAATTAATGGGTCCATAAGACGACCACAGTCTTGGAGGATTTTGGATCTGAGCCTTGTAAGTAGAGTGCAGTGCATTCCCTGGATGCAGTAGCAACCTTCCCAAATGTAAACTGGGAAGTAATGAGCTGGTACCCTTCCCCCCTCCACTTTCTGGGCTAGAACAGAAAGAAAGAAATAGAAACTGTGGTACATGGGACCTCAGGGGCTTTATTTAATTATCCTTATTGAGACAGTTACATTTGCAAACAAGAAGAGGTGCCTATCTGAGTGTGGCAGGCACCACTGACAAACACAATATATCAAAGCAGAAAGAGCAACCTCATAACGTACTATATTTCTAGGTACCTCACAGCTGAAACAATCAACTAAATTCCCCATCTCCCTCACCTAGTGTATCATCCCTAATGATGCTTGTTTCTTCAGCAATCTTTCCAAAGAGAAGCATTTTGAATTAGGCCCTCGTCCAAAGCTCAGTGTAATCAAGAAAACTAGCACCAGTATATTAACCTAAGACTAATATATATACTGAGAAATCACTTTTGTTCTGCCAAAAGGAAAAATCCATATGACTGAAGAATTTGTTTCAGTGAAGATTCCCTTTCTTCTAACTAAGTGTAGGCAGTTGCATTGTAGAGGTCTTTATTTGACTTACTCCTCCTATGACTTCTCTCTGCTCCAAAAAGAGAAAGGGTTCTTCTGTTGTATCTCACTTTAAAGTGGCAATCTAAATTGAGTCTCAAAATTATCTAAATTGTGCCTCAGAAGGGTCTATTAGTGTTCATGGATTATAAACAGAGCCTTTAGTGACTTTCTTAAAGATAGCTAATCTGGAAACTTTTTAGTTCTGTGAAAACCCTTGAAGCTGCTAAGTTTTCTAACTCCAGATGTTCCATCATAATGTCTGGAGCTCCCAAAGGAAGCTGGGGCCCCATGAATAATCTGTTAAAGAATTAAAAAACTGTAGAAACTATAGACCTCTGGAGGTCCTCCTTGAAACTTCTCCTCTTAGTGGGATTGTGGCCCTCACTAGATTCGATCATAGATGGCTTTTTCTAGGAGAATGATAAAAAACTTCAAGGACAGAGAGTAGCAAATCCCTCTGGATACCCTGGCCCAGTGATCTTCTACCCTTCTGACAAAGTAGGATTTTCAAATGTCCAGCCTGTCCCCCATCCACAGCAAGCAAACAAACAAATAAACCAATAAATAAATAAACAAACAAAGAGATGGATAGATAAATTTGCCTTTTGTGATTCCTATTCCTTGTTTAATTTTTGCTACAGCAGAGGTGAATAGAAAAAATTAGGCTTTGTTATCCTTATTCCATATATAATTTTTGCCACAACAAAGAGTTTGGCATTGTCCTCTTTCTGAAACCTTCAGCAGCTGCAGCTGGTGCAGCTCTGCCCCTGCCAGAGTGGATTTCTACAAACATGCAGAAATAGTGATCTCAAGGCATGACAGCACAGTTAAAGGAGAGTCACAGGTAACAGGTAACAGCCTACTCACTCTGTTCCTCCCCCTCTTTCTCCCTTCATTTTCTTTTTTTTTTTATGTATTCAATTTCTCCTCTGTTAAGTATCGAGTGTGCAATTATTCTTGAGACATATTGCACCTATGGCAGAACGAATATCATATTTTTTGATATAGTATTTCCATGATGAACACACAGAGTAGCTTGAGCATTAGCTTGGCAATGGGACACATGGATATGTTCCCTCAGTTCTGTTCCCACAGACTGTTCCCTCAGTCTGTAATAAATTTCCCAAGTGACCTTAGGAAAATCATCTGGACTCCCTTTGTTTCCTATCTCCTTCTATGAAACAGAATAATCAGTTTGATTTACTAAGGCAACTCTAAAGCCAAACACATTGATAAGAATAGGTATCCTATTTTTTTTGGTTGTTGTTTATTTTCTTTTGATATACATAGGTCAACTTGTTAAAGAGGACTTTAGAAATTGCTCTTCTGATCGAAAATATTTTTATGACAGTTCATATAAACTTATATACTGCTTAAATAGGGAAAGGGTAATAATGATTATCGGTTTTTTACTTCATTGGTAATTACCACTCCTCCACTGCTGCACGTAGTGCTTTGCTAAGTCACAAGAAAGCCAGACCCCTGCTCCCTGGCAGTTCCCTTCTGAATTGGACAGATAACATGACAAATAATTACTTTCTAACAACAACTTTTTCTCCTGGGCATCTCTTTATATTTTTCAGTATTGGCACCCATTAAGAAGTGAGACATAGATGTTCTTTAAAGCCTGGATCACATAAAGCAGCTAAGACAGGTTTCGGAGGATCCTCTGCTCTTGGAAATTCTTGTGTCATTGTCACACACAGTACATGAAACATCCATCAACTTCACATCAGAAACAATATTCTCTTCCTTTGAAAAGCTGGTCCTAAGGGTTTGCAGCATGTGTCCCAGAAGACTAATGATGAATGTTGTTTTTTGATTGATAGAAACTATCTTTTTCCTTGAAATCATACATGACTAGCCAGAGAAGCACAAAAAATCCATCACTGCTTAGGCAGGAGGGGGGAGAAAACAGGGGCACTCGGTACAGCAGGGGTGGTCATACTTTGCCCAAATAATTTGAGGACCGTATTGGTAAGTTGCCAAGAGCCGAAGGGCTGCATTGAATTTGCATTAAATGGAGCAGATGGCATCAGCTGCCCTCAACTTTAATGTTGAAATGTGGCCTACAGAGCAAATCTGTACAAAACTTTTCTAATTAAATCTGAAACAACATGCCTCATCTATTCCCCAGTAGCACAGCCTTTCTGGTGGCATTTCTGCAATTCTGCTTCTAGCCCCAGCCAAGAGACACAATGGCAGAACTGCAGAGAAATGAAAAATAAGAACACACAGAGATAAACAGTTTTATCCCAAATGTTTTTTGAAGCACCAGATGAAATGAGTGGACAGAATTAATCTCCATCAATCTTTACAAGGTAGTGTTCTTTGTAATAAAAGTGTTCTATTGTGTTTGTTAAATGTGAGCTTCTGAGCAAACCAAGCAGTGGTACCAAGTCTGATCAGAGGTAGAGAAAGGGAAAGCCATGTTTCAAAACCACACTAACATTCATTAGATAAACTTGGAGAAGCCAGAAAAGGCTAACACTTTCAAATTTTCCTGTTTTACCGTACATAAAATGAAATAATTTGGAATAGTCAATAAACCGTACTTTAGCTGTATTCATGCACTTCATTGACAGACTGTGTGAACATTTCCCACAAGAATTAAACAGATGACACCATAAATAATTCCATTACACCAACAATTTCTGACAACAGCTGTTAATCCGCTCTCTGCAGTGGAACTCAATAGCAGGTAATGGTGTTTAGCAGATATGAAACCAACCCACTTTTATTTTCTGAGAACAACTTTTCAAAATGTTTACTTTATTCATTTATTTCATTGTCCAGTACCTTGCTTAAAGATATGCGTTCCGTATCCTTACTTCTCATAAGAAATGAGGACTTCATTTTATCAAAATTATGTAACCATTTTAAATGTTATTGGTTTTAATTATTATTATGCATATGTGAAATAATAATTTGCTTGCATTTTAACAGTCAGGACCAGACATCTGCACCTGGTGAGATTATGTACAAACATATATTTTAAGAATAGAATAAGGTAAAATGAACAACTAAGCTAAAATAAAATCTATTTTCATTCAGTGACTTTCTTCAGGAACATTTGAGCCAAATTTTCCCTTGGTAGAATTCCACCAACATCAGGATTAAATAAGGCCATTTTTCGTTTCCTCTATAGAACAGACAGGGAAAATATGTGTCTTTTTTAGTTTATAAATAAGTGGTCAATAAGGTAATTGAGTGAGGAAAGAAGAAAAAAGTTTGTGAATAACTAAAATTGATTTTTACACATAGATCCCTGAAATAGCATTAACTATTTGAGCACTGCACTTTGTTTCTGTCTTAAGTTACCTCTACACAGTAGTAGTCCCTATGATGCTGCTGATTAAAGAAAAATAAAAACAAGTAACCTAAAACCTGAACCAAATGCCAAAACCTCTTCTGGGATATGCAAAAGCAGCTCAGGAATAAGAGAAGGAGATAAAGAGAAATCGACATTAAGTTCAAACCAATCTTTCCACTTCTTCCTTGCCACAATGCAGGCAGATTCCATGTTAGAGGTAGAATATGAGCAAAGAAATGGAGCAAGAACTTTGCCAAAAGGTGAGACCGAATCAAGCAGTGGTGAGCCTCCCTCTCTATGCCTGCTTGCACTGGAAGCATCAGGCACAGCTGCACATCTTCCAAATTCATCAGGGGGCAGCGGGACCATGGGGGAGAGGAGAGAAAATTGCTGCTCTGGTGAATTGTGGCAAACAAGAGAATACAGAAGTGATTCTAATACAGACTTTGACCAAATTAAGCCTCCTCCAACAGAGCCATGAACCTTTGGGAACTGGGATCTGTAAGGGATGGGCAGCACCTGTAAAAAGATCTTCAGAGTTCTCATTTCAGACAGGGACAGAAGTTTCATGAGTTCTGGTACACTCAGTTTAGTACTGATTTAATTACCCAGGCAAGAACAAATGAGATCCTTACTCCATAGTGGAAATTAGGAATATTGGTAAAAAACTGCCATGTGTTAAAAAAAACTTGACATTTCATATAGTGATAAACTTTAGAATGCTTTATTTTAGTATCAAAACCACTGCAATTGACATGGTGCTGCTTTTGTAGCAAGCTTGATCATTTGGGGGAGATCTGTCTTGTATTAAGCATCACAACCCTTTTAGACAGTATGATGAAATGGCACAGTGGATTATTTTATTTAATTGTTTATTTAGAAGCCCTTTGTTGTATTTAAGCCTTTCCTATGGTCTTTCAGCTGCTTTGGGGTGAAAATTTACTACTTTGTTTTGAGGTTTCCTGAGGGGAGGAACACAAACTGAAGTTAAAAGTCTTCTGAGTTCCAGGAATATGTCCTATAAGCTAAACAGTAATGGGTGAAATTCAAGCTTAAATCACTGGGGAATAATTTGTTGGCAGCAACATCTGGAAAGCAAATGTGCAAACAGTTAGTTAGTTTTCAGAACAAATGATAGATAGTGGGCTTTAAAGATACATTTATAGGCACAAAGTGAGAGAGAGAAAGAAAACAATGCAGACACAGGATAAGATCAGGTACCTGAAAAGGAGATTGAGCAGTGTGTGCATTGTAGGTTGCAGTTAAAAAAAAAAAAATAAACTGAAGGAAAAATAACATTCGTTTGGAATGTCAGATCATTGGTTACAAGCACAAGACAGAACTTGGCAAGGGAAAGAAATATAGTTTGCAAATTTTCTGACAGTTTTTCTTTATTAAAAAACAAACAAACAAACAAAAATAGTTTAGATGAGAAAAATAAATTTTTCACAGAAGGAAGTCCAGTTTAACATAATGGAGGTTTTGGATTTGTTCAAAAGATTTCATAATTTTCAGTGAAAAACATCAATATTTTTGTTTCCAAATAAGCTTGAATTTTAAAAATTTGCAAGTAGTTTGTTTAAAAAACAAAGGTTTATAAGGAACTCTAAGGCTCCCAAACGTTTTAGTCCTCTGTATTTGTCTATTAGCGGGATAAAACATATCTCTCTTAACACTTGTGTTTAGGTGTCATCCACCATTTTCTCATTTCAGGGGGAAGATGATTGGACTGAGTTCTTCCAGTATCCATCCCAAACTTCTTAAAATGCAAAAATGTTCCTTACATTTATATTGTACTCTGAGTCCTGCCTCCTGTTGTCTAGCCTTAGGTTCCTGAATAAAACACAAAAACTAAAAATATTGTAATTTCTATTAATCTTGGCAGTGATTTTAAAGAGAGACAAATGTCATAAAATGGGATTTCTTCTGGAACAATCTATATCACAATCTATATCACAATCCATATCTCGTTCTCTGACAGTAGTGGAAGCCCACAGAAACCCTGCTATCACGTTGGACTGTCCTTAGGAAGTTAACTGGGCTGGCACAACATTGTTCTTTTTGGGAAATATGATGAGAAGTCTTCATATTTCTGAAGCGATGAGTGACTTCAAAATCAATTTCTAAGTTTATGAACCACACTGAAGAGTGTTCTTAATGTTCAAAAATCATGCCATCAGCTATCCAAGATGAGTTAAATCTTCTCAGGCCAGTTGGAATTAATGTAATAACATTTTGTGTCAAAAATATACAATAATTTGCCGGCTAAAGCAGAAATTAATGGAAGCTCAGGTATCCCAGTGTGTCTCAGCATCTGACTGTGAGACTTAGAAGTGACAGGTATGAAGTATTTTTCTTTCAATTTGTCTGTCTATTTATTTATATATCTATCATCTATCATTTATTATTACATAAAAGATTGCAGTATTGGTCATATATCTCAGTTTTTACTACAGTATTTATAACTGGTATTTACAGATCCAGATGAATGTCCTGGTACTGTGAAATCCTTTCCACCTAGGTGGTATTATTGCTGTTTTATTTCTTTCTCCATTAGTATGAAATCCAGTAAACTCCATCATTTTATCAGAAGGAAAAGAAGAATGTGTTTTCAGTGCCAGATATAGAAGGCAAAATACAGTGCAATGCTGTAAAGGAAAATAAAGCACCTCTGAGAGAGATTTAACAGTCCAGGTATTATTGTTGGATGAAGATAGAGCAGGTCTCGAGTTGACTGGTTGCTTACATGTCCTGTTCTGTATCTTTTATTGCTGAGACAATTTTTCAATTACATGCAGAAAACATTTAACTCGCTTCCTTTGTTTTGTTTCCTTTTAGAGTCTTTCTTTACACTTGCAAGCCCCTGACTTAGGTGTGAACTCTCAGATGCTGTTGCATTTTTTGTGTCCTTTGGCAATTAACAGCATTATGGAGGTCTCCATAGTATGAAATTTATCAGAGATCTTCATCTCTGGGTAAATCCAGAGCATGATTGCATCTACAGAAGATTAACCAAGAACCTTCTTAAGCCCAGCCCCGTGTCCCAGCTGCAGTTCTGAGGCACTGGGTAGGTTATTCCAGCCCAAAGTTAGGATCTGGCATCCAAAATCTGGCACTCAGTTTGCTTCTCTGAAGAATTCACATTACCAAGAAAGCGAAGCCTAGGAGATAATGCAAGAGTTATGTCCTTAAATCCCAGTGAAAATGAGCACTTAAATTCCTGGAAATTAACTTCAACCTCTGTATGTGAAGATTTGGATACCCAACTGAATGTGAACTGTGGGACTTTCAGAGGGAATGGGGTTTTACAAGTGCAAATCACCAAGAAAGTTTGCTGCAACACTTAAATCTTGGGGTGTTCAAGTGTCTTACTCCTACTTTTTAAACTCTTTGTCTTGAAATGATGTTCATAGCATTTAACTTTGGCCTTCTAAAACAATTTTTGCCTCATCTTATGCAAACAATGAGATACCCTCTAAGTTCATTTGGTGGAGAGAAATTATCTCCTCCACAAGGTAATTCACCTTATTTTAACATGAGATATATGATGCTGTGAACTTGTTATAATACCTCTTTTGTCTGCAGAGGAAGCCCAGATTAATGATTAAATAAAACTAAATTTGCAGTTCTTATATGGATAAATTTAGGTGAAATTAAAGCTTCAATGTATTCTTGCTAAATTTGGGTAATTTCTTCAACCGTAGTATAGAAACTCACAAAGCTTCAGCCTGAAAGGAATATTGCATGTTTAATAGATAAAACAGCGTTGTGGTTTTTGTTAGTTTTTTTTTTTTCTCCCCTGTGCACAAAGTCAGCATTCTGAAGCCAGTTAAGGACTGAATTTCCAGTATCAGAAATTTTTAAGTCTGCGTGTTTCTGTAATTGTGATAGAACAGTGAAAACACATTTTATTCGATGTCCCTAAAAAGTCACACATCCACCCAGGTGACCTAGGGGTCACAAACCATCTAAATGCCTCCCATAGGATAAAATGCCTGGTTGCTGGTGGGAGGTAGGCACAAACCCTAAAGTGTCAACATGTTTAAACATGCCAAACAAGAGTTTAAACTAAAGTTGGTACCATTTGTAGAACTGGATTATGGTGTACCAGTTCTGATGGACTTCAGAATAATAGCCTAGATTAGACTAAAAAAGAATAATAGACTGTTTTATTCTCCTTAAGATAATAATTAAGATATCTTTGAGTTTATACATCACTGTAGATAGAAGAGTTATTTTATATTCTGCCAAATGGGGAGGAAAACCTTCAGCTTAAGCAATCCATCCTTTGAATTATTTTGTTAATTTGATTTCAGATCTGAACAAAGACTTTTGCTTTCTTCCAGTTGCATTGTTTTTCTTGCCTGGAATCTTCTCATGTCACAAAAAATCTGCCTTTTAAAAAGAAAAAAACCCACAGCTACATTTTAGGAAAGCAAAAGTCTAAGCAATCCTTTTTACCAGGGAAACAAAAGGAAACTCAGACAACACAGCCCACAGTCTCAAATAAAGCATCCGAAATTAAGACAGCTTTCTTGAAAGATTAACCCAATTCATTTTGGGTTAAGAGCTTGGAGGAAACAAAAGGGTCCAAAGTCAATTCTATTAACTTGATCAGAGCTACACCAGGACTGTGTCTCAAGATCATTATCTTACAAGACACGGATGTCAATCTCATTATGTAATCGAGTGTGTCTAGCACTTTCCTGTATAAATATACTTAATAGATATAGTTTTGACCTTTTGCTGTAAAATTAATAAAAAAGAGATCGGTCTCAGTGTGCCAAGAGGCTTTTCTCAGTCCCATTAAAGAATGATTTTTTGTGTGTAAATAAATATATTTCAGCACACAAAAGAAGAAAAATGTTGTCTGAAGAAATGACCTGAGCTTCCCCTCCTCCATATATTATCTATGTCCCATTTTATTTCAGAAAAAAAATCTTCTTATTCCAGAGGGTTATCTGTCTGTACTCATGTCTGTCCCCTCATAACCATATTCCACTAGAATGTTAATGCTTTAAAGTTTCAACTGTACCTCAGAGGCAGATATATTTGACACAGGAATTTTGTTGTACTACAAGGACTGGCCCACGGAGTATGGAGCCTGGGGAATTTCCATCGTTTGATTTATATGCACTTTTATAGATCATCCTCATATTATTTGAGAGTGATGGGCAATTCAGGATTCATCTATGCACGCTATGCCTTATGCAGTGACTTGAACAACTCCCTTGAGACAGAGTGTAAATAATATTCCTTACCCATGCAGAAATAAATGGGATTTTGCTACTCTGCTCCCCAAATGTCAGGTGGGCAGGAAAGAGACTGTGAAAGAGCTGCAAAGAGGAGGAAGAGTATGAAACTCAGACTTCTTCCTTCATTTTATTATGCATTTACTATGGCTGAGGTAAGAAAGGAAAGTCAAGTCTTTAGGGCTAATGTTGAAAGGGTGCATTCCATTGTCATCTCTTTCCTAGGGCCATCCTTTAATGCACACTCTACTTACATCTTTGGGGACCCATGGAAAAGGCACTGCAATGATGCTGATAATCAGCAACGAAAGACAAAAAACATTTTTGCCCTGCTTACATTGGTAATTGCAGTGAAAAATCAAATAGGATTTAATAAGGATATTTTGCCTTGGTTAGCAAGTCAACAGCTGGCAAGCAATGACATCAAGAGCAGGTCTGTGGAGGATTAAGCATCATCTTGGCATAAGCACTGCTCTGTGCCCTTCTTACACTGTCACACCTGTAGCTCTCTCAACTTTGCAGAAAGGTTAAAATTGATTTATTCAAGCCTAAGAGGAGAAGTAGTCCCACATTTTGAAAATAATGGTACTTGATCGTAATGCCACTTCAGACTATGCACATTCCCTTACTGGTGCAGATTATTAATAAGTTGTTTAAAAAAAAAAAAAAAAGAGAGAAAACAGTTCAGAGCTGAGAAATTTCTGTGCTGATGAAGCAGCACAGAGAAAAATAGAAAGTTACACCTTACTTCAGTCCATGGTTCTCACAGGTTTCCCTCTGATGCAGCCATGTCTCCACACAGAGGGATTCAAAGTGAAAATCAAGGTCCCAGGAAGGTGGACAAGGATTTAACTCACTGAATCTGCAGAATCAGGTTTTCATTACTATAATAAAATTTTCATGCTATCCTCATGTATAGTCCCTTACTGCAAAAAACCACAATGTTAATTTTTGATACAAAGAAACTAAAGGTATTAGCGTTCCTATTAGTTCTCTGCTGGAGTCTCCAGTGGCTTCCACTCAGCCAATTCTTTCAAAATTGGTGTGAAAGAAAGAGTCCATCTTTCTGCACATCTCCATGCAACCACCATTTCTTACACAGGTTCTGGTCTCACAGCAAGGCACTGGGGGCAGCAGATGAATGAGGAAGTTGTCTTCTGATTGAGATAAACATCCTCAATGCCACTGAACTCAAAGCAATTCTTCTGCTAAAAAAAAAAAAAAATCAAGAATGGGAGTTCAGATTGTCACACAGTGATAAAAAAAATTTAAGAACCAAATATTTTCTTTATATGTCACATCAAGTTCTGCTTACTGACACCATGGAAAGTTGTGTAAATCTCAATTGAATTCCAAATTTTCACCTCTCAACTTATAAAATTCAATGAAAAATTGAAACACCCTTTCTCATCTCATGAGTACCAGAATTTTCCAAGCACTTAGCAGTCATCTGTAATATAATAAACATTTCAAAATAAAATATGGAAAATTGAATACATAATAAAAATAACAACAACAAAAAAAGCCCTCCCCCCAAAAAAAAAAAAAGAAAAAAATTAACCAACAAACAAACAATAAAACCCACAGGCAAACAAAACAGATCAAATCTATTAGTGTCTAGCAGGAGAACAGCTGTCTATCAAAGCTCAGTCTTCCTATCTGACCACAATCAAATAAACAAGACAGCCAAATGCCTCTAGGGCAGGGGCTCTGAGGAGTAGAGGAACGTCTGCAAGTCTGGAGCTGAAAGGCAGCCATTCTGCTAAGGATGTCAATCAGTCCTTGGTCATTCTCTTATGTGGGAAGACAAAAAATACTGTTTCACACAGGTGAACATTAGTCCAAAGTAAAAGTGTGGCTGGAGGATTTTTTTTTCTTTTTTTTTTTTTTTTTTTTTTTTTTCTTTTATTTCTTATAACACAAATGAACATTCTCCTAGAGGCTAAGTTCGACAGGGAGGGACAAAACAGGCTGAATGTTTATTTGAAGCAGGTTTTGTACCTTGAAAACTCAAATCTTTTTCCCACTGGACTCAATCATTTTAAATTTAAGTTTAACAAAAGTTTTCATTGAACATATTTGTATTCAAAAAGAAAATCTGCCTGTCATCTGGTAAAGCTCACCTAGAAGGGCTTACGGCTATGCTCTTCTTTCTATCTTTTCTTTTTCAAACAACTAGTCCATAATTTCCAGTGTTTTCATGTAAATGAGCTACACTTGTCAGTCTCCTATTATCTTTTGGGTCTTATGGTTACTGCACTAAGAGATTCTCTGCTGCATTCTGAAAAGCCAGAGATATTTGCCTCAGCTGTAAATTTTGCTTTGACCATTTCCCTTCAAGAAAAATAAGACTATCATGCACCTGTCAAGATTAAAATTCATTTAACAGAAAATTTGTCTGCCTAATATAAAATGTATATAAATAATATTTTATCAATCAACAAGCCAGATGATCTGACTGCTTTGCTAGTATGATATTCAGAGCACTTCCCTCTTGCATCCTTTTTCTTACTGCGCTTCAGCTGAATCTAAAAATCTTAGATTGTTTTTCTTTACTTAGAAACTCTATGGCATAGCCAGACACGTGCTGGTTTCATTTAGCTGTGTAATTGCTGATCTTGTTTGCAAATGTTGCTAAATATATGATTAGGCATAAACTGCAGCAAGTCTGCTCAATACATTCAGACAAATTTTATTATTGCACTCCTTATCTCAAATGCTCACAGACGAAATCTTCAATTATCCAGTTCACAGTTGTCTAATTTTTTCTGCAAGGCTTTCGTTATCAGACTTCTTGTACTGAAGTCAGAAACATTTATGCCAGTAAGTCTAAAGTTTGAACCTACAATGAGTCCTGGAGGGTTGGTCACCGGGCACACATACAGCCCACGAAGCACGAACACGTCTGCTACGTTCTGATTGCACTTGGGGTTTCATGCTTAGGTTCTAAAGCATGGCTGGACATCAGCTCACAGATATGAATGTTTTGGATGAGTCATTTATTATTCCAAAGTATTCCAAAGGAAACCTGGGCCATTATCTGCCCTGATTCACTTTAGGGCAGAAGACTATCTCATCCAAACTGTATCCTTCAGCAGTGGTAGAATATGGCCTATAGATAGTCTCTAGCTTTACACTGGACTTGATGTTTTACAACTCCAGCCTCTCTACCATGAATCTAAATGCACCCACAGCATAGAAAATTAATTCTTTGAACTCCAATCTGAGAGTGATAAGGAAGACATCAACTGAGTGCAAGCAGTGTGGGGTACTCCTTGTAACAAATGTTTACAGCAGAAGGAGAGGAGAGGAAAAGGGCAGTTTGCTCTCAACTGAGAAGCTGGAAGTTTCCTAACCAATAAATCACCTCCCTTGTCCCTTGTATCGACAGGAATGCTTCAGTGAACTGAGTAACAAAACTCTGGTCTCCCGCCTCAGGTTTCTGAAAGCAAGCAGGAATTAAAAAAATGAGAAAAACCATTTTAGTTTTGAAGCTCACTTATGTTTCTTTATATTTGAAGAAACTAGTGTTTCACATAGACAAGGCAAATAATTGTCCAGTTAGAACATAGGCCAGTGGTAGTGCTCACTGGTAAAATATCCATGTCCAGCTGCAACCACCAGCACCCTCAGGTCCTTTCTCACTCAGCAGCTTTTTAGACAGTCTGCCCCAGCCTGGAGCTGCAGGGGTTTTTGTGACCCAAGTGTAGGACCTGGCACTTGGCCTCCTTGAACCTCACACCACTGACCTCAGCCCACGGATCCAACCTGTCCAGATCCCTCTGCAGAGCCTTCCTGCCTGCCAGCAGATCCACATTCCCATACAGCTCGGTGTCATTTGCAAACTGACTGAGGGTGCACTTGATCAGATCATCGATAAAGACAGAACTGGTCCCTGGAGACACCACAGTGAGCAGCTGCCAGCTGGACGTGGCACCACTCACCACCATTCTCCGGGCCTGGCCATCAGCCAGTTTTTTACCCAGCAAAGAGCAGCCAGTCTGACATGCTGAGCTGGTCAGGTGTCTTGTCATCATGCCTTCATCGTGAAAACATCGTTTACTTATTAAGTCCAAACGCAGTGGACAGAAGACAGTTCAGGCATGAAAGACTCAATTCCAGCATATATGATTTCTAGAGAACCTTACAGACACACTGACACAAGTTCATGTGACCAAGAACTTCATACATATCAATGAATGTGGCAAACTTACTTGCCATGCTTTGCTCTATTCTGACCACTGTTCACTGTAATCAAATCATGTGCCTTGTGGAATGTTGGGATAGTCATGGAAGAGAAGTCAGACAAACTGGCCCCTTTTAATACAAACACAATTATTATTTATTGAGGCTGCTGAACAAAGACTACTCAGTAGCAATATGTCTAACAGTCTAGCTTGACATAACCTCAAAAGTTTAATTGTAAGGACCCAGAATGTTTCTATACCCTGTCATGGAAAAAATGGAAAAAAGTTGCTTGTGATCAGACTTTATGCTGCACTTTTCCTGATCAAAAAATTTACCTCAGATAAAAATCATTATTTATATTCCTAGCAGTTTAGTTGCAGATACTTAACAAGCTCCTCAATAATTAGGAATGATTATCATTCTCACTTATATTTCTGAAAGATGTATTTAACACTTCTATTTTTGACATTTACATGTTGCAATTGAATATACATATCTATATATGTCAGTATATGTGTGCGTATATACATAGCTCTATCTCAGGGAGCAGGAGGCTGATGTGATGGGAATATTTAGAAGACTGATCAATCAAATCAGTTTAAACTCTAAAACAGAACTCTACCAGATTGATGTTCATTAACAATACATATTATTTTAATGGTGTATTCCTACTCATTAACAATAATTGTCATTGCCTATTCAACACAGTTAATTCTTAACAATCAATCCTAAATTAAGTATGAGTACACAGTGCCATGGAGCTCATGTCACTGCAGTTCGTGCTGAAGACTACAGTCCTCAGTGATCTTAATATATAGGTTAAAGGGATCAGGTTCTCCTACAAGGGTTCCCCATCTGAGAACATATCCTGTTATAAAGTGTTGGTTTTCTAGACTGTGCCTGACTCTCAGCCTCCAGCTGTTTTCTACTTGCGGCCCAAATCTGGCGGGGGGATGCTATGCTCCCAGTTTGAGGTACGTGTCTTCTCCCATTGTTTGCTTGGGATCTCTTTTGTCCCTCACTGCATTGCCGCTTCTTTTCCTACAGTGAATGTCGTCCTATTGCAGCTCTTGAAGTTGTTCTGCTTCAATGATCAGTAATTGCCCATCAGTTCAGTGTTTGCAGTTCTGGGTCCTCTGTTTTTGACCCATTCTCACATGTTCAAGGCCTTTGCTGCTATTCTACATTTAAACTGACACCGTAATGGACAAAATCTGCTACCACGCTCACGTACACACAACAACTTCTCAAAACAAGTTGATAACAAGTCCAAGAGTGTACGATCTGGATCTGGCCTCATCAGTAGAAGGCTTGTGTTCTGTTACTAGTGCTGATTATACTGTTTCTGTGGGTGGGTAGGTACAAAAATGCTGGTAGAGTTCCTTGTATTCGTGTGTTTGTGCTTCTGCTCTCATGGGTGTAGCAGGTCCCTGTTCTTCCAACGTTATCTTTGAACTGTAAACCAGCCACATTCCCTTGACAAACAAAAGGCTCTCTGGTGCTGACTGCTCATCAGTTTCCAGCCTGGAGGAAGAATTTGGGCTGGGAATTTTAACCCAGGAAACATGACTGACTGATGATGCCCTTCCACTTATTACCACTATTTTTCCCGGGGACTTTTACACACTTCACTTCTTGGATTACTTCCCGAGAAAGATTGAGATTAAAATCTTTACAGAAGGAGAACCATGATAAAAAACATCAACAACAATGTTTTTATTACAACCTCCCATCACTGCACAGCTTGTTTATTAGCCCTTTCTTCACCTAGAAGCAGGACAATGGTTATGGCCACCTGAACTCCTCTTGTGAAGCAGGGATTAACAAGGAAATCAAACATCTTGTCTGGGGTCACAAAACAACAAGGACCTTTACTCTGACCCAGATAACATAAGGTCATGAGCTAGAGTGAGACAGGGTGATTTAATTTAAAAAATATACACAAAATAAAATTAAATAACATTTTTAGACCTTAGCATAAATTGAAATTCATGTAAAATTGCTCATTAGTTTCCATTTTTACTTTAGATGGATGTCTAAATCCTCACACATCTGTATGCTAGGGCTGTCTTTGAAGATAAGAGGCTCTGGTTTTAGGTCTATCTGATACACCTTTTTCATGCCTGATCCTGAGAGCTCTTATCTCTTCTCCAGCCTTGAGAGAAGCTGCTTTATTCGTTTGTTTTTTATCTGAGTGGAACCAGTTCCAGGAGAAATGTGGAGACCTGCTAAAAGGAATCAGGTGTCTGCCAAAGCATTTCTAAGTTCACTTTCAGAAAGACAGAAATGTCCCTTCCAGAAAATATTAGTGTGTTTTACTCCACATTGAATCAATTCTTCTGAAAGCAGGGGATTGATGTAAGAAATGTCACCCCAAACAGTCATATCTTGGATTCTCCTACTTCATCATAACACCTTAGAAAACCCTAATTGGGATTTGTTTCTTTAACCTCAGAGGTAAGTATAACACATATGATATTCTTACTACGTCACCTAAACCAACAAAACTCTATCAACATCACTGTCTGCAAAAAATTGCTAGTACATAAAAATCCAGATTCTGAACCCAGATTTTTTTCAGCACAGTCCTTACCTTAACCACATATCTCTGTGTTAAAATAACATTTCCTCATGGAAGGTCTATGGCCTGGTACCCGAAGATCGATTTTAGATTTTTAGATTTTCTGATGAAAATGTCCCCACCATCTACAATAGCTACACACAAATTTTGATATGTTAAAATGGCAGGAGGTTTCATGAGATTCTGTAAAAGAGGGACAAAGTAGAAGAGGGCTTGATGGGGGAGAGAGGGGAGAACAGGAGAGCAGAAATTTGGGATTGTTTTTTTCTTTTTTCAGTCAGATAACACTAGGTATATGTTTCTCAGGCAAGTGCTGGAAGTTCAAGATAATAATCCAGTTAGCTCTACAATCTCATCAAAATATTCAATGTTATTTGCACAAAGCTGAAGAAGTTTCTGTGAAGATGGTCCTGTGTGAAAGGAACATACATTTCATTATTTGACTTGTTAATGTTATTCATGAGGCTGTGCTTTTCTCAACTGTGTTTTTTTACATTGAGAAGATTTGTGTGGGGTTTTTAAAATTTATTTTATTTTCCCTGCACAATTGTAACACATATGAGCTTTTGATAGAGCTGGACAAGCTCTGTTTTAAATGCTCTACTAACATTTACTCAAATTTATGAAACAAGGTCTCAGTGACTAGGTTAGCCCCCACTCTGTGTTTGTTTTCTGCAGTTATTTTAGTTAATGATTTTGCTGGCTGGGCTGTTCCTGGGAACAGCTAATTTTAGACAACTATTAAAAAATACTAACAGAAGGTGAATTTCACAAAATGCTGCTATTTGCAATGGAAGTCTGGTTTTAAGAGTTGTGGTTTGCTCATCCAATCAGAAAAACATATCATATGATTTATATGTCTGCTCACACCATCTTGAATTTCAGATTTTAAATTTTATGTACTTACTACCATCTGCTCACAAGCTTAACTCACACCGTGGTTTTATTGGAGAAAATACATGTATTTGGTAAACAGTTTTGAATAGTTGATGAAGGGGGGGGGGAAGCCATCTTATAGTACAATTTCTTCAGCAGGATATGGAGGTCATCTTCCTTTTCCTGCTTTCTTGAGTCTGTAGTGTAATATTTTGACCATTTCTTTTAGTTTGGTCTAGATGGTTTTGTTTTTCCCACAGGATTCAGAGTTCTCAGTTCTTGAACAACTACAGTTTCATTTTTAGGAAATTAAGATCTAGTTTTCACTAGTTTTCCCTAGTTTCCATATTTTCTTGTCCCAATGATAAATCACTGCCTTTAACCACAGCCTCTTCTGGAAATACCCTGAATTTGGTGTTCAGGAAAAGAGTAAAGATTTATGTATTAAACACTCAGGAGGATTGTGTCACACAGGCTCAAGGCTTTGCAAGGAAGCCCTGGAGAAGAAGCTGTTTCCAGCCTCCCTTAGAGCAGGGAAAGCAGAGGACGTGAGGAAAGTGAACACAGGGTGAAGAGATGCTGGACAGCACTGGTGCTGCTCTGCTTGTCCGTGGGGAGGAAGGAGGAGATGAAACAGCAGATTCAGAACCACCACTTGTCATGAGTGCAACTCTCCCATTTTCTGCAGATTGGGCATGGTCAGATCTGTGGTGACTTGGCCACTTTTAGCTTCCCCTCACCTCATCTCTCCCTGCAGTGTGCCGTGTCAGGCAGGTGGTTAGTTGGCTTGTGCCTGTTGGAATCCCCAGCTCCAAGCAGAAACATTTGTTTTCTAGTCATTTATGGGCTTTATGCTAAAACATGGGAAAGCTACAATCAGGTATGCTGCTGACATTTTAGCTATAATTTCTGTTCCTCTGTCCAGCTGTACCTCATGGGGTGCAGTGTGAAGTGCCCCAGGATCCTGGTCTTCCACACATGACCTCATCACAACCTTGTTGGAGGCCATCAGCTCTGCTATCCAGTGTGCCTGCCCAGGTTTACTTTGCGAATGAACAACAGCTGAGAACGAGGAAGTGATCTGGATCCCTAACCTACCAATAATGTGAACCTTGGTACAGACAATGTGAATCCATTAACAAACTCTAAGTTACATCTTCAGTGGGATATGTTAACAAAAAGCATCCTTACTAAAACATGATATCTAAGGTTCTGCTAGAGCCAAGACCTAAAAAAGCCTAGAATCTAGGTGTATTTGATAGTGTGATTAAGCTCCAGGGTAGAAGGAACAGTGTGATGAAGGGGGAAATAAATAGGACAGGTAGAAGGAAACTATTGTCAGAGAACATGGAAAGAAACAATGACCTTCTCACCTTATTTTTATGTTTGTGCAGCAATTGCCTAGCCTCAGAGAGGAGAGGATAGAGAAGTCCTGACAACTCTAAATATCATAAAATCCCTAATGCAATTTTTTAAAAGAACACTTGTAAAAGTCAGGAGAATATAAAAGTGAAGAATGAACATTGCAGAACTCATCGCAACTTGTTGAAGGCCCTTCACTATCAGTGAGAGAGATGTACAGACAGACCCCAAGTACCCAACTCCCCTTTCCACACAGAAAGAGGCAAAGAAGCAGCCGTACCCACAGACAAGCAGACATTCCTCAGCCATTATTTTGCACAAGTGTCTCATAACATTTACAAATTCTTCTTCCCTTCACAGAAGTTCCAAAACACCATCAAATGCAACTCATTCTGCCTTTGAAGGGGGCACAGAGGAGTCCAATACCATAACACATGTAACTCTGAGGGCACAGTCTGGTCTTATCAGTGTGAAAGAGCTCCTCACGCTTAATCCCACCAGCCACAAAAGATGTAAACAAGGAAGATATATGCTGCCCAAAATTAGCTTTAATTCCCCTGCAACTCTGTTCCTCCTCTTACATTCTTTGCCAGAAAAGCATCCAATATGGCATAGTTAAAAACATATTGTAGGTTGAAGTCTATGTCATCATCTAAGCTTGTGGTTCAGGGATCTCAAGCCCAGTGCAGTTATGGTTTTCTTTTCAGAACTTGCTATATCTTTAAACAACCTAGCTGAAGTAGCTTTTACCTCATTTCATCCTTGTCTGTGCTTACTGCTGAACTTGTACAGAGCTGGCACATTTCAGATGGCAAAAGGAAAGAGTGAAAACTCCTATCCAGTTTCATGCAGTGAGCAAGTGTTGATTTTCTTCACATAAATGTAAACACCATTCTTACCCATGTCCAGCAAAATCTTTGTTTGAATTTCCAGCTTGATTTGAGTCAGGAAATTTTGGACAACAGAGAGTTGTTTGACCGTAAAAAGTAAAGAGAAGTTTTGCTATTTGCACTTCTAAAATTATCTCATTGTTCTGTAGAAACAAAATTATATTATAACCTGCATTTGTTTGTATCTGGTGTTATAAATAGCTTTCTTCACCAGGGCTGCTTGATGCTTTCCCTGCTGTATGGTTAGTAGGTCTGATAAATTAAGAGCCATGCCCAGCATCAGAAAGGAGATTGGTAGCAGAGGTGCAATTTTAATCTGGCTCTATCTGTGTCACATACTTTAACTGCAAGAAAGTCCCTCTTAGCTGTATAACAAGCAGGATACATATGGTAATAAACCATGCCAGGATGTGCTGGAAGCATTTGAACAGGCTCTTCCCACAAACATTTGTCACATGGCTTTTCTTTGTTTTAGGGGTATGATCACACATAGATCAAGGTGAAGGAGTGCGACACTTTAGAGAGGGACACACCAGTATTGCCCAGAGAGAGACTCACTGTAATTCAGAGGACTTTAATTCTGCTCCTAGTTCTGCTGCTGAGCTGGGAAATTCACATCAGACTGCTGATCCTGGCTTCCCATGGAAAGCTCTTTAAGCTCCACCGATGGCAAGTATTAATGTCAGATCTATTTGAGATTGATGTCATTACTTAAGCAAAAGCCTTTTCCTCATCAAAGTGGTAATATTGTCATTTCACAGCAAACTCTACTGACTGGCAGGGTATCACCCTTTCTGCTGCACAGCCCTGTGCTGGGTGCCCTGCCCGAGCTCACCACTGCTCTCCTTGGGCAGTGGATGCTGGCAGAAATGGTGCAGCATTCTCCTGGTCTGGGAGGTGACCCCAGTGTTCCTGCCATTTTCATCTCCAGTATTCCCAAAGCTAATGATTTACACTGCTTAGAGCGTGTGGATGTACCCTGGGGTTTTGCATCCACTGGACAGTGTAGCACATCCAGGGAAAGGAGGTGCTGTTATCCATAATAAAAAGGAATGCAGCTCTGTGCTTCTAACAGAGAAACAGCAACCCACAACAAAAGGCACGTGGGGCCTTTGAAACTTGAGAATATATGATTGCGCTTCTCAGACCTTATGCTGGTGTCCCACAGGTGTCCAGATAAACTCAGAGAACATGAGCTAGACAAGTTTGTAAATTAAAAAAAAAAAAAAAGGTGTATGAGAAGCACATTGTTGTCTCCCCTTTGTGAACGATATGCAGGAGTGTTTCCAGCTGCAGCTAAAAAGACAACTGTCCTCTGAGGTCACTCAGAGAATACGCATGTGTGCAGGGGTGAGGTCCCCAGCACTCACAGGATGGAAGGGAGGTCCACAGGAGCTAGTGAGAATTACCACCCATAGATTTTGGATTTTTGATCCCTCATGTGTTGGATTTGTTTTCTGGTGGTCCCAGGTTCTTCTTTAAAGCTCAGGCACTTGTCACATGTGCTCCTCAAAGACGGCAGAGCCTCTGAGAAACACCTGCTGCAGTCTGGGAGTCAGGCTCTTGGTTCTGGTCTGGGAAGAAAACATGACAAAATGCACAAATGCCTCTGTACATTAAAGCGTAAATGTACATGAAACTGAGCATCTCAGGAGGCGTAATTGGTACCAAGGACTCAATTAAATTATCGCAACAAACGCAAAGACTTATCAAAAAGAAATGATCTTTTAAGTAAGAATTTTTTACACAGCCTCAGTTCCTGCCTTCAAAGGGATTGGGACAGTGGGAGTTGACATTTGCTGACATTTCTGGTCTTCTGGTCTTTGGTGCTGCTCAGAAGCATATATATTACATTCTAATTTTTTTAATGTCTGTAGGACATTCTTTTGCTTGACTGTGAACTCAGTGAATGCATAGGCAATTCAATACTGACGATAACCTGATTCTATACACTAAAGAATGGCCAGAAAATAACCAGCTAAACTGCAGCTTTCTGTTCAAAGAAATTCTCCCTCCGCCGTGCCCCTCTCTATAGAATTTTCCTCTCGCTAAAATATTTTTCCATCTAGACATGTGCAATTCCCATACGTAACTCCCAGCGCTGTCAAAATGTGCCAGGCACATCAGTGCTGAGCTGATCAGTCGGGAGAGCCAATTCCAAAGGTCAGGCTTCTTATTTCATACCTAACGCTGCTGATGTGGCTGATCAGTTCAAGGATATGTACAGAAAAGAGACAGAGAAGAATGGCCTCCTGGGGAATTCAAGATCTGACTCGTAGCCAGAGAATTGTCCAGATAAGGCGAGTAAGTTTGTTAGCACTGGGATGTCATGTTGTGCTCATTTTGGGCTGAGGTAGAGGTAGTTTTCTTCCCAGTGGCTGGTGTGGGGCTGTGCTTTGGGTTTGTGCTGAACACAGGGCTGATAACACAGAGATGTTTTTGTTATTGCTGGGCAGGGCTTGCACAGAGCCAAGGCCTTTGCTGGTTCTTGAACTGCCAGGCTGGGGAGGGGCTGGTGTGGTTGGGAGGCTGTGAGGTGGCACAGCCAGGACAGGTGACCCCAAGTGACCAAAGGGATGCTCCAGACCATGTGACATCATGCTCAGTGTTTAAAGTGGGGGAAAGAAGGAGGAAGGGGGGCACATTTGGAGTTTGGCTTCCCAAGTCACTGTTCCACGTGATAGGTACCTGCTCTGCTGGAGATGGCTGAACACCTGCCTGCCCACAGAAACAGTGAATTAATTCCTAGTTTTGCTTTGCTGACATGAACAAATTTTGCTTTACCTGTTAAAAAGCCTCTCTCTCAACCCACAAGTTTTCTCAGTTTTACCCTTCTGATTCTCTCCCCAGTTTTTGTGGAGTTAGGTGGGGAGTTTCACAGATTTTGGGTTTTCCTCATTTTTTAATAACTCCTTATCTAAAAAGAAGACCTCATGAATTTAAAATTGGCCAGTAGCACAAGCTTACTGTATCTTGAGGAACAAAAATCTTACTCCTCAACAAATGTAAAGATAATTTCATTCCATTCCCAGAAAGAATGGATTCTGAAGGGCAGAATGTTTCATGTAGATGTTGTATTTTAATTTCAAAAGTTGGCCACTGCAGCAAACACAGTTTCTGGTAGATTCTTATCACAACATCAGTTCAGATAGCATATTGTAGCAATCCATGTACACAATGTTTTGCACACTGTACACAGACATGTATGCACACCAGGAATAAACATGAACACATGTGAACAAATATACAGTTAAAAATGTTTTCTTGGACAGTAACAAATTCAATATTGTCCTGGTTCTGAAGTTCAAGGAAAAAAATAAGCTGTGCAATGAGTTTCTGTGTTTTTGACAGAAAACTTGGAAACCTTCAGCTTTCTTATTTCATGGGTAAGAAATGGTCTAATACTGTGCATTGGTAGAGTAGATGAACTTTGTAGTTACAACACAGCTAAATTTTGATAACTCATTGAGATGACAGTGCTACAGGGGATGGATTTGGTTCTCAGCACAAAACAATCTGTACAATCCTATTGTAGTGTACTTTTCATCAGTTTTCCTTGTAGACATTTTACTAGTTTTGAACTCAAATTCTTGATGTTTCAGTAGCATTTAATCACTTTAAAAGCAGACAGAGAAAAACCAAACAAACCTATCACTCTCAGTGCTCTCAGTCTCTGTAACTAAAAACAAGACAAAATGAAAAAAAAAAAAAAAATCCAAACCATTCTTTTCTGTGATTGTGTTGACTTCAAACTAAATTGTAACCAAAATTAATTTGTATCTGATCACTAGAAAAGTGGGGAAAACACTTTTTCTTCACCTGACCTTTTTTTCTTTTTTTTTTTTACTCCATTTGAGAAATTTCAACTGTGCTTTCCCAAACTTTATTTCTCTTGCAAAGATTTGCAGGCATTTTTTGACATCCACGCTCTTGCTGCTTTTCTTTTAGCCATTGAAGTCATAAAGTGGAGGGAAAAAAACAGTGAAAAAATCCCAAGCCCCAGACACTCAGTGACATTGAGACACAAGCTATACTACCAAGCCATATACCATATGACAAATGAAAGGTCTGGACAATACTGTACAGACAAGGTCAGACTGGGTTTATGGGGAAGAAGTTAATTACAAATGAGAGAAGAAGTCCTTAGAGTCTCTGTAACTGTGGAGGATTTTCTGTTCCCTTGTCAGAGACTTTAGCAGAGTTTTCTGCCTTTGCCTGTCTTATCACATTATTTGAAGCTGAATTATAGTCATGCTTTGAAAATCAGCACTTAACTCCTGCAAATCTTGGCCTAATGAAAGGCAGTTTCCTTTCTACTGTCCTCAGACAACCAGGTGCCTACTGTCGCTCTCCATGTAGCTTAGTCAACTCCAGCAGGTATGTCACTCATGTGAGTACTCAGAAATTGTCTGAATTTTGATTTATGTACGGTATCCCTGTTGCAACTATCATTAAGTGAAAGTTACAGTGCTTTGCTCAGGAATGGAACAACATTTAAACATCAGCACTTCAACTTAGTGTTCCCTGGTTTCTCTGTGCTTGCTTACCGGGCATGGCTGATATGAAGGCTTTTCCAGTACCTCCTCCTCTGATAATATTTGGTGCTTCATGACTGCTTTGTATGACTGACATGTAAGAAGGACACATAGGAATGCATGGAAAAGGACCATGCATATTCACAGATTTTTGATATACTTTCTAAACCATCAAAAAAATCCTCATGAAGTACTCTTTAGTTTGTTTGGTTTTTTTTTTTATGGAATCATGGAATAATTTGCATCGTGAAAAAACTTACAATCATCAAGTCCAACTGTAGATCTAACTCTGCCAAGTTCAACAATAAACCATGATCCCAAGCAATGCATCTTTTAACTACCTCCAGGGATGTGACTCCACCAATGCCCAAGGCAGCCTTTTCCAGGGTTTGACAACCCCTTCAGTGAAGGCATTTTTCCTAATATACAATTTAAACCTCCCTCTGGTGCAACCTGAAGCCATTTCCTCTCATCCTACCTCTTGTTTCTTGGGAGAAGAATTCGACACACACCTCATTACAACCTTCTTTCAGGTGGTTGTACAGAACAAAAAGAGAGAACTGTATCTGGTCTTTCAGACTATAAATGGAAGGGACACGGGTGTCTGGTGTCAGCACTCACCTGAAAAGGGTTCTGGTTTTCGGTTTCCTGTCATGGAACCTGATCAGGAATTGGAATAGACTGCCCAGGGAAGTGTCAGAATCACCATCCCTATAAGTGTCCAAAAGGTGCGTGGATGTGGCACCTGGGGATATGGTTTAGTGGAGGACACAGTGATGCTGGATTAACAGTTGGGCTCAGTTATCTTGAAGGTCTTTTCTAATCTTTGTGATTCTGTGATTCTATGCCATAGGAATTCTCATACAAATGAAGAAACTCAACATAGCTGGAAACAAAATCCCAGATGGTAATATCTCTTGTTAAAATCCAGCATCTTGCACAAAATCCTGTGCTATATTTTGAACATAAGGAAAAGTATGGGTAATGAGGGGAGAATTAAGTTGGAAACTCAGAGCAGAAACATACCTACATCTGATATATCCCATAATATCAGCAGTGTTGAGATCCCTGAAAAGGAAATTTAAAAGTCCAGCCGCCTTCTCTGTGCAGACAATATCTTCTCTGTGGTACAGACTAGCATAAGACCTTGCACAACTCATTACCAATGTCTGAAGTTTCCTCCCAACCAGTTTTATCCAAAGTCTGAGATTAGAGACTTAGCCACGACATAACACCACTACCGCAAAGGCCTCAGTGCTGAGAAGGCAACTCAGTAAAACAGAAACAACAATTTTAACAAAAACAAGCAAAAAATCTGCCTACTCTATTTTCTGTCTTTTCACTTTGCGATATCTTTCCAGCTTAAATGAGCCAAATATTCTCCAAATGGAGTATCATCCTCTGTCATGCATAGGGACGCAACAGAGTGCTTCTGCTTAGAGACACTGCAGCAAATATAGTGGACTGATTTCATCACAGACAAATCTACTTTGTTGCCATATAAATTATTTTGTGACTCCTTCTGCATACTCCATTGTAGTCTTTGCATATTTTATTATTATCCCAGCAGTCCAAGAACTTTCTCCATGCACACCTTTGTAGCTCAGGGACAAACAGAAAGGCAAAGCATCTGATCAGAGCAAATTACATCAGATTGGATGACTATGACACTATATCCACACTGGCACACATCACAGTTTAAATTCAAGCCATGTAAATGTATATTTTGTCATGTCCTGTGTTATGTGTGTAAATGTCTTACAGAGCTGGTCACACCTGTGATGTTCTCTCATGGTCTGTACTTGCATACACTTGTCTTACTTGGCTGATGCTGTGCTTCATTATGCACTGTCTTGCTGAGATGCTGATGTGTTTTATTAAATCAACATTATTTGAGTTCCACAGGCCTATGGAGAGAATCTTCAGCTGTTTCCGTACTTGAATTGTCTGCTGTGTGTTAAATCTAGCTAAACAAACTTACTACTTTTGCTTTGGTTGTCACCAAAATGAATGGCAAAGGGAAAAGGCTGAGCTTAGGAACTTGGGTGGGAAGCAAGAAAAAGAAAAGGAAGCAAAAGTAAAAAAAGGAAGAAAGCCTTGGGAATCCAGCAGTCCAGGACTTTCTGGGTTTGACGCTGAATAACTGGGAAAATACAGAAATCAGCAGTGGAAAAAGAACAGGGAGCTTTGAAACAGGACTATATTTGTGACCAGGTAACAAGCTTTTACTGCATGAATAAAAGGACATTGCCATAGGGGTTGAAAAGAACCTGGATTCATCAGATGTGCTAGTTTGACAGTTTTGAGAGCTTCCTTGTGCCAATCCTGTCAAACTGAAGCAGGAACAGAGGAATAGGCAAAGCCTGTGAGCTGCTAGTTAACACGCTCGCGTTCCGAGTCCCACACGGCAATTTCAAATTGTCCCTCCTTAGATGTTTCACATCAGGGTTTTACTGCCTAAATTCTTTCCCTTCTGATCTCTGTGACCTACACATGTCCCTCTTTCCTCTCGAGGCTGACATGATCACGGGCTGAAGCAAGTAAGAACTGTCCAGCACTGAGGAGGAAAATTATGTCTGTAGCTACTGCCGATTGAAAGATAAGATAAGATAAGATAAGATAAGATAAGATAAGATAAGATAAAGTCTGACTAGTGACCAGCCAGAAATAATTAGTGCAAAAGATGCAGTGCAGAACCAGCCCACTCTGAATAATCAAAACAAATTTTCTTGATTAGAAACACTAGCAAAATGATAATTTTAAACTACCTCATCTCATTTTTTTTCCTCAGTTGAGACACTTATCTCCATAACTGGGGAAAAAATAAGGTAGGCAGCAAATTTAAAGGAGTTTCACTGTGATTATTGCAGTGATACTCACCTGAGAACCAAGACCTCTGAGTCCTCCCCTTATAGCTACTGTGCCAATTTTTTTAATTTGTAAGTCCTGCCTTTGAAAACAAGATCAGATGAGAGTTTGACAGATGGGAGATAAAGACAGAAAATCAAATTTATGTCCTGGGACTATTCTTTAAACTAAGTCACCAGCTGCTGCTGATTCTCATGATTCCTGTCAAAACAACCACCTATGGCTGCTTGCTGTGCTAGGGGCCAGTCTCAGCTCCTGTAGCAACAATCTGCATGTGTAACATAAGAAGAGAAGCTCAACTTTTTGTTTCAACCCATTGAGAATTCACTTGCCTTAACTCTTCCCACTGAACAAGCCTCTCTTCATGTGTGGGAAAAGGATATTTATTCAGGCAGGCCATGCCAAATAAAGGGCTATGCCATCAAAATATTTGTGCCCCTGGTTAAAAACTGGTCTTTTTTAATTCTAGTCTTTAAATTAAATGATAAATTGGAAGCACAGCTTTAATAGAGCCAGTGCCAGTATGGCACTTGCACCAGTGTGACAGTAACTGTTTTGCTGTGTTAGTGCAACTGGCATCTCACTCTGGACTTTGGGGGATGGATGGCAACAGGGTAGCCAAGGGCTGTCTGGAAGGGTGACCCAGACATGTTGCTGGTATGCAAATATGACAATAAGTCCATCATCTTAGTCCATAAATAGTGGACAGCCCCAGGCCTGTTTGGCTCTCCTGCACAGCAACGGGCTGCATGCCGGGATATCCCCTTTAGCAGGGACATCTCAAGGTTGTTCCTCAAGTCTGAGAGACTCCCTGCAGCAACAGATCCTTGGGAAGTGATTAATATCATGCTAACCTTTGAAATCTTAGCAAAGGGATGCAAAGAATTGATCGTGCAGACATACGTTCTTTAGGCATGAACTGTTGACCAAGTCTGGGACTAGGAGTGGATCCAGCTATCCCCAGACTCGTCTGACAAGGAGTTTAGAACACAAAGGGATCCTTTCTGAACCTCGTGGCTCAATGGGAGGGTCTCCCTGATGGTTCAGTGTAATCCTGTTCTCTACACGGTAATCAAATGTATCTTGCTATTGAATCTTGTTAAATCACTGTCATATTTTTCACCAAACTTTCTTAATTCACTGTTCTATTTCAATTAAGCATGTCATTGCTTTTCTTCTAACAGGTGAAGTGTATCACTCCACCTGTGACACATTCCATGTGGGGTGTCTGACCAGGATGCTTCACAAACAGCAAGAAAATGCTATCACTACTGACATGATTTCTCTCTGCAGTCATTTGCATTTAAATCCATTGATATTAAGTATCAAAATCACAATAGAATTATTTTGTTTGGGAAGGACAGTGAAGTCCCTTCCACTAATGTTTTCTAGCTCAAACCCCCCTGCCATGGGCAGGGACATCTTCCACTAGACCAGGTTGCTCAGAGCCCTGTCCAGCCTGGTCTTGAACACTGCCAGGAGTGGGGCAGCCACAGCTTCTCTGGGCAGCCTGTGCCAGGGCCTCACCACCCTCATAGGGAAGAATTTTTCCTTCATCTCTAGTTTAAAGCTATCCTCTTTCAATCTAAAGCCATTTCCCATTGTCCTTTCACTCCATGCCCTGGTCAAAAGTTCCTCTCCAGCTCTCTTTTAGCCTCTTGGCTACCGGGAAGGGCTCTGAGGTTTTTCTAAATCCTTTTCTTCCTTGGGCTGAACGCCCCCAGCTCTCTCAGCACATCACCAGAGCAGAGGTGCCCCAGACATCTGGGCATATCTGTGAACTGCTCTGGTCTCATTTCAACAGGTCCACATCCTTCTTATATGGGGGTCCCCAGAGCTGGATGCAGCATTGCAGGTGGGGTCTCACCAGGGACAATCCCCTCCCTTGACCTGTTGGTGACAACTCTTTTGGTACAGGCAGGACACACTTGTCTTTTTGAGATACAAATGCACACTGCCAGGTCATGTCCAGTTTTTCATCCACCACCTCACAATCCTGACATAGGACACTGTTCTGCCTTCGTTTAGCTCCCACTCTCCTCTTAGTATTGCCCACAGGGGTAGCTTTTAAATACCTGGGTGAGGCTGAGATCCAGGCCTTTTCCTTGACCCCTCCTAATGTTACTGACCTACTGGGCTTCATTTGCTTTAGTTATAACTGGACTACAGCACTTCCCTAGTACTCCTCACGGAGCTGAGATGAGTTAATGGGCATTTGTGGAATTGCCTGGGATACGTGGCTAAGAAACACTCTGAGGAACATGTGTAGGTGGATCACAACAAAGTTGCATCTGAGTCTGAGCATTTAGCACATTTATTAAAGAGCTGTTCTGAGCATTTAGCACATTTATTAAAGAGCTGTTCTCTTTTTTTGGATTTTTTTTCCCCACTATCAGCTGTGCATTTAATGAGAAACTGAAGCTGACTTAACCAGACCTGAATCATCTTCTGGAAGTCCTTGTCTGTCTTTATTTAATACGGGGGGAGACTGATAAAATTTATTTTTAACTTCCTGGAAAGCGGCTAAAGTTAGGTGGGATGTAAACACGGAGATGGAAAAAGTATAACTCACTTGCATATGCAAAACTGGGATAAGAACCATTGATTTCCAAGGAACGGTTGGAAAACATAGATTCTTAACAATCTGATTGACAAAGAAATTAGAGTATTCATTACGTTTGCTGCTAAATTGAGTTGCTTGTTTGATGTAATACGCTTCTGAGAGAAGGTGGAGAAAATATTTTCGAAAATGTTTGTGTATCTTTTATTTTATGTGGGAGCTATTCAGGGCACTGTAATATTCCTATCAGTAACATGGGAAAAAGGAAGATCATTTAAATGGAAAATAAGTAGTTGATAGTTTATCCATGTAATTATAGTATTGTGAAATAATTACTGATAAACTCCTTACCAGGATTGTACCTGTCATTAAAAAACCAGCACTGTCAAATATCATCCCTTTTTAACAAAACTATTTCCTGACAGAGGGGAAAAATGATTAAAAACTTCAATTCACAAAGTGACTTTTATTTTAACAATAAATAACATACAAGTCACATTGCAAAATGAGACCCTTAATCATTTTCTGCCATGTTATTTGTCAAAATATAGACAGGAAAAAAATGGTCACTCGGAAATAAAAGGTAACTTTCTTTTGCCATTTGCAGGGCGGGGGAGTAAATGCAGTGTTTGTTGAAGTTCTTAGAGAGGGAAGGAGAGGGAAATAAATGGCTGAAGTTTGGAAAGAAATAAAAAACAACTCTAATATAGTCACTGTGATCAACCAGATTGAGTAATCAAAAATTCATTCTTTGTGAAACCTGTGGGGGAAAATAGCATTTTTATTGGAATATTAACACTGAAAGGTTTGAAAGCATCAGAGAGGGACAGTACTTTTCAAAGCCCTACTCTAATTGCTTATGATATATAATCTCAGCCTAATTTAATGTTAATTGGATTTCCCAATGTCATTGTCCAAATGACATTTTTTGGTTTTCGCTGCTTTCAGCCACTGGATGAAATCACAGAAAAGCTTTCACGCTGAACATTTGTTTCCAAAAGGCACAAAAGTGTAGAATACAGTATTATACAAATCAAAACAAAGAAAGGGGATGTTTAATTTTTATTTTGGAAATTTGTATGTAAGACTTGCTTTTTTATGACAAGTTTTAGTACTAAGGACAGCATCCTGTACTGGGTACACTTTCCAACAGATTTCTGTATGGTTACTTGTGGCAACTGCAGCATTGACCTTTTGCATCCTTTATATACCTTTTCCTGTAAAAGTAGAAAGCAATTTACAGTAAACCAATTTTTCTTTAGTTCATGGGCAATGGATTACAACTTGCATGTAGCAAGAAACCAGCATCAGTTAATAACGTCTAGAAATTTCCAGTAAATTATCACAATTCTACTCTCAATTTACAAGTCTAATGTTCCAAAAATTTTTGTTCTTGCTATGAACATGACTTGAAGATTCAACAACTTCAACTGATGGATTTTGTGGTAGTGCTGATCTGAATTCACTCTTTTGGTATATTCAATGCATTGCACATACTAAATCAGTCACTTCAAACTACATTGTCAGGACCAAAAATTTAATAAGAGAAGAGACCTTTTTCTTTAACCATTCTGTCTTTTCCATACTTCTACTATAACAGGAAAAAGAGACAAACAACAACACCTAGAAAGAAAGAAAGAAAGAAAAAGAAAGAAAGGAAGGAAGAAAGGAAAGCTGATGTCTGCTTAAGAGTTTGATTACAGAAAATTACACATGGACTTTACCAAGAAAGAAATAAGTGATGTAAGAGGGGAGGGCAGATGGCTGGGAGAGAGAAAGGCAAACATGGAAATTTATAGATTCATTAATTAAGCAGCTTAGAGTACTATGTAAATATAAATATAAATAAAAATGACAATATCAATTATGTTTTTTCCTTCTTGAGAAAAAAAAAAAATAAAGAGTACTCACTGAACACTCATGAAGCAGTTAATTAGCTTTATGGCTATTTTACAGGTAGCTGTTTATATAAGGATCAAAATACTTGAACGTCTGGCCAAAGTACATAAAGACATGTTTTTAAACATATCAGTTTTAGCTGAAGCTGTATGAATATGAATTTTACTGTTGGTTAGAATGACAACAAGATTTCATGTAATGTCATAACAGCACTGTATGACAGACTAGTTTAGGTTTGTTGTGGAATAAGGTGAGAATTAAGAAAGGAGACAAAATCAGCACAGAAAACACCTCAGTGGCAGAGCTGGCGATGCAACGCCAGTGTCCTGAGAATATATTTTCAGTTGTTTAAATCCAAAGTAGCTGTTTCATAATTGTTAACACATTGAATTTGCAGGGAAATGCCTGAAGAAGACTGAAGACAGCTATTTGGTAAATCCTCAGTGATGAAGTTGACAAGCTTTCTGTCATAGATTTCAACTGGGTCAGAAGATGCTCATGCATCTTATAACATATATTAAACCAATATTGTAGGTTTCAGGAACACCCTTCTCTCTTTGTATGTTCTTTGCCAGTATATGAAGTAACTTCTGACCATAGGGCCGATGCAAGAAAAGGCTTGATCCCAAGTCCTTTGGCTGGCATGGAATTCAGGAAGTCTCTTTTGCCATAGATAAATCACATAAAGAGCAGCAGAGTCCACATAGTAGGTCTGAGAAATAATAAGGTGTATTAATTTCTGTGCTCATATCTCTGTAAGGGAGACATCTCAATCCGAACTTCCAGAAAGGAAGAAATGGCCCAAATCAAGGAGAGAGCATCTTTCTTCTATATCAGATTTTACTGAAGATGCAAGGTGTTTCCAATTGAATTTGGTGGATCTATGTATTCAGAAAAAAAACCTTACCAAAAATACGTATTATTTTTAAGCCCAGATGAAGCAACAGGAGTGGGATATCTTCTTCCATATCTGCTACCACCATATTCAGCAAATCTTGAAGACCTGGGGAGTAAATGTGTCCCCAAAGAAAGTTTCACCTGGGTAGGTTAATTACACTACCCACCATGTGCATGTGACACTCATCTCTTTTTGAAACTACTTTCCCTCCTGGGTGGCCATCGGGTCTTTGGCACTTAGATTTGGATGTGGAATCCATAAAGACTAATGAGTCATGAAGGCTGGAGCTCAAGTCTGTTATTTCTCTTGGATAGCTCTTGGGCACTTTGTTTTCATTGCAGGTCAACTTAAGCAAAAAGCATGTTTTTATTTGCCTAGCAAGCAAAATGCATCTGCTAAAGATGTGTGCATCTTTTTTAAGCGTGTCAATTTATATGCAAAATAGGTTTAGCACTTGTGCCCATGGACAGCTGCCAACGCAACTCTGAGCATCTCAGGTCCAGACAGGGAGACCCCAGATTCTTGTTCCTTCTTCATTCTCACTTTCTCTCTTTCTTCCCATCTCTTCTGAAATGATTTGGGAAAATAATGTTCCCAGTTTTACCCAGCAATATTTAAAACTCTCCCCATGCAGATGGTTTTATAGAGGTCTGAATAGAAATGAGTTGAGGCATCTCAGAACAGCCATAGTCTATCATAAAGAGCAGCAGAAGATAACCAAGATTTTGCATAATGCGGCTCACTTGGCATTCTTAGTGAAAAAGGAGCCAAGTCCTGTCTCCGTATTGAGAAATTCCCTCTATTAATGTGATAAAGATGGGTCCCTTTGGGTCAAGGTAGTGGAACATTAAGTGGGAAAGAGTAAAACCTACCTTCTGCCCATCTAAATTTAACTTGTCCTACAAATGATAAGAACATTTCATTCTTCTGTGTTCTCACTTTTTTTCTCCTTTCTTCTTGAACACTGAATTTATCATTTAAATGTTAAAAAGAGAAACCAGATGTTATAGTTATTAACTTTTGGAATCAACTATAATCTTCCTATTAAATCCTTCCATCCAGGTACAGGCAATTATTTGCTTGATCTAAAGGTGCAGAAAATGTAGACACACAGGGTTTCAGAAAGTCCAGTTTAATAAGACAGGTGGGTAACTAATAACGTGGAAAATTACCTGCAGATTGAGGATATTGGGAATGACTAATGGCCAAAACTAAGCGAGTAAATTAGTTGCAAAATGATACCATTTGCAGTAGTTGTGTGAGTAGGGGACTGGATGGCACAGTGGCATGTGGCAGTGATCTGTGCTTGAATATGGCCCAAATTCAGGAAAACATGCCATCAACTTATGGCTTTTTCTTTTTATTGTCTTCTTTTTATCATATTATGCTTTAAATTATTATTAGTTTTTCCATATGCTCTGTGCAATATATGTAAGGTTTAACAGCACAGTCACAGGAGCCCATTTAGCTTAACAAAGTTTAACAACAAAGTTGTCATCAAGGTCAAATGCATTGAAACTGAGACATCAGTTTGCTTTACAAGCCAGAGTTCAGGTAAGGAAAACATTCAGTTCATTGGGGAAGATTCTGAAGTGACTAGAAGGGAGGATATCAAAGAGGTTTTTTCCTCCTAATATCAGATGTTCCACAAATTTCTAATTCCAGAAGGCACTCAGATGTCGGTTTCAATGGGACCATTTATGCATTCGGAATTAGCCACATGCTGAAGTATTTGGGTGTTTAATTAGCTACCCCAAAATATATGATTTGAAAGTCTGTTCATGGTCAGTGTTTTGCAAACAAACTGCAGACCAGGTTACCATCTCCAAAATCTAAGTACTCTTAAGTGAGAGAGTGAGCAACACACTTAAGATCCCAAAGGAAGGTTGTCCAGAAGTGAGAACTGAATTTGCATATCTGTCTATCTGATCTTAGATTTGCCCACCTGCCTGAGGTACAGACTACAGATTGTTTCTGATGGGGTTATTAACATGATGAATTATTTTGTTGTTCCAGCTGTGACAGTACTTATTCTCAGAGAGTGTTTTTAAATATAATATAGTGAACTAATAATGACTGTGTTAGCTTTTTCCACTTGGACAGTCCCATGTTATCTTTTTTGACAGCCAGGGGTACACAGAATATCCTGAAAACTACATGTAATTGAAAGCACTGAAACATGTTTCCAAATTTTTTAAGTTCCCCAAATATTTTTTAATACTTTTGCGAGTGGAACCAGGCTGAGTTTATAATTTTTGTTGATTTTTTTTGTTTTATTGCAAAAAATCCCTGTTTTTATAAAGCGGAAGGGTAGAAAAGACATGCATTCTGAAATGTATATGCATCTTTTAGAAAGACCTACCCCCCAGAATTTGACTATAACAAGAAACACACACACGCACAAACGTTAACTTACACGTATGCTCACAATCCTGTGCAGATATCTACGGCACAAACAGCAAGGCAAATGCTACCCCATGCAACAGCTTCCTAGACAAAGTTATTTTATAAATAAAGTTAAAAAATACATCCTTTTTCAGGAAAAACTATTCCAATATTAACACTAATAATAAAAACAATAAATTCAGTTATGTCCTCCACCAGTTGAAGATGTGCTCCAGGTATTTCTCTCCTTCTCCCACTGCCAAAAAACACTTCCCTCCTTGATTTATCCCCTGTGCCCCTCATACGGATTCTCCCTAAGGAACCACTATAGGTTAGGAGAGATCCACTCTTTCAACTGGTTAATATTTAAACACAGCTTACGTGATTTCTCCAGGGCCTAAACTGTATTCTGCGAAGCCTTACTGTTAGATTTGAGAGACTGAGATAATTTCTCAGGAACTCTCATAGTAAGGGCCACATACAATAGCACTAAAATACAACTCTCAGGGGCTGAACTTCCTCTTATCTGTCTTTGGGTGGTGATTTTCTCTGTGTTCTTACCTCTCTCTCTAATCCACTGCATTTCTTTTTATCACAAAATGTCACTGAGACTGACTCCTTCCTTACTGTAAGACTATTTTCCATGAGAACATTTGTGGTTTTATATACATATACAGATGCTGTAAGAAAAGTGGACAATATGATTTCATAGCTAGTGATAAGGGAAGCAAAATCCTACTGCTTTCAGCTTTTCAGGACCCAAAAAGTTGACTTAAGTGCTTTGACTAAGTGGCATTTATTTAAAAAAAAAAAAAAAAAAAAAAAAAA
>VXAD01011954.1:265969-364176 GCA_013399195.1 Dicrurus megarhynchus | reverse complement strand
AGAAAGAAAAAAAAAGAAAGAAAAAAAAAGAAAACAACAACTGCAAAAAGAAGCACATATACAAATTCCAAGACAAGTTTTAAAAGCTCACAGAGAGATTTATTAATTACATTGAGGTCTGACCTTCCAGTGAATAGCACCTATAAAACACAGAAACATAACTCTACTGTACCTATAAAAACATGGCCTTCATGTTTAGATCTTGTAAATGTACCGGGTTCACAAATTATTGGCACAAAATTAGTCAGATTTCCAAGGGAAGGATTTCCAGTGAAGTAAATTGTAATTGATCTAGTGACTGCAGAGGGACAGAGCAATAATTTACACTGGCGTAGTCTAATCAGTTGTATGTGGTAACACAGGTCACATCTGTGTGGCCTATTCCTTTTCCTTGAACAAGTTAAAAAAAAAAAAAGAAAAAGAAAAAGGAAACAGAAACAGAAAGGACAAAGTATTTTAGCTGCTAATACAACCGGACCAGCCACCCTACCTTCCACTGCCCAACAGAGATAACCTAAGACTGCTAAAACTGGGAAGAAATTGATATGGGATCAGAGGTGCTCAAACGTTTGGGATTCACAGCAGTCAATATTGGGTTACCAGTCTAAAGAGCTGCCTGGCAGTTGCAAAAAATCTTATAGTTTCATAGAGGATTTGGAAATACTGTGGTTTCGATTGTCTTGGATGTAAGGATTTCCATCCTGCACATGTTTGGATGCAAATCACGACCACGAAACCAGGTAGGAAATTTTTATCTGCAGCCAGTGAGATGATCATGATCCAGTTTGCATCTGATCATTCCTGATGCCAAAGTTTGCATCTGAGCATTCCTGAGGCCAAAGTTATCCTACTGTGGATGGGCTTCACTCTTTAGGACAGTGCCACAGCTGCCAGATAGAGACAAAATGGAAGTGGCCCTTCTTGACTTCAAGGATGTAAAACAAGGACTGAGACACCTGTATTATGCACATTTTATGGAAGTCATTGCTTCTATCCCCTCACCTCCCATAACCTTTCTTGACATCAGCAAAAATTATTAGTTTTGCTCTTCAGTGTCATGCCTCTTGGTTACCTCTAATTGAAATGGAGGTGTTCTGAGCAGCAAAATCAGTTACAAATCTATTCAAGTGCCCCTTTTGTGTAATTTATCATGGGATTCAGAGCTTCTGAGCTTGGATCATTTAGTTCTCAGGAGTCTTTAATACCTGTTCATGATTTCTGGTGGGACAGTACTTGGTGTAGTTGGTAGAATATGAAGATAACTGAAAATTTATTTACTGTATCAAATGCTGATGTTGCCAGAAGAGTGGTTTGAGATGAGGATTACCTTTCACAGCAAATTAATTGGAAGGAACCACTTAATTTGAAGGAACCATAGACAAGAAAGAAGGAAAAAAAAAAGTAAGACCCTGTAGGTATTGAATAAAAAGAAGCTTGAGCTTTCCTGTTTAAATGAATTCTTTCATCATGAACAAGGATAACGATGCTTTAATAAGAAATAAAATTATTAAAGTTTTTTGATCAGGATAGAGAATGTCACAGGGAAATTTGCCTTTGTGAGAGCTTACTCTCCTGTTCAGGCAATCACCCTTTTTGCTTCCTTTGGGAATGGCACATAGCTACATGTCAGCCATCCTCACCCTGTGGTCTGTGTGGATACTCTTTAAAGCCAGTAGTAGTCATGGTAGAATTTTGCCTTTGTTAGTCAGATTTCTCTATGAAGTATGTATTTTTCCAGCTTCTGTGCCATTATTCCTCAGTGGTTTTTCAGTTACCAGTATCACAGACAGTTTTACCTGAGGACTGGAAAATCCAAGGTGAATTAAAAAGTCTATTTCTCTCTTAGTCTCTGTGTAAAGAAGCTTGGCATAATATCTCTTTTGTCATGAATTCTCTGTGTATGTTTGATCACGTCACTTAGGGTACCTTCTTTTCTGACCACATGGTGATTTTAGTAGGCTCTGGGCATATCTGCATATCTTAAAGGGTCTGGGCCTTTAGGCTTTGCTGACTTGTAAAAATTAAGGCATTATTCCTTTTGCTGTCGTTAAGGGCATGGTAGTACATTTAAAAATATACGGTAGGTTTCAGATAAGCATATATCATTGTGATAAAAGAAGCCCCAGACCTGGAAATGAAAGTACCAAGTACAACATTTGTTTGGTTGTTTTTCTCCTCACAGCATTGCCTGTGAGTAGCAAAGTAATGGCTGTGCCACTGTTTAACAGAGCACAGAATAATTCAATAAGCCTAAGAAATACTGGTGTTCATCTGCATAGAAAATATGAGAGCTTCTCTTACTTTTTGGACTGGACATCTTGTACGCCTGGAAGAATTGTTGATTCCCCATGCATTTGAAACTGCAGCAGTAACTCTACTCTTCTGCTGAACTCTCATGTTCAGAATAACTCCAGTTTGAACATTTCATCCAGATTGTGCCGCTCAGAGGCACGGGTATGTCTTTCACACTGAAGCCTTTGGGGAAAATGAACAAACAGACAAAAAACTGAGAAAAATTTGCTGTTGCAGATTGGAATCATAGAATGGTTGGGGTTGTAAGAGACCTTCAAAAAGAATTTTAGTCCAGCCCTACTGCCACGGACAGGGGCATCTTTCACTAGATCAGGTTGTTCAAAGCCCCAGCCACCCTGACCATGAAGCTGTCAAGAGACAAGCCATCCATGATTTCTAGGGTTAACCTGTTCCAGTGCTTCACTACCCCCATCATCTTCCTCGCACACATTTTAAATCTACCCTCTTACAGTCCATTGTCCATAGGCCTGTCACTAAAAGCATGGATAAAAACCCTTCTCTAACTTTCTTGTAAGTCCCCTCTAGGCAGTGGAAGGGGCTGTAAGGTCTCCGCAGAGCCTTCTCCAGGCTGAACAGCACAAAATCCCTCACGCTGTCTTCAAAGCAGAGGTGCTCCAGACATCTCAGCATCTTTGTAGCCTCCTCTGGACTCATTCCAACAAGCCCACATCTTTCTTGTGCTGGGGACCCCAAAGCTGTGCCCAGCACCCCAGCTGGGTTCTCACAAGAGTGCACAAGAGAAGGACAATGCCCTCCCTTGGCCACAACATGACCAGCATCTGGGCTGCAAGTGCACAGTGCCAGCTCATGACCACTTTCATTACCTCACGTAAAAGCATCCATTTTAGGTTGGTTTATTTGCCAATATGCTCACTGTATACAAATAAATATATAGCAAAATTTATTATCAAATTAAAATAAATTGTTACAATTTTTAAAATATCTATTATATATATATTTAATGACATTTTTATACATTTATGTATTTTTGAAAAAGAAGATATTATTCAGGCTAGTTTGTTTCCTCTCATTTCCTCACTTGTCTTTGTATTTTTATTCTACTAAAGCACTTTCCCGAGTAATGGTTGAGCAACAAAAATGGGGAAAAGCAGCACTGCTGGTTTTGTTTGTTAACTTAACTATCTTTTTGAATTCACAGTGTGTAGGCACAATGTTTTCCATAAAGCATTACAGTGTGAAAGGGCAGAGGGGGGGAAAACAGACAGACATCACCCAGAGAGAAGTGATATTGAGAATAACTGGGAAAAAGACATCTTCTTCATGTTAAGACTCACTAAGTAATTCCAGGCGAAAAAAAGAGTAAATATTTGCTGCAAGTTTTCTTGGAAGCTGTGGGAGACTGAAACTATCACTTCTTACAGCTTGATATTCTTTCTTTCTTTTTTTAAATTTCTTTTTATGACCATAATTTAAAAAAATATAAAAAGCACCCCAACATGTTATTCCTCAAAGCTGAGATTGCATTCCAAGTTTAACTTTGAATACATAAAGAGGTGACAGAGAAGAAAAAAATATACACCAGTCTATGAGGGAAGCAAACACTTTCCCCTCCATATTTCAAGGAGCAAATATACGACTAGATGTGAAAATGGAGAGCATATTTGAGAACTCAGGTTGCATAAGAAATTGGGTAAGGATGTTGGACACGATCATAAGATGAAAAAGATGTATGTCTATGCTAATCCATCCTAAAAACTCACCTCACCCATGGTTCAAACATCTCTGGTAACAGAATCATACAGTCATGGAATCATTAAGTCTGGAAAAGACCTTTAAAATCATCAAGTCCAGCCATTAGCTCAGCTTTATAACACCAACCACTGCCCCATGTCCCTAAGTACTAAATCTACACACTTTTTTAGCCCATCCAGGAACTGAATGACACACCGAACAATAAAAATATTTTCTGGGGAAAATACAGATCAGTCATACTTCCAGCCCTGCAAGTGTTCAAGGCCAGGTTGGATGGGGCTCTGAGCAACCTGGTCTAGTAGAAGGTGCCCTGCCCATGGCAGGGGGGTGGAACTGGGTGACTGTTAAAGTCCTTTCCAACCCAGGCCATTCTGATTCTGTGATTCTCTATTGTCCAGTAACTACTCAAAAGGCAGAAGCAAATATGTTGCTCTTTCGTGACAGATATATGCATAACATTTACAAAACTTCTGCAGAGAAGTCCTAACCCTGCAGAAAAAAAATGCAGTGTAAACTATCTTCCTTTTTCAAAAGACCTTCTTATTTTTCATTCTATATTTTTTCTTTTGTTGTGCCTGTCCAATATCTAGTGGGTATAGAGAGAGATTATGCACTTTCTGTTTGCATATTTAGAGTATTTGAGGGTTTTTATCATATTCCACATCAGTCTTTTCTTTAGCATAAACTTTGCTCTTTCCTTACTGATCGTGCTGCTTAGACATTTGATCATCCGTGTTGCTTTTGAATCCTCATCAGGTGCCTTAAGGCAGTTTTATGCCCACTTTGATGCAATAGAAGTGCAACTTAAAAGGAGCTCTGGCTCTCCCATATTTCTTTATATCTTTTAGGATAATAAATAATAATGATCCATATTCACATTGCACTTTGCATTTGCAAGATACTCTACAAACATTAATTAATTAGTCCTCATGGCTCTCCTCTGTGATAGCAGTAATAAAGCTTTGCAAGGATATGACACCTTTGAGGTAAGGTTCTTAGATAACTTTAAAAAATATTAATGAATATCCAATCTATTTATATGTTACTGCTCACAGCAATGCCAAATAGGAGGTAAACAGTGTTGTACACATTTTGCATTCATCACAAATGAGACCAGGATCTTTTTGGACTAGGGACCCAGAGCTGATATCAATCTCAGGCTTGTGCCAAACAGCACTATGGGCACTATGGGATGTTGGCACATATCTTAAGAGATCCCTCTGTGTATGATTTTCTCTAGCCAGTTTACTAAATTTTTGCCTAGAAAAGATGACCACTTGCATGAAGGTTTTCCTCCTACCACACCTATTCCACAGATGTAGAGCTTGCAGGAACAATTTGAACCACCAAGATCACCCAGCAGATTACCTTATCCAGGTTCACAAAGTCCATAATTTATCGAGGTAGGACAAAATGTTGCCAATAACAGATACATACCTAACAAGAAAATAATACAAAATATTTTTTCCACGTCTGCATAAAAATTAATAAAAACACATAGATGTACAATATAACTAAAATTTTTGAGATTAAAGCATAAAATTTGGAGTAAAGAAATTTTATACATCCATCAGAAAATCACCAGTCTAGAGTCATCATTTATGTATTTTTTTCCTACTTATTATTTGTATCTACCAAGGAAATGCATGGCTAGGTATATTGGCTTTCTGTGCATAGGTGGAATCTTCAGTGAAAAAAAATACTCTTAAAAATACCTTCAGCATCTACATATACAAGACATTAATCTCTTTTTAGGTTGCTACAAGGAAAAATTAAATATTTGGAACAACAAGAAGAAAGAATAGAAAAGCCATGACAATTCTCACCATGAACTCTGGGAAGACAGTTCAGAAGCACTACTGAAAATTGCCCCAGAACTACTGGAAGATGTTCAGGCACCATAATACTGACAGTACTGGGAGCTGTATATGAAATATTTGTGAGGAATATTTGTATGACTGGGAGACCTTTGCAGATAGGACAGTACTGTTAAACACCCTCCAAAATAAAAGGAAATTTTATAAATGCTTTTCTCTCATTATTTTTTAATACTTACTCAGAGAAAATGTTCATTATCCTTTGTCTTCTGTGATTTTATTACCGTTAACTTCTGACTCATTTTTTAGAATAAAGAATTCCTCCTCCAATGCCATGTATTATTATGCAAGTGTGAATATACATAAGTAGCTCCTGGATAACAAGATCTGTTGGTAAGTGCTGGTTATGTGCAGTAATTTTTACTGTTCTTCATTTACCTTTCAGCAGAACAAATAAAAGATAAAGAAAATAAGCAAGAGAAACGTAGCAGAGAGAGTAGTCTAGTGGATCTTTCTTTTCTGAATCTGTAAGATATTTACCACTTCTTACAGATAATAAGGGAAGGTTTTGCTCTAACTCAGGATCAGCTGCAAAAGAAAACAGAAGGAGAAAATGAAAAAAACCCAAGCTGAAAGTAATTTGCAATTAGTAAACCAACACTTCAAAATAAAATCCTTGCCATTCTTCTTCAGAACTAAGTTACCATTAAACAAGAACAACTCCTGTGGTATTATTTGCCTGTCATTTCCTGGTAAATCAGTGTCATTAGCATTGATTTTTTAGAGGAGAGATTAAAAGAGGTTTAGTTAGGAGAGTAAGGCAGGAGTATATATTATCCAAGCCAATGTAGCTCTGGGTCTCAAAGATGACATTTCCCTCTCTGCTTCATTAACTTGCATAGCTTGTTGAGCTTTAGCTGTTTCTAATTAATTCTTTTACTGGCTTTTTTGAATGTGTATCATCTCTGGCAAACCATATAAAACGAAGAAATCTCTCTAAGGTTTTACCATTTTAATTATTATTTTTATTGCTTAAATGAAGCTCTGGAATTGCAAATGTTGACATTTTATTTGATTCTAGTCATTATAGTTTTCGAGGAGTAAAAAGGGGGAAAAGGCTAAGGAAAGAAGGGGGCAGTGCAGATAAAATAATAAATAAATAAATTAAATCACTGACTGAGCGGGATGCTCAGCAAATGCTGTGGAAAATGGAAAATAAACAGGTTTGTCAAAAGTGACCTCCATGATGGTTTTGCCCTTTTAAATACTAACAAAGAAAGAAGCATCATTAGAGACAATTCCTCCCTGACTCGTACACAGGCTGACAAGGAAATGAATGGAGTTCTGTGCTCCTGCTTGTTATTTTGTTTTATTTGGGTAGAGCTTTGCTAGCTAGTACAGTGAGCACACACATACACATATATACACATTCACACACAGCCATTCACATTTTTCTTTTAAATAATGAGCATGGAAACACGGGGTAGAACTTGTTCGGCTTTTGGGGGCAAACACCCCAAAATAACAAAAACCTAGGCAAAACATATCTGTTAGAAAGAAGCTGTATTTTTCAAAGCATTTATCAAGTTGTAATGAAGAAGAATCTGGCTAATGCACTGCTCTGTCAACTAGTCCAGTTGTTTGTCGGGTTGTTGTCCTGACTTATTAGATGGTACTCTGAGAAAGGACATTAATCTCTGTTGAACAAAGAAAGTGATGCCAGAGTATGCCGAACAATAATAACCTAGAGAGTGAATTTAGAATGTCTCATCTGCCTAGGATACACCTTATCCCATAACTTACATCAAGTAAGTTGTTTTCCTTGACCCCTTTATTGTTAATGAAAAAACAAAAATTAAAAATTAAAGCCTTCTCTTACAGAAATTTTTAAAGTAGTTCTCTCAGTGTCTCAGACTTTCTCATTGCTGCTGCACTGATGATCATGAAATCATGTTAAAATCTCTCAGTGAGACTTTTCCACCAAAGAGCGGGAAAAAGCAGAAGGCTGATGGAAGGGTAGGTCTGTTGGCAGCCAAAAGGGGAAACCAAAGGGACACAACAAGCATTTTCTTATCCTGTGACCACATCAGACTACACTACTGCATTTATTTCTGTTCCACAGTCATCGAAAGATCAGTGAGGATTATTTTGCAAACAATCTGCTCAGTGGGAACTGACTGGAGTAAAAATAAATTTGTTCACAAAGCCATTAGAATGATGAAAATATAGTATGGCTATCTAAGATATGTAGCAGAAACAGTATTTTTCAATAAAATTTTCTCCTGAAAGCAACCAGAAGTGGATGGTTTTCCACTGGAAAAATACTTTTAATTTGAAATTTTGTACAACTATTGCAATTAAGTTAAATTGGCTTTGTTGTGAATATGTTGTGTTCTTGTTTGACTATAGCTGGAATAGAATCCCAAAGCCATAAATATTTGTCAAAATACTCATTTTAATACAAATTTTGAGACCAAAATGCATATCCAATCAGTGTAGAGTATAAATAAAAGATGACTTTGACCTCTCTGAATTGATGAATGTGGAGTCAAATGGAAGCTTTGGTAAAGCATTGCATGTAATTTTGTCTAAATGTAGCTAAATTATCTTTCTATTGTGAGGATAAGCAGTACAATAAAAGTAATTTTATTTATTAAAATAAATTGCATCTGAGGAAATCGTAGATGGCTAATGCACCCTTCAAAATAGAAATGCCTCCACTACCTATTGCTTTATTAGCATTTCAAAAGCTATTAATAATCTGAACCTTGAAGCAGAGCACCACTGAGCACTGTGCTTTAGGCAAACACAGCTCTAAAGAAATCTTCATCTTAGGAGAGAGTTATTTTCTCAGCTTCAGTAATAATAAACACCTTTGGTGGGATCACCTGAGTTAAATTTATCTACCTGATAGTGAGGTATGTAGTTTAGCTATCATCAAGGCTGTCTTTACGGAGGGATTAGACACCTCCTAAAATGCAATCCATCCCTGCTTTATTCAGTGCTTAGGTTAGGATGGTGTGACCCGCCCTTCGAAATGGTGTCTCCTTCCATGTACCAGAAAGGGGCTGTGAAAGGGGGACAGCACAGGTGACTGTGAACAGCAGTGAAGCTGGAGCTTGTCTGCAGTTGAAAAAGAGACCACATCTGTGAGGCAGCAGCTCTGGGTGGGTCAGACTGCAGGAACTGGATGCGTAGCTGAGTGGAAAGGTGAACTGTGTGGAGCAGGTCACAGGAACACCCAGGAGTGGTCACTAGCTCAGAGGCGAACCAGAAAAGAGGAAAGAAAACCTGGAAGATGAGAGAGGAGGCATGAGGCCATGTGTGAGAGGAATCCTTCAATGGATGAGCATGGATGGGCTTCCAAGAGCTGCCACAGATGTACACAGCATGGACTCTATCTCTAAGGGGCCCTACATTGCTGCTAAATCTAAATTAAATACTTTTATGTTTTTAGCAGCAACACATACTTAAACTACTTTTAGATTTTGTGTTAATTCCACTAGAGCTCCCATTGCGTTCTTGGAATTCAAATAGAACAGGTGCTTAGGTCAGAAACTATAAAATATGTGTCTACTTGTTTTTCCTGACAAGATTTTGGGTGGTCTAAGTACTTGTGGTTCTTTTGAACATCGAGGTGTAAATTTTTTTCTAAAATTAAATCTTAAGTTATTTAGGAAATTTAAGTCTTACACCAGTTCACCAGCCTGGGGAAATAAGGTAACCTGGGACAGGGCAATGTCAAGCACAAATACAGCCTGGAGGGGGAAGGGATTGAGACCAGTTCTGGGGTCCCCAACATAAGAAAGATGTGGAGCTGTTGGAGTGGGTCCAGGGAAGGGCCATGAAGATGATCAGAAGGCTGGAGCATCTCTGATATGCAGACAGGCTGAGAAAGATGTGTTTTCTCAGCCTGGAGAAGAGAATTCTCCAAGGAGAACTTATAGAAGCCTTGCAGTACATAAAGGTCTGCAAGAGAGCTGGAAAGGGACTTTTGACAAGGGCCTGGAGTGACAAAACTAGAGGCAATGACTTGAAACTGAGAGAGAGTAGGTTTAGATTACATGTTAAGAAGAAATTCTTTACTGTGAGGGTGCTGAGGCCATGGCACAGGTTGCCCAGAGCAGCTGTGACTGTTCTGATGGCACTTCTATCCCTGGAAGTGTTCAAACCCAGAATGGATGGAACTCTGAGCAATCTGGTCCAGTGGGAGGTGTCCCTGCCCATGCTGGGAATGGAACTGGGTAATCTTTATGGTTTCATCCAGCCCAAACCATTCTATGATTCTATTAAAGCATTATTAAATTAAAGCATTTCTCTTTCCTTTGAGGCACAGCCAGAGTACAGGATGATTTCATACTCTGAAAGATTTAAATTGGAAAGCATTTACATATTCCTGGTCCTGAAAGAGTTAAACATTTTTTTTAGATGGTTAATTTTCATCTGTTCTCAAGCCACCTTTTCTGAAACCAGGACTGTGTGGCCCAGTTGTGTGTACTTGACTTATGTACACCTGTGATGCAAAGGCAAAGGTACAATACCACACATGCAGAAGTGAAAAAGGACACCTGCTTATATGGTATTTTATAACAAATTTCCACAGTTTAATAAAAGGATGGGAAGGTCATGATCATGCAGCTATAATAGTATCACACTGAGTCAGACAGAAATTCCATTTGTACTGTATCTTGTTTTTAACTTTGGCCAGATACAATACATTAAAACTTATGGAAAAAATAAATATATAAAGCACAGGTATGAATAAATCTTTTCATCAGAGCTGTCCATCCAGCAAAAGGAATGTGGAAATCTCCTGTGCCAGAGAAAACATATGATCACCAGGTTCAATAGCCAAGTGGAAAACTGATATTGAATATTATAGAAGGCAATAATCTGATCTGATTTAGAAACTCTATGGGTCAAATTCTGCTTCAACACAGAGCAACACAAATCTACAGTTACTTCAAATTCTGGTTTGCATAGAGACACAAATGTTTTTGGCCATATGAAAAAAGAAAATAGGAGAGCAATTTGCCACTAAACAAATAAAACAACCTCAACAAAACATTTGAGTTGAGAAGTGACTTTTTTTTCTTGCTCCTACAAATCTCTTAAAATGTATTGGAGTAACATACCTTCTTAACTCTTGCTTTTATTGCAGTATTGTATTTTTTCCCTCATCATTTGCCTGGTTTTACACAATTGAGCTATAATGTGTGCAGTTGACCTTTCTTCATTTAAATGTTAATAGAGATCTTAGGAAAGGTTCTGCCATGCAAAAGGCCAACTAATTGTAATAGACTTAGGACCTTTTGTTTGTTGAGCTGGTTAAACAAAGAAAGGGTTAATTAAAGCTTACACGAGGTGTTTATAGCCCAGGAGAAAAGGTCTATGTGCTACATGTTTGGCCACCAGCAAAAGCCCTGTTCCAGATATCCCTGCCTACTTCCAAAAAAGACATCTTCTCTCTCTCTGTATTCATTTTGATCGAAAAGATTTAAGGATCTGTTGCAAGAACCTCTCATTTGGGGCACTCATTTAGCCTTGCTGGGTGCCCATGGACCCACAGGTACCAAAAGACACTTTATCAAGCAAAGGCATAGCTAGTAAATGTAAGAGAGCGTAAGGATTTGCACTAATTTAAACACCAAAAAGCTTTCTTTCTAATCTACTGTCACTGTGTAAGTTTCCTTTTGTATTGGAAGCACATGGCAAGGTTTGAGGTGCTGCAGGGGTGGCCTCTGTGGGAAGAGGTCGGGGTCTGCCCTGTGCTGGGCACAGCCTTTCCCAGCCAGCTCCGCAGGGAACCCACGGCAGCCCCTCAGCCAACTCTGTTGTCACTCTGAGAAAGGACATTTGGGAAAGCACATAAAATGCAGCACATACAGAGCAGGAAGGGGAAAAGTGTGAGAAACAGCGGGGGGGAACACCAAGATCAGAGGAGGAGGTGTTCCATCATGGAGCAGATGTGCCCTGCAGCTCTTGAGAGGCACACTCTGGAAAATCATAAGGAGGAAAGACCAATATAGAAAAATTGGTGTGTACTGACTAACCACCCCCCTGCACCACTTGTGTCCTTTTTGAAGGGACCAAATGTTACCTGCTGTGATGGCAGGGTGGGAGGAGAGGAATCTAGTGGGAAAAAATGAAGCTGAGTCCAGGAAAGGGGGTAGAAGAATGTTTTTCCTAAGTTTTTTAATTGTCATTGGTTTTTTGTATTTTTTTTCATTATGCTTTTTTTCCCAATACACAAATCAGTAATTAAATATTTCTATTAATTGGCAAAAAAAATAACTCCCTGAATGTGAGTCTGTTTTTCCTCTGACAGTAATTGGTAAGAGATCTCCCCTCCTTTGGTCTGCCAGCCCACAACACCTTTACAAATTATAGAGAGAAGTGGGCAACTCCAGAGTGCAAGAAAACCGATAATAAAGAAGCTTTTTTAGAGCAGATGAATCAGCCTTTCTAGGAAATTCAGGGTTTGGAGGGATTCTAGGTAAGGCTGGACAACCTATCCCCAAGTTTCACCAGCTATTCTGTGTCAGTCCATAGTTTTCTGGCAAACACAGTGGGAAAAGCAATCAAAAAGTGCATTGTGCCCGCTGTTTTTCTATTTTCACTGGTCTCTGTCATCTTGTACAGTTGAGTAATCAAACACCTCTCTATACCAAAAGTCCAGGTCCTGCTACATTGCTACATTATTCACATCTTTATCTGAGCTTCAAAACCTTATGTTGCACACTGATGAAAAATAGTGACAGCTTCTACATTAAGGAAAAGGAAAATTGGGAAAGGTACGATTGCAAAAGAATCTTTGTTGGGGTCTACAGTCTATCTTCCATTAAAATTTGCACCTTTCTGTTAATATGTTTAGGACACACGTATATGTAACTGTAACTGGAAAATTTGTCTAGTTTCTGATAACAAAAAAAATGATGAATTTCAGGAAGATTAATCTTCAAAAATAATAATTCTTCTACAAAATTCAGACTTCCAGTGGCATTGTCTGATACATCCAACCTGAAGCCCAGCAAAGGAATTCTTGGAAATCATTGTCCTGTAGCCACAAATGATGGCATGACACTTTGGGGTGATCTAGGACAGAAGAACAGCTGTATTATGCTCAAAGCAGGGTCTTGTGATGCTCGGGAAACCCCACCCAGTTCTAGAAATCTCTGGTCTCTGGGGCACTGTGGGTCTCTGATAATAGGTCTTTCTCAGGCTATAAATTCAATTTTTAAATTATGTCTGAAAAGAAAGCATGGAGAATCATAACACTGACTTGGTATTTCAGGGGCTTGAGTTGTGAACACAGAAAATTTCATGACCTGATTTTTTGGAAGCCGCTGGATGAATCATGTACACTATGAGGCTTAAGCAGCTCAGGTCATTTGCAATTCACAGTGCCTGTAGTTTAAAATTAGCGTGGGTTTTGGAGAGACTTTAATATTCATAATCTGACCCAATATTGAAATGTTCTTTAGAAAGATAGAGATTTAAGGGGAAATACTGTGAAGTGATATCAGGAGAATTTGCAAAGTAGCTTTAATAGACTAATTCCAAGTGCATTAGCTGCATTTCTGATCAGAAAATATGAAATGTCTCTAGCTTACCTTGAGATTGTAGGTTAGTTACTCTATTTCTATAATTACTAACAGTGATTCAGCACATATTTCACATACTTGCAGTCTTGGATAAATTTACTCCTCCACGCTTTTAAAATCCTACAGACAAAAGGCAAAGAAAGCCTCAGGGAGAAAAGTGAGGGTTTGTGGTTGGGGTTTTCTTTTTCAGTTTCAGGTGGGTGTTTAAAGAAAAGTGGATACTTTTTGACCATGTAAGAGAAAATATTAATGGTTTAATTAAAGTGCTAACAAAGTTCTTATGCCTAACCCTGTTTCCAAATACTTTGAAGGCTGGGGCTTCCAAAAAGGGACACATTGGGCAGCAAGCCAGCTGTGGGTTACGACCCATGCTCCTGACTCCTGAGGAGGGGACTGAATTTGTCTCATTTACTTTCACCTAGATTCTATTAAATTGATAACAATCATAATATATTTGTTTAGTTTGGAATTCAGACTTGTTTGCAAGAAGCTAGAACAGGAAATCTCTCTACATGTGAAAAACAGTCAACACAAGTCCCTTGTGCTATCCAGGTATCTTCAAACACAGTCTTGGGTTGAAAATGGGCAGAGAATTTGGGTGAAATATGTCACTCAAATACCTGCCTAGCACAGGTTTTCCCACAGAGCAAATGCTCAGTGGATTTAAAAGCAATTGGAAGCTAAGTGGCCTTTATGATTATTTGCTATGAAGCAAAGATAACAGGTATTGAGTTATCAGACACAAATGGAGCAGTGACTTCATGATTCACTGAAGTTTTCCACTTTCTTAGGGAGCTTTATTCTTGATTAGGTAATCTGTTGGTTATGCTTCCCTCAGATGAAAACAGGCTTATGATATGAGCTTCAAGTCAGAATAAATCTTTTTTGGACTGCTACAGAAGCAGAAGATTCATTAGGACTGGCATCTTCCTAATATGATGTGCTTGACTCTCACACCTTAGCCTTCATTTAGCTGGTACTTGAGTCTTTGTGGGCAGCTAGGGTCAGAAAAACACTTGACAAACTTTGCTTATTCCTTTCTTATAACCATTTTTCTTCATAAATACATGATCTGTGCTTTTCCACAGCAACTTTCATTTGAAGATCTCTCAGTTCTATGCCTTCTGCAATTGAGAGTAGCTTTTTGGGAAACAAATGTGGCTCCCTCCCTTGTTCAGTAAATAAAATGTACTCAGTACTATCAGATACTTGCCTTTCAAGAAATACTGTGTCATAAAAGGTCAAACTAAATGATTACAGCAGACTTGAACAAGCACACTATGCCTCTTGCAGCCCGGTTTTTATTGTGAAAGATAAGAAGGCTTTGAGAGATGCAAATAAAAAATAAATTGCTGTGCATTTTAAACCAACAACTAAGATCTGAGTTCAGTGAAGTTATGCTGAAGTATTATCACTTCAGGAGTCAGAACAACAGCTATTTGAAGTGATGCAGTCTTAACTTGCAGTGATGCTTAAGGGACTAGAAGCTTCTGTTAACTTGTTTTAGTTGTATTTTTTTCTTTTTCTTTGTGTCAATTTTTAACATGGAAATATAAGGTTTTTTCTATTTACAAGTCTTGTGAAATCAAATAAAACATGCTGATTCCTTTTCTTGGAATGAATCCTTATGCCTTTATCTAAGGAGTCAGCTTTTGTTCAACTGACATGAAAAACAAAGCCAGGTTTTCGAATGTCACTGGGTTACCTTTGATTCTCCATTCTCCAAAATGTCAGGCACTTCTTGTTGTTCTTTAGGGTCACAAGAGAACTTTTCAGGCAATTTAGAGACATTCAGGCCACACATTTGTGTGCTATATGAAAAGTCTGCAGCAGTTATTTACCCACCAGGAACTTCCTTGACTGTTCAGGAGTCATGTTCTTTATGATCTATGACCACAGAGATAAAAGTATCCAAAGACCTGATGGCCTATAACAAGCACTTTTATAATGGCCTCCTCCTCAGCCTTCTTTTTCTTTTCTTTCTTTNCCCAGGAAGAAGTCATGAGTAAATCATACAATTTTAACTGACTGGTAATTTCCTACTAATTGTGTTGTCCATTCTACATATATTTTACATGGAAATAGATTTTCTGCTGATGATAGCCACCAATCATGTCTGCAAGAAAATGCATTTAAATTTAGAAAGTGAAACCTACCTTTGTAAACTTTAGGAAGGCACTGACTCACACCAGCCACCTAAAATTTATCTGCTAATTCCCAACATGATCCTGCAAATATGTCTATTTACACCGGAGGAGTGCCTGGTCCACCAATTTTGCTTTCCGAGCAAAAGGAGACTGAGGATTTTATTTCACAATTTCCTTCCTTGAGATCCCAAGGATATTAATATGTATGGATATTTAAAGGCAATTAGTTGTTTGCACCAACCGCAGGGAATTGCTATCACCGTCCATTTTTGCTTGGTGGGCTGTTATTTTGATCACACAAACAAGCATAGCTGAGAGAAGGTACAATAAAGGGATAAGAAGTGACGGTGAGGTTTTCATTTTAATTGAAAGCAAACCAGAAGGACTCCAAAGGGTCTGCAAACAGCAGACTCTGAATGAATAAAAGGGTAAATGAACAAACAAAAAAAGATGGAAAAAAAAATCCCTTTTGATAGAGAAAATTATTTTTTTTCAGGGCAGATGCTTTTAACTTTGGACACAGAAAATAAGAGTGATGGGCAACCTCTCTGACATATGCTAACATTTGTGAACATATGAGACCATTTCTTCTCCGATTCTCCAGAATACGGATGAAATCTTCTGGAACACTGGACTGTTGCATGTAACGAACTCTAGTTCTAGAGTTCCAAGTAAATCTTATATATATTAAATACATTAATACAGAAAGAACACCTAATCAATGAAGATGAAGCTCAGTTGTGAGAAACAGACAATATATCAACAAAGAGAAGAACAGTTTGTTCCTGGAGGGCTTCATCCCATGGCTGAAGGAGGTTTTGATACTTCAATAATTCTATTCCTCTCCCAGTCTTTGGTTTTGGGATCATGTACTATGGTCTCCTTCCAGGATGTCGGGCTACACTGGCTAATTCAAGATTCCTAAAAAGCATTCTTGGACGTGGGAACTCAGTCATAGTGAGAAATTGCTACCATGGTCTATACAAAGAATGGAACAAACCTTTTGGCACTCTACCAAGGAATTCTTGACCATAGCACCGGCAAAGGACCTCTTGCAAAAGCATTTCAGAAACAGATGCCTCATTTTTGAAGTGTAAGAGGTTTTTAATAGCTTGGATATGGCATTCTGTGACAGTCTTACTGTCAGATACATTTCCAGCCATGTATGTTTTCCGTACACAAAGTGCAAGGCAATTAAAGTAAGGTAAAAAGCTCCATACATTGACAATGGTGCAGGCCCAACCAGGAGGATCTAACTTTTAATCTGAGCAAGAATTTAGGATTGGAGCTTTCTTAGAATCTAAATTATCCTATGTTTAATTTACTGGAATAGATACAGTCATAGACACCTCCTTGCTGGGCAGGTCCTCTCTGTATTTTGTTCAAGCATTCCAGGAAAACAAGATGAGGTTATCCTGTTCTTCCTGAAAACATTTTCTCTACAAACAGATCTGCACTTTCTTGAAAAAGAAGAGACAAGATGAGACTGAGAAGATTTCCACAACCATACTGGCTATATTTTTACTTTTCCAGTACATTTGTACCCAGAAAAACATTGCTTTTTCTTTTTTTTTTTGACCAGACTACATTTCTGGGTAGAAGACAGATATAGCGAAATGGGTGATTCTTATAAGAAATTCATTCTGCTAAAACACCTTATTTCAGATATACGTAGAAGAAATTTAGGAATTTGGTACATTGTGTGTGCATTTTGACCACGTAGCATTTGCATTGTTATTTTCAGTTCCTTCGCACAATTATCTTTTTTAACAATTTTTTCCCAAATTATCTGCATTGTTTGAAGAAACTTATTGAAAGTGAAGAAAGCACAAAATACCTGTGTGGTCCCGTGATGTTTGGTAAGGGAAGAAGGAGTCTCTCACTCTGGTCTGTATTATCACAATGAATCCCAAGAGTTACAGAAATGGAAAACAGTTCTCATGTTTTATTTTTCCATTAGCAGTCTCCAAATACACACTCGAGACTGTAGAGCTGAAACTGCAATTGTGTATGTAAAAATACTCAAAGAATTAGTAGCATTGATTGCAGAGGGCAATAAAGCTCTCAGATCAGTATTTTAATGGGACTTTAACACGTAGACTAGCAATTTTCTTCAAATCATGGCAATTAATTTATAGCCTAGTTAAAGAAATGACAATATCTGCGTATCAACGCATGGTTGTTTTGGTGTATGCTTCACTCTTTCAAGGAAAATAATGCCTTTGTATGCTTTGTATTGCAGTTAAGGGCAATTCCAGCAACTTTTTAGAGAAAGAACCTTACAACCGTAGATGAGAAAGTACACTACAAAAAACAGCAATGTTTTTACATCAACATATCCACAACTATGACTATTTAAAATGTAATGTGGAGATATTTTTATTCATGGAATCATGGAATACTTAAGGTTGGATGTGACTTCTGGAGGTCATATGGTTTCACTTTTTTTTTCCATAGCTGTTCCACTGCACTGTTTCCTTCTACTTGGTTTTCTGTATCTTCATTTTTCAAATGGTCCTTCATCTCTCTCCTTCTTCCACCAATATTTCTTTTCTCCTGTCTTTCTTGATTTCCTGTCTAATCTTTCTACATCTTTTTCCCTCCTCTGAGTTATTTTTTTATATTTTTTGCTGTCTTTCACTCCTTTATTCTATACTGCTTCTCTGGCAGTTTTGTCCCCTAATTGTCTCCTCTTCAAATAGTTTAAAGGGTCACTAAGGCAACAAGTAATTTTAATAATTGAGGCTTTCACAGAGGTTGGTAAAGGACAAATATTTTAACCTAGATCTACATATCCACTTCACAGTCCCTCTTCCTTTGCATTTGCTGTGATCACAGTCACCGTATTCCTTTTTCTGTTCCACAGAAGATGTGAAGAAAGTTCAGGATTAATTCGATTACATACATAAAATCTCTATAAGACAACAAGAACTATTTGAATGGTGCCTCCAAACTGCCTACTGGTAGATTTATAAAGGGCTTGTATATACACAAAGAGTGTCTATAACGGGACATATTTGCCCAGAAAATTTGTGGATGCCCCAACCTCGGGTGTGTTCAAGCACAGGCTGAACAGGGCTTGGAGCAGCCTGGTCTAGTGGCAGTGGGGTTGGAACAAGATGATATTTAAGGTTCCTTCCAACCCAAACAATTCTGTTCTTCTATGATTCCATGACATTTCAACTCCCTAAATAATTTCCCATCTTCTTATAGAGGCTGGTCCTCCAGCGCTAAAAACTACATCTAAATCAACAATAATTAATAGCCCTGTTTAGATGCATCTATTATGGTAACATATTTTTTAATCTCTTGGTACTTTCATTTTCCACAATGTACAGCAGCAACCACTTCCTCAGTTCTCATTTGAAAAACTAGTTCTTTTGCTTTTAACCTTTGCCTGAAAATTTCTCTTGTTCTTGTATTCTGAAAAAAAAATGAATGATCACTTTCTACTCAGTTTTTCTGCATTAATTAAGTAATGGAGCTCCATGCCACAGGATCTTGTCAAATTTGAATGTCTGTATGGTTTCAAGGGGAGACTGGACAAGGTCATTGAGGATAATTACATCTGTAGAACCCATCTCCAGATCAAAAAACCCTGAGCTGCAATTATTACAGGCTCAGGAAGTAGCAAGAAAAAATATCACATACACTAACCCTGATCTTATACTCATTACTGGACATCTATTTTTGGCCAAAGACAGGATATTGTATTAGATGAGCCTTTTGTATGATACACTCTAGCTGATCTTACATTCTTATCCATGGTTTCATCTCTCCCTTATCACTCTGCAAACACACAACTCCAGTTTTTAGCTAAGTTTTTGACAGAGCATCATTTTGACATCCGCTTCTGTATTCAGAGAAGGCATCTTCCTGAGGAGAGCCTTGCATAAGCTTGCAAGAAGCGGGGAGTGTGCTAATTATCAAATAGCAATCTTTGGGATCACCTGGCCTAATTGAGATATACAGTCCTTTGTTAAGTGGGTCGGCCATGGGTCAAGGGAACAGGTGGTTGAGCACAATTTCATAACTGCCTGTTTAATATTTGGCTCTGAAATTTCCCTGAAGTTGTCGGGGAGGAGGGACAGGATCATTATCAAAGATTGTTTGGAGAGGCAGAATCTATACTGGTGGGGAAACTGCTAATTACCATGTAATCTTTCCAATTTGGGCAGCAATAAAATTTAAATAAGATTGGCAAGTAGCAGGATGGCTTTCAGAGGCCGCCCCCACCACTGTTCCTGTCCCCATAGCCTGACGCCAGATGCAAAGCTTCAGTCTGGATGTTCTTCTACTGCTTCATAAATTATGACTGTTTAGTTGTGCATAATTACAAGGCACTGGATTGAATAGGATTAAGACTGAAATTGTCAGTTTTCTAAACACATTAGCAAATCTTGGTGTTTGGATCAAAATGTGTCGCTATTTTTTCAATTTGCCAACAGTCCTGTCCATTCCCAAAGTGTTTTGTGTTGTGCTTTATAAAATATGTAAGATTTATGAAAAGCCTCTAAGCTGGCCACTGAAAGCTCTTGGCAGCATGAATCATAAATGGCAGCATGCAATAAGGGCAGCATGGAGTTACAATTAGCCACTCCTTCAGCACCAAACTATTTCAAATAGTTTTTTGTGCCCCTCACCACCCCAGCCCAGCTAAGCTGCTAAGTGGGTGCCTGTGCAAATGAATGCAGCTATAAGCCGAAGATTTTCAAAAGATAATATGACACTCAATTAATTTTATTTTTAAATAAAGTACACCCTACTTTCTTAGCAATGACAGTGTCATGTTGGATTCTGTGATGTGCCAAGAGCAGACTATGCTGTGAGACTGGCAGAAGAGTACTGAAGCCATATGTATACAAACCATGCTCAAAATCAAAATAGAAGAAAATATGATTTTGTTTTTCCCCACAGCAATAGTGGAAATCCAACCACAAATTTATTTTCACATTTATTTGAATTCTTTATTATTCATTAAATACCCTGCTTATAATTTAATTTAGAAAAAGGTATTGCAACAATTTGTGATCTCATCTTTGGCTAAGATGTCTATTTCTCTGTGTATGCTGAGACTGCCACTTAGATGGCAAGAGGTGTATCATTAACTATCAAGATTCAAACAGAAGAGAAAAAACTAACTTCCTTCCTTCCTTCCTTCCTTCCTTCCTTCCTTCCTTCCTTCCTTCCTTCCCAGACATAACAAGGGAACAAGCCTTGCCCAAACTCTTAAATCTTCCTTATGTTTTTCGTTTTAGTACCATAGTCTGAGCATCATTTTTCTACACTAACCTTGCACCAGTGAGTTGCAGTGATGTATTTATTCAGGTTTGGTCTCATAGAATCATTTAATATCCTGAGTTGGAAGGGACTCACAATGATCATTGTAGTCCAACTCCTGCATGATCCTAACAAGGATTCACAGGATAGCTGTATCAACAATCTCATTTGTATAGCCTTGAAAAACTCATGTTTTCTAACAGAGATCCCAAAATATTCTGGTTCTCAAATAAATGCTCCTGATGAGTGATTCCAGTTTTGTTTTCACCAAGAAGCTCCAGTGTTGCCACTAATTTCATTCAAGACATGATTTTGTAGAAAACTTCTCAATCTATTGTAACAGCAGAAAAAGGGCTGATGCAGCTGGTATTCCATTAAGAGAGACATCCTGCTATGAGTCAGCAAGTGAAAGAGCCGGGGCATTCATTAATGGAGTTGTCATGTTAAAGGATGATTATCTGCCAAATTTCTGGCAAGGCCAGGGAGGTCTTTTAAAAGAAAGTCACAGGACAGGTAGCCATTCATTTTCTCTGTGGTTTTAACGTGCTACGTGATTGGGTTCATCATTTGCAGTTTTTTCTTTTGAAAAATTAAGCACTAATTCTGCTTTCCTGCAAAATTGTAAGAATGAAGGAAAAATGAAATAAAAGGAAAATAATCCTAAAAAATATGTAGGGAGAAAAAAATTTTACAATATCATGGATAATATGATGTCCATGCTTCTGTCTTGAGTTAAAAATCTGATGGCAATTAAACTTTTATGAGAAATAAGGAAGACAATGTCAGTGGTGTTCTGTAAAAAAGTCCAGCCTTTTTAAAAAATGGAAATTATGTTGCAAATATATGAAAGAGGATTTTAAAAGATGACCAGGTTTTTTCAGTTACTTCTGTTTCTCAGTGTCTGTGAAGAACATATAGCTCACAAGGATCTTCCTTAACATCACTGAAAGGTGATATCCATGCTAGATGGACTGTGATTACTACAAGCTTTCAAAAATGTCGAATATCTGATCATGCCGTATCTGTTATGCCAGTACGGTGCCAATAAATTTACATATCATGGAATTGTTATCTAAAAAACAAAAAAAGTAGTAGTCAGTGTTATTTTTATCATCATCATCGTAACATTTTCTGGGGTTTACATCTATACACAATAAATAACAAAGGGCCAAGAGGAAGAAAAAATAAACTAACATAGAATTTCTTTAAACCTCTCTTACTGAAAATAATATAATGAAAACAAATGGACATTTTGATTAAATGGATATCATTAATGCAGCATGCTATGATCTGAACCCATAGTTTAATTATCTAATTAAAAGCAAATGAAAATCATTAAGGTCTGTTGAATGAAATAACTCATTTTAGGGGAGAAACAGAAGAAAAAAACAGTCCCTTTAATTACAAACTGTCATCGGCATGTAGCACCTAGGAGTAAATCTTGCTGCAAGATGTCATGCCTAGCTATATTGTACAGCAGGTGGTGGATGAATCATACCAGCTTCATGAAGAATTGCCAAGGAAAGGAGTGTCATTAACGAGTAGACCTCCAGACTGGGAGTAAGGTCTCGTGAGTCCTATAAACATTTCTCTTTCTGACATTTGGCAAATCACTCAGCATCAGTTTGCTTAACTGTAAAATAATCATATGCCGTTTGAGACCTTGAAGACCTTATGTAGATTTGCTGGTCTGCTGCTGAAAGAAGATGCCAGGTGAGGGCAAGAAACTTCCCTAAATTCACCTCAAAGGTTATGAAAGCAAAGAGCGGGACCTGTGCACTGTCACTTGCCCAGGTGACTGCATAATGCAGTCTGGGATCATGTTACATGGATGTGTAACACACCAAGGAGCTGCAGAGACAGCATTCAGTTCAGGCATGGTTTTGTTTGAGGTTTACTGACTCTTTAAAATCTTTCAAGTGTGCCTAGAGAGTACACTGAAAGAGGGCAGTTCCCTTATTAACTATGGAGCCATGCACACTCTTTTTTCTTTCTGTGGAAATAGATGTGCTGGAGGAAGGTGAAGTGGCCATATGTTAAGGTATGATTGGACTAATTTATCCCCTGAGAATGGCTGCTGGCTTTTTCTGATTATGCTTGCAAGAAGCAGGCGGGCATTGACACAGATTTTGCCCATAAGTTCATTGATTAGGAAAGATGCCCAAACTTCATGAAAGCCCTAATGAGAAGGGCTGGGACATTAAATCAATGTGATTCTTTTCAATTTTAAGGATCCTGAAAAGAAAAATATGTTTCTTTTATTGATGGTTTATTTTGAAGGTGCAGATAAAAACAAGCCAATTATAAAGTTCAGTAATGTGGAGAGAACATTACTGTTCCTAAAGGCTTTGCAGCACAAGAGATAGGCCCAGATTTCAAACAGTGAGAGATCCAGGTTCCAGTTATAAATGTGACCTACATTTCTGAATCTTGGGATATAAGTATCACCTACTATCTCCCATTATTCTGCACAAAAAGTTGGGATTTTGATCATGATCTACAACACATAATGAAGAAACCTGCAGCACAAGGCAATTTGACCATATCTGTAAAGCCTAGAGCCCCCCCCAAAAAGGGGGTTTGTGGTCATTCTCTGCTTTCTAGCTGCTCCTCAAACAATAGCTTAAGGATTACCAGTAAACATATCATGCCAACAGCCATAGAGGAATTCAGGGTAAACACAATATTTTCTGCAGGGGTGTCACATAATGGATATGAGAAAAGAAAAGTTTAAAACTTGATTCTGAAGATGACAGGTCTAATGAATGAAGATAAGAAACTGGAGAAAAACTTTTTAAAACAACAGATCAACAAGAGACCACTGAAGTGAAAACAGCTGCTGGGACTATTACACAGAAAACAGCTTGAAACAGCTATAGACACATATATTTGTTACCAGGAAAGGATTTCATATGTATGGAAAAGTCCATCCAGAAAACAGTTGTGGACAGATGTAGCCAAGGCAAAGCTGGATCTGCAGAGGGAATTGGAGAGTCTGTTTGGTTTCAGAAACTGAGATTTAAATAGCTAAAATTTGCCTGACTTGTCCATTATCTGGACTGAATAATGAGCCATGGCTTTGGGGGCAGGGAATTTGCTGCCTGAGTATCTGAAACCAGGTGTTGCTGGTTTTTTCTGTGGCTAGTACCATCTGTTCTGTGCCCAACAGAACACTTCAGCCCAAATCATTTATTTTATGGCTGTGGATGCAAAGGTGAGTGATGCCCTATGGAAGACAATTGTAATATGGCACAGGGAAAGTATAGAGCATGACTGCGGATGAATATTCAGACAGATCTGAAGTGAGGAGACCTATCGCAAAAACACCAGATTATATTGCCCACTTTCTTCTGGAATTGTGGAACCTCTGCAGTTGACTGGACCCTGCACTCTCAACAAGCTTCTGAGTTCTGCTAGTTGAGTAGAGAGCTGGGAAATACAAATCGGGGAAGCTTGTGCCAGGGGTTTTCAGATGTTTGTGGGCTGCTGCTGATTCATCTTCAGGATGTACCACCTGCCTGTGACAGCGGTTTGGAGCATAGTTGCATGAGGAAGGTAGAATGTACAGCACAGGGAGAGAGGGTTTTTTTATTTTTTCGTCTGCTCCTTAACAGTCTCATTCTTATTATTCTCTATCGCTGGCAACATGGAACAAGAAGAGGCAATTTCTACGCACTCAACACCTTTGCTTATATCCCACTCATATCCATAAAAAATTTCCCTGAATTTCTTGTGAGATGAAGGTTTTTTCTTTTTTTTTCCTTTTTTTTTTTTTTTTTTTTTTCTTTTTTTTTTTTTTTTTTCCATTAGGCCACAGAAGAACCGACTGCAGCTTTATGCACTGCAGTTTACAGCTGTACCCAGCAGGAATGTTGTGCAGCTGGTCCAGCGTATAACATCCTAACTTTCCACTGCTGACAACCTCATTTTCTTATCTTCAATCAGGTTATCTACTCTACCTTCTCTTCAAACAAAACCAGATGAAAAATTGGAACAAGGGGAGTCATTGTAAGCAACTAAAAAAACAGAAATATATCCAAACACTGCCATTTTTGCTACTTTAAATTTTTCCATGGTAAGAAATGATTCACTAAAACAGTCAAGCAAGCCGTCTCATATCAGATATAAATGCATTGCATTTAATTTACCGGTGGTGTAAATTAAAGTCAGGAAGTGACTGCTCAGATGAGGTAGCAAAGGAATCTGAAGACATGAAGGTAGAAGTACTGAATTTCCAAGGGTTTGGGGTTTTTTACTAGACACAGAGTTATCATATTTTCAGTCTCCCAGATTTGCAAAAAGGACCTTGAAGGTGTGGGTCTTCAGGGATCACAGCAGCACAAATTTAAGCTGACATAAATAAGACTATAGCTGTCACTATTTCTATCTACTGTGTTTTCAGTGAAGAGTTTGCAAGTCTAGAAAACCTTCCAGGATCCAGGCTTCCTCATGCATATACAGAAGTTTAGGCTGAAAATTTTTGGGAGTTATTTTCTTCCAGGGTTTGAGGAGTCTCAAAGTCCTGATTCCATAGCAGGAACATAATGAATTTCAAGACATTATTTTCCTATTACTGATCACATAATATATTTAGGAATAAGCTATTGTGGTTTCAAGACTGTCTTTAAGCCACAGAAATAGGAGGCTTTAACTACTCAGAGTTTCAGGGTGAAAATCTAGAAAAATTAGCATCCTACCTCCTGGGAAGAAGATGTTGACCTTTAGGCCTTGAGTTCATCAGAAGCCACCCATGTATCACAAATCAGATAAAATCCACAGTACTAAAATCCGCAGTATCTAGCTGCTCTTTACCATTAATTATCACTGCATTTCTTTGTCTCCCAGAAGATTTAGTACCAAAGTCATATTTAATAATGTTAGTACTTTCCACTTTGGACCACTACTGGATTCAAAGCAAATAAATATTTTTCCTTTAAGTGAAGAAAGAGAAACCCTGCCATGGTAAATGTATTCTGGTTTAAAAGTCTTTTTGAAGACTCTCAGTCACAATTTGGAGATATAGATTTTTCTTATTCCAGGCAAGTCCTGGGAATCTTTAAAGGAATGTTTTAGTAATCAGAGTGAAACAGAGCATACTTGTGTAATCTGTTTCTTTCCTTTACACACTTCTCCTCACACATGTAACTAATCATTAGTTACACTCTATTTCCCATATCTTGAATTCTGTTAACATAAGTATTCCTATTTCTTGTTTAATTTTCTTTTTGAGGTACTTACATTATTACTGTTGTTATTGTTGTTGAAATTATTCTGATTAAAATCTGCTTAAAATTTAGATGAATTTATCCTTGACTTTAAATTGATTTTAAATTTAGATCACAAAACCCTCGATGTTAAACCTTTGGGTGTTGGAACAACTTACAAGTCTTGTAAGTGTGGAGCCAAAATGAGGAGACCATGTTCAGATGAAGAAACATGGTTGAATACTATATTAAATGACTACTTTTTATGGTCTTGGGGAAAGAGCAAGAAACAGTCAGCTGATTCTGCAACTGGAAAAATTACCCTCTATAACAGAGATGGCAATGGAAATCTGTTGTATTTTTTACTTTTTGAATGAATGATAAAAGAGAAAGATAATGGTGTCCTATTGAGGTTGAGGAACGTCCGCGCATTAAAAATTTTTAAAAACATATTTGGTAAACATCCCTTAAGAGTTATCTGGCCATGTGATTTGAGCTGAGACCTGAAAGAGCAATAGGTAAGCTCTGCATTTTGGTTTCAATGCTGAATCTCCGTGGTTCTATGTAAATGAGACATGAAGAGGACACCTTGACTGTTCTGAGTTCACTTGAACTATCTATGGTTCTGCTTCCTGACAGTTTATTGAACACCTTGTACAACATATTGTGCTCTGGGATCCAGTGCATTTTGAAAATTATTTTTATTCTGTTAAGCTGTAGAGAGTGAAAAGAAAGAAAAGAAAAAAAATATAAACTCAGCAAACTTTCAACAGAGCCTGCTTACACACAAAGCAGAAATCATCATGCAGATTTATTAAGAAACATAGAAAACACATCATCTTTTGGAAAACACTATGCCTTGAATTGTTGAATCACTCTACATTTTAATGTGCAAATTTGTTCCCTGGATTTTTGTTGAAAGGATCAGACCATTTGGCATTTTGTCTGAGACATAAATGCATTAGGAAGATGCAGTATAATTTATTAAAATGTATAAAGGGAACAAAGAATAGGATTAATTTTCTTTTTTTTTTTTTAATTCCAGGGGCACCACTAGGGCATTTAATATGGGTTAAACCAGATTCAAAGAGCTTTTCATTAGACATTTAACATAAATGACTAAGAGCTTAATCAGCACATACCATTTAAATACATTGAATGGAGGAATTGGACTGTACATAGCATTATAATTTATAGAGTTTTGTTTTTGATTACATAAGGGAAATACATTTTTTATGCCTTAAAAGCATTCTTTTGTGATGTCAAAAAAATGTATAGTATTATTGTTGAGAAAATGGTGTTTCAATTTGGTAGTGAAGCCTAAAGTCACTCAAGTGGAAAAGATAACTAGCAAATTCCTCAAAGTCCTGTAGTTTGTGGGTTTTTCTCTCCAACGCGTCCTTTTCTTCTGGGCCTGATAATGAACATTGCTTCTGCTTTCCACACTGTGTTGCTCGTACATTCTTTTTAATGGCTTTAAAAAAATTGACTTGTGAATACTTCTGGAATGCAGTTTAAACAGAATTAGTGAGAGCATCACTATGCTGGGCTTGCAGCATGGAAGCAGAGTGATCCTGAAAACGTGTTTTGCTTCCTTTTTTCAATCATTTAGTGATAGTATAAAAGTAATTCAGTCCCCACTTAAACAATACCTGGGGTAACTCTGTGTGTATCATCTGTTCCATCAGAGATGATTATAGGAAATTAAAGTGCTGCAGAGGCAAAAGAGGCTCCCATTTTCAGGAACTTTATCAAAATGTTAAGGAAGGATAATATTCTAAAACGCTTACTTCTTAGCTTCTGTTTGCCTTCAGCAATACTGTCTATTACAATCGCTCTTCAAATTGCACTTGCTTTCCTTTCTAACAAAAGGCATTGTTTTTTTCCCTCTCTTCTCTTATATCTTTGCAGGAGAAAATAAACTATCTCTTCTTATCCAGAAACACTGAGAGTTCTTATCAGCAGAAAGGTAAGAAAAAGGAAATATCTCAGCAATGGAGATTTTTTTTTTTTGTACTGTGTTTTATTTTTTTTTTAGTAGGTCAGCAAAAGGAAAAAGAAGTTCCATTTTCTGAGATGCTATCCCCTATTGTTAGAAGGAGAGCTGGAAATCAAGATAAAGCTCTTATTCTCTGAGAATGCAGTCACCCTAAAATACATACCTTCATCTCACACTTGCTGTTTCTTCTTTCCCCCTTTATTTTTCTGTCTTTCTTTCTCTCACTGTCTCTTCTTCTTCGTCTTCTTTTTTGCTACCTAATAGCTTATTTTTAATGTAAATTTTCTTATAGTGGATTTTCTCCCGCCTGACTGATCCTACCTACCATACTGGAAATCCAGGCATAAAAACCCACTTTGAGAAATGAAACATCCATTTTTGCATAAACATACACAAAAAAATGTACATATATATAGATATGGATCTGTATAACTATATATGTGGTTCAAAGACATACTCTTAAATATGTGTAAATACGTTTGTGTACATATATACATTTATGTGCATTTATTTTTATGTATATAAGGATATAAAGAAGCTCTTAGAAGCTGGAATCCAGCTCTCGTTATGGAGGCTAGTTGTGTAGTGCTCCCAGTGTCATCCATTTGCCTACATTTAAGGCAGTAATGAATTAATTGGCATAACTGACATTTGCCTGGTGTGGCTGCTTTTTAATTTCATCCTCTCTCTCAGACTTGTGGCTGTCCAGAACATTATTTTGGTAGTATTTTATTTTCATCTGATTAAATATATACCCAAATTGAGATGGCATTGGGGCAGGGGGTACAAAAATCAGTCAGTTTGACATGGGCACCAAACATGGTAGACTCAGTTCTTACATCCTATCAGAGTTTGTTCCATGCCCTCAAATTCTTCACTAGGGAATCTTTGTCTTTTGCACAGGTTCCACAGTGAACTTTGCCCTGCTTAGTCCTATCCAAGCATGGCACAATGCTGAGAAGGACACCTGTGTACATTTTCCCCATCCCCTGTAAACCTTCCCATTCCTTTTTGCATCAGGTTTGGGAATATCAAGACAGGTGAGTCAGGTCCAGGTAGTAGCTGTGTATCAGACCAAGATTATGCTCCTCTGATACCCAATATCTAAAAATTAATTCTCAATATTTGAACTAATTGAACACTGGAAAGAAATAAATACTTTTAGATGAAGCTTCTTTGAGCCTATTTTGCAACGTAAAGAGCAGTTGCTCTTTAGAGTTGCAATTTTTCATCCATTGTTTCTAAGGGATGTTTTCTAACCCTCAGTGTTAGATATTTAAACTAGGGCAAAGGAATCAAGGCCAGGCTGGATGTGGCTCTGAGCAACTTGGTCTAGAGCAAGGTGTACCTGCCCATGGAAGGGTGTTGGAAATAGATGGTCCCTTTGAACCCTAACCATTCTGTGATTCTATGAATACCACCTGTTGTCTTTCTTTCCAGCCAGTATACACAGTGAATCCTCACTGAACTTATCAGGATAATATTTAAATCTGTCCAAAGAATCCCAGCTATCACTTGACTAGGGAAAAAATAAGAAGGGGAGGGTGTTGGGGAGGGGGGAAATGTGAAAAAAACACATAGATTTAAATATTAAAATAGAAATGTTCTCTTTCAGCATAAAGACACTCCCGTCTTCACCCTTCCTACAGTAAATAAGTACAGGCTGATTATAAAAATCAGGTCCTGGAAATCTGATGGGCTCCAGAAGTGCCCAGTTTGTGGCAATATATCAGAGCTTTAGCAACTTATCTGGGTTATCTGAATCACATCTAAATCAAAGGCACTTCACTTGAAAGAGTTGTCAAAAATAATATGATTATTTTGGTTGTGAATATTTAGAAAATAATTTTTAAAATAAATTTAAAAGGCATCTGTGTCATTAGTAAATGTTATTATATTGGCCTGTGGAAGACTTCCAGCTGGAGCAGGTGGATATTCCTGAAATAGACAGTATCCTGTAAGAAGGATCCATTCTGGGCTAGGGAACAAGTGTGAGATGTAAGCAGCAGCAGTGAGAAACCATAGTGCAGGGACCATAACCCTCCCCACCAAGCTGCACAGCTCAAGGGGGCGAGGTAGAGAGGCTCGGAGTGAAGGAGTAAAGCTGAGCCTGGAAAAAGTGGTGGTGGGAAGAGAAGCATGGCTTTATTTTTTTTTGGTTGGTTGTTTTTTTTGTTTGTTTTGGGTTTTTTGTTTGTTTTTGTTTTTATTAGTTTCTTCCTACTTAAGTCCACTTGAAATGGCAGTAGATTAATTTTCATTGAGAGGGCTGTTTTGCCTATGATGGTAATTGGCAAGCGATCTTCCTGTCTTTTTCCTGTCCCACAAGGTTTGTCACCCCGTTTTGCTGCCCTGTCCCACTGAACGACGGAGCAGCTGGATGGATGCTTGGCAGCTGACCAAGATCAGCTCACTACAAAGGCACCCACAGGTTTGTCCATCACCTACTGAAATACATCAGACTGCTGAAGATAAGATGACCAGCTCCATGTACTTAGCACTGAGTGTCTCTTGTGTATTTCAATGAATTTGCTTAAGGATTCTGAGCTAGTGTTCCCTTCAGGGACATTTGAAGTTGTGAGATACTTCTGAAAATCACACCAGTCCCACAAATTGCCTTGAGATTTTGAATAAAAAACTAATTACATGAAAATGTGTTGCAAAATTTGACCTTCTTGTTTTAAAGGATGTTATGCTGGTGAAAAAAGATAGCAGAGTTTTGAAGAATAAAAATTATTAAAATATTTTTGTTGTGTGCTTAAACCCAAAAACTTATGTTTTCAATTCACCAAGAAACTGAAAACTGTCAAAACCATCCAGCTCGTGATTGATTATGATGCTACTCATCATTGTTTCCTGTAATTTTTGGGGATGAGTGCTCTTTTTTCTTTGCTTGGGTTTTTTAATGGGTACATACCACGTGCATGTGTGCATGCATTTTTGTCTTTGCTTGGCTCATAGTTGATTTTTACACTTGTCTTGATAAATTATCAAGGGAACTCTTTAGAAATATCCTCTTTGTTTCTCCTAAGCACAACATTAGCAAGGGGTTTTGTCATTAACTTCACTTTTATGCATTAAAAGAGGGAGGGGAAGACACTACATTTTGTGATTTCAAAATGATTTTTCCCTTTTCTGCATATTTTTCTCTTGCTCATCATTTAGATTTTTTTTTTTCAGTCCCATGTTGCTATTTTGTCAGTGATGACAATATGGAAATCCATACATATTGGTATTCCAATAGAGATTTGCCTAGCCAAACAGAAGCAAAAAATTACGTGAATACAAATGTATTAACTGCAAAGATAAATCACAACCCGCAGGCAACTTGAATAAGATGAGGAAAGAGAGGAAAAGATGTGGGGTGGGGAGTGCAGCTTGAAACCAGCTGGAGTTGGAGGATGGAACATCACACAAAGAAATCAGGAAACATCTATAAGCATAACTTTTTAGTATCACACAAGCAGAAAATGTAGAATGATTGAAAAACAAGCGGGCCCACAACCCCACTGCATTGGAAAAGTTTTATCGTCTTTGGAAATCATCTGTACTCATTGTCAGGCTTTACAACTCTACCTTGGTTTGGGGGTCTTTTTCTTTCTTCTTCTCCTTCTTCTTCTTCTTATAAAGAAAAAAAAAAGTTTAAAAAATATGAACTTAGGAAAAGCCAATTTCATGTGCTGTTAATTTAATTCCCAACATAAAACCTTACTTCTTCTGATGGAAAATGAAATTACCCTTTCTACATCCGTTTTATCTGTCAATTAAATTCTTCTTTTTTTCCCCTTTCCTCCCCTCAAAGAAAAAAGAACATGCACATTATTGGTTATATTTTCTGTGCTTGCAACAAAATGAAAATGGGAAGAGGTGGCATTAACTACAGTAAGTACACAAAACCTGCTTGATTATCATGTAAAGATGCTGGAATGACAACCCCAGAGACTTTGAATCTCCTTTGTGAGGTTGTAGATATCTAGGCTAATTTTCATTTTCCATTTGTCCTGGTATTGCATGGCAAAGCAGTTTTAATAATGGGACTCTTCACAGCGTTAACTATTAACCTTTCTATTTTGTGGTATCTTAAAGAAATGGCTTTTGGAGGCAGCTTTCTCTGCCTGAATCTCTATGTGAATAAAGATAGGAAAATGAAATGCATCTTTTGGGCAGAAAGAGGGGACATTCACTGTGATCCGTTCTGTATGATTGATTTCAGGATGCTATTTGTCCCTTCTTTGTGTTGTCATTATTTGACAGTTATGAAAAAATCATCTTCCTTGACCTGGCTTGGTTATTACTTTTATTATCTTAAAGCTGACTGGAAAATAGTATTTGAAAAAAAAATCAGCATTTCAAAATTGAAAAGGAAAAATATTGTAGCAGATTTTTTTTCTTTGTGTTTTAAATGAAAGAAAAAAAAAAGAAAAAACAAAAAACAAAAAAAACCCAAAACAACTAATAAAACACCTTCCAGGACCAAAACAAACCAAAATTGATTCTTTTAGTTTTTTAAGGGTTTCCCTAAAAAGAGAGAAAAGCGGATGCCAATTGTTAAGTAAATCCTAAAAAATTGTACAGCTCAACCATAATAGTTTGTCTTGCGTATGAAGTCGTGAAATGTTCTAATCTTTATCCAGAGCAAAGACACCACTGATAAATTGAATAAGGCACTCTTACCTGGCAGATTTTTTGCAGGTATCCTGGGCACTGGCAAGTACCTGTGTTGGGGCGCTGAGGGGCATCTCCTGGTGAATATTTTCTTTTAGCATTGCCACAACCCAACCCAAGATCCCCTTCTGCTTACCCCTACAGCGGGGCTGGCAGGAGCAGCCACCCTTCAGCTGTGTCAGCTGGGAGTTCAGTTGCACTGAATTCCATGAGTGGATTTAACTCTCATCTGAAGTGGTGAGGTTCAGCTAGACTTCTTTTTTCTGCAACGTTTTTAGAGGAGAATAGCTTGGAGGCTGTGAGCCAGAGGGATGAGCAAATATGTGTCTTAAAACCTCTGCAACCAGATTTGCCAGAGGACATCTGCTATCTTTTCTCTTAAAAAAAGTTTTCAAGGAGGATATTCTCCTCCACTGCTCTTTGTCTTCACTGACCTTGAGAAGAAGGACAAGCGAAAGTTAAACAGTTTATGCTTACACCTGTAAGAGTTTGGGGAAGCTTAATGTGAAGTTCTTTGCATCTCTCAGGGGTGCAGTGAGGGGTATTTCTTGAGTGAACTTCTTCCTACTTGGAGAGTTTTTGCATAGCTGAGTGTATCTGAGAGTCTAAATAAATAAAACTGATTTTTTTTTTGTCCGATAATGTTTACATAGTCAACCAGAACTGCTTCAGTTCTGTCACAGCAGAGGCATCTGAGGCATGAATCTCCTCTACTGACATATGCAAAAACCAAATACAATTTGGTTAAAGTCAAAACTAGTATTTTACCAGAGGAGAGTGATTGAGTGAAAAATCAGGCCTATAGCCTGAAAAGTGCATGTATATATGTATATAGAGCATCACTTTTTTTTTTTTAGCTTGACTGCATACCCCTGGAAGGCATTCAAATCATGCTCTTGCAGTTATTTGTTACTCTTGAAATGATTAAAGTAAATCACATTGTTTGATATGAAAAATATATTGTACACACACTTCTATTTTTTCTCAGTGCTCTGCCCTCCATGCTGCATTTTGTAGCGTAATCAAAATGCAAAATACATTTTGAAAAATTAAATGAGAGACACATGTGTGAATCATGAGGTTTATTTGCATGTTTGGCCCTTCAATTCATTAGGGATTTTAGTTTTTCCAGGAGGGAAACTCTCACATTTACATATTCTTAGACAGGCATGCAAATATTAGTCAGAAACTATAGTATATTCAATGCATTACAAGCTCCTGGGCTGCAAAACAGTAATTTCAGTTTTTGAGTAATATATGTTTTTGGAAATCTGGCATAATAACGCTGTATCATAGTATTGCCCACTAGGACCACTTATGATTTTGTCAGGTTTTCCATTATCAAGCCTTATATTCTGGGCCATGCACATTGTGTGCCAGGTGTATAAATTTGTTATCTGACATGCATGGTCTCAGTCCCAGAGCAAATTTCTTTTGCAAATTTCACAAAGAAAAATCATGGCAGCTTATTCAGAAGTTCCAGCTGAACCAGAGGGGACCCAGCACCAAGAGCAAGAAAACCAACTAGCACAAGTCCATTATGACCACTTCTGTGTTTCTGTGATCTAATGTGTGGCAGAGGTTTGCTGCTGCAAATAGAAATATGCATGCCAAAGAACATACACGATGTAAATACACTGTTGGTAGCACCTGTCAAGTGGAAAAGAAGCATCTGTCACCTATCTGGGAAGCGGGACATGCTGTTTTATATAGCTTTGCTTAGCATAAATTCATAAAGTGGTATTAAAGGATGGAGATTACTTCAATGTATACTGAAGTAAATAGTTTATATCAGTTGACTTTCCTTCTCCCTCTCCCCCATCTGATGTGGAGTTTAAGTGCTAAAAATTCCCATGGGTAAATTCAGGCCTGGTTAGAGACAGGGTTACCACTGAGGTCAAGAATCCACCGCAGCAAAAACAGCTCACCAGGGTGATATATGTGCCAAAGGTTTCTTTAGCCAGTGTCAGAGAAACAGTGTGATTAGTGTCACAGAAGATGCTACCTTCAGCTTCTAACCTTGATGCCCCAGGACACATTCACATTTGCATTTATTTACCATGGTCCATAGCCTGGGTGAGGCTTAAACTCATGCTCCTGGCTTTTTCAGCAAGTGAAGAAAGTTAAAATTTTTATAATTAAAAACTAAACTCAGAGATGATGAAGATAGGTATCCTTATAGAAATTCATTGGGAGAGCATATCGATTGAACCATAGGAACTGAATTAACCAATACACTCTTTCAATTAATACTAACAGGTAGGAAAAGATGACCTATGTGCAAATTTTTCTTTTCTTTGCACTAAAATCTTAAGGACAACAATATCTGCCGCAAGTCATCACAGGAGCTTTGCAACTGTTCTAATCTCATTTTCACTAGACCATTTGGGGAACTGGGACCAGATGATTGCTTCCATTCACAAAATTTATGTAATACATTGATATAAAAGCAACCCTGTAGACTTTGAGTTCCAGCTATGCAATCAGGAAGGCTTCACAGAACCTCTTGACACGGCTAGAGGGGACAAAATTGATAGCTACTGGATGTCTGATATGTGTTTGAAAAGAGAGGATTTTTTCCTCCTAGAAGCATAAATATTGAAAAGTTCATGCTTTTCACATATCACAACTTCTGTCAGATTTCTTAGTGTGCATAGGAGGTATGCATGTAGAAATCTGCTGTTCTCTAAATCCGCACAGCTACCAGAGACTGTAAACTTTTTGAAGGGACAATTGCAATCTGTCATGTTCACGATCCACAGATTTAGGATTTCTCTGTGCACAGTTGCAAAGCACTCCAATGATCCATCATGCTGTATCAATCATACGTAGGCTGTGGGTGGATTGTAGATATTTGAACTACGCCTTACAATCTACAGTGTGGTTCTTTGAGGATTTGCTAAAGGCACTGAAGGTCTGTGCACTCTGACATGACTCCAAACAGTACCTAGGAATTATGGCTTGACAAAATTTCACTACAGGAAGGTAATGATCATGCTTCTTTGTTCTGCTATAGTCCAAGCACAACTTACCTCCAATGTGCTTGCATGGGAAACGATGCCAGAACAAAGTAATTGCTCAAGGACTTTTCCGAAGTCTTGGGAGGGTTTTACAGATCACACTGACTTCTGTGTTGCAATGCAAAGCCTCGTTTAGCTGGTGAATGTCAGTGCTAAAAAATTATGTACTTTTTGTCAGTGATCAAGAAAAGTACCTGAAAGAAAGAGTCTTGTTCTAATGATTTCTATTCTTCTTTATTTTACATAATTAGTGTAGTAGTACATTATCAAACAATTATCTGAAATTCACCGATTATCTGAATTTACATAAATTACAATAACCCAAATTTGAGAGAGGCAATATAATCCATTAAATACCACTGCAACACAGCATTTTGGTTGCAGCCCCAATTCTGCTCTTCATGTGAAGGATGGTCATAGGCTGTTCATCGTTTCTCCTTCTATTTCTGTCTTGTCTTTTTGTAATTTTATATTGTTTGTGAAGAGCTCTTCACAGCTTGGTTTATCACTAACTATTGTGTAGACAGAGTCTACCAGAAAAACCAGCTTGGATGAGACAATTAAATCCTGTTGCAATAAAAAATAAATGTAAGACATGATATTTTATATACTTACAAGAAGATAACTGTCTTTTTGGACAAGTAAAAAATATTGCTCATGATACCAAATCGCAACTTTTTCAAGATAACTCACTAGCAGAATGTTGCCATCAAATATATTCTTCCTTCCTTACTCCTCTGTGTCGGATTTATTCTAGTCACATGTGTGGGTTGAGAAATATACAAAAAAACTCGGTGCTTTCATTAAGATTAGAAAGCTGTAGCCCTTAAATCATTCATTTATGCAATTTTTAACTGTTTTTAACTAGCACAAAATAGCTCATTGGAATTATGCAAGTATAGATCATTTTAATTTGAATCATTGTGGAATCATAAAGGACTCCGTTCTTTAATTTTGTGCCTTCAAGACAGACACTTTGATTAAAAAATAATAAAGCATGAGAGCTGGAGGGTCCTTGCAGGTTCTTCCAGCTATCATGGATCCCTGATCTTTGGTACTAATTCTTCTCATTAATATTAATAAAGGGCTGATAGGCCATCTCAAAGTGTAGTACAAACCCCATGCAATTAATTGCTTGTAGTGTTTTTATGCTTATTTTGCACAGTGAGAAGCGATGCCTCAGGAGTCTGAATATCAGTTAATCGATAATATGAAATTCACTGGAAATGAGCCCTTCAACTCCCTTTTTTTCATAGAATCATAGGATCATTTAGGATGGAAAAGACCTTTAAGATCATCAAGTCCAACTGTAAACCTGATATTACTAAATCCACCACTAAGCCATATCCCCAAGGCCCACATTTACAGATTTTTTAGATATCTCCAGAGATGGTGACACCGCTGTTCCCTGGGCAGATCCCACCTGGCTGCTGCCTCCTTAGTTACTTGTAGAGAGAAAGAAGGTGTCCCTTAAGCCTCCTTTTCTCCATGCATATGTTGTATGATATATGAAATGAATGGCCACGGAAAACATAGGGCTACATCGGTTCATGTTTGCCCTAACAGAGTTTGTCCCAAATTTCCTGTAACGCATGGGTGATGTTCTCTCTGGTCATCCATAATATAAAGTGATACTTACATTAATAGTGGTGTTCAGTTTCCTGAGCTCTATAGGCATTTGAAGCCATTTTAGACTTCCAAAATTTTCCATGGTCTAGTAGACCCCTGGGGGACCTCCAAAACAACTTGAGGAACTTAAATTTAGGAAATTGGAATATAATATACAGATTTCTATAAATTGTTGAAATCAAGTAACCGTTTTAAATTCTTTTATGTTTTTCTATAGAGGTATCATCAAAACACAGATGGACACCAATTCTAGAGATTTACACATCTGGTTTGATCTTATTTTATGTCATGATTTTTATAGGTGTCAAAGTGGTACAGACTAATATGCATACCCTTCCTTCTCCTGTGGATTAAAAGCACAGTCCAGATTACAGTAGATTGTAAGAAGGAAATTAAATTTTCTAGTTTATCAAATGGGTTTCTGTCATCTGAAACTGTGTACATTTAATGCAGATACATCATTTTGAGGACTATTCCAGAAACTGAGGCTTGCAGTCATTACCCCTAGTCACATTAAAATTAATTTGCTTTTTTTCCTTAAATCTTATTTTAATATTTTGTCTTTCATTTTTGTTAGCAATTTTGCTTTTTAATCTTCTTTTACTGTGTTTTCTCTTATTCCTGTATTGAATTGTGAATTTGCAAAACTGGGTTTCTTATTACCAATTGGATCAGAATAGCTGATTTAGGAAATAAGTTTTTAAATAACTTTTGTGCCTTACTCTGCATTCTTATGTGGAAGAAAAGCTGTTTGGGTTTTCTTTCTCAGTGATACATTTTTCAGGACAATGAAGGATTTCTGTATTTGATGACATGGTGCTTGGAAGAGTCTTCTTTTACTCTTCAAGCATTGGATCACACCAATGCCCTTAAATTTTAAGTACAGGGAGATTATAGCCCAAAACCAGTTTTGCTTAGCAAAGCTTTTTTGTAAATCTTCCCAAAATTCAGCAGGATTAAAATCAATTACATGTTGTTTATTTTTAATTTTAAAAAATAATAATAAAGAAAAAAGAGAGAGAGAGAAAGAGGAGACAATACAGAAAAATTTGCATAGGGCGCTTTGCTTCTCCTCTCAGTGCTGCAGTTTTTATGATGTAAAATGCTGATGTTTAAGTCCCTTTTCTTCCCCACTTCTACGTAACCGAAAGGTGATTGCAGGAAAATGGATGGAGCACCATCAATAAAGCCTTTATAACAGGTTCCTGCCGATTTGGACATGCTAGCTACGTTGTGTGGCATCACTCAATTGCACGTGGTTATACATGGTTTTGGTCAGCAAAACATTTCAAAAAAAGGGGAACTTCTCTCCCATCCTGAACTGATACACAAAGATGGCTGACCAATGTCCAGCCCATCCCCAAGCAGTGATCTATCCCCTCTGGACAGCTCCCCCCAGTTTATATACTGGGTGTGATTTCTTACAGTACGGAATATCCTTTTGGCCAGCTTGGGTCATCTGTCCTGGCCATGTTCCCCCAGTCCCTCACAGCTTCTTGTGCCTCCGCTCACTGGCAGAGCAGTCCTTGATTTAGGATAAGCACTGCTGAGCAACCACTAAAACACCACAGGCTTATCAACATTATTCTCATACCAAATCAGAAACACAGCACCATTACAAGTACTAGGAGGGAAATTATCTCACCTGAAAACAGGTCAGTTGGGATGGCCACATGTGGGAATGTGGTCTTGCACTGTTGAATGACCAAGAATGTCCCCACTTTCCTGTCATTTCTATTCAAATAGATGTTTATGAGCTATTGTGCCTACTGGTATCAATGGTGTTTAAAATGGAATTCACTCTGACAAAGAATCCCTAAAATAAATTTTTATTGCTGTTATGTTGTTGGGTTTATGTTTCATCATGGTACAGAGAATGGATTTGAAGGAGATTGGGCTGTGGCTATTTCAGATTGTAACACTTTGGGGCCTGCAGCAAAGGCTGCTTCATGTGGCTCACAATAACTGGTTAAATCCTGCAGCTATTCCACTGGGCCTTTTCCAGCTGGGTGAAGTATTTTTAGCAAGAGAGAAGTACATTTTTATGCACACCTCTACCTGTATTGTTTTATCAACAAGTATGAATTTATAAGGTCAAGTCTCATCCTTCAAGTAGTCTTCACATACACATGCACACATGAAAGAAAATGGTTTTAGGAAATGTCAGAATGCTTTATATCAACATTTTCGGAATGAACTGGAATGTTTCATTTCAAAATGTCATTTTCATTTTGAAATTGATCTTTTTAAAGGGTAAGAAAAGGAGAAAAAAAAAAAGTCTTAAATAACTTGAAAATGAAACACAACATTTTCCAATTTGAACAAAACTTCCTGACGTACAAACCTAAACCCATTGATTTATTTATTTTCTCTTTACCACTGAACTCCAAAGTTGGATATTCTCACAAGACGAGTGTTTTACTCGTATTCCAAACCAGTGGTCAGCTAAAAGTGCAGTGCACACAGAATGTGCCTTCAGGTGTCTCTTTCACAACCTGGAGGTTGCAAAAATGGCTTCAAGGCTGGGTCATTCCTTACCCTGCTCTGTTGAGAGTGATGGTAGGTACCTTAAATTGCTATAAAATAAAATTTTGTCCAAGGAAGATCTGCAAAAGTCAAAAAAGTACAATTTTACCCTCCGTAAGGAGAATCCACAGCGAGGCAGAAAACTCCGGGGATTTCAACACGTGGAACCATATAGTTTCTCCTGATTTTTCTTTCTCTTGGGTTCTAGATTACTTGGAATGCACTTGATTCATAAGGGCAATAAACAGCCCCCTCCCAGGCATCTCTTCTAATCAGCAGGTTGGCAAGAGCCAAGAGCTAACTACACATGACTATCGCCTTCTGGTCCACTGTGCTTTCTGATGAGGTCATGAGTATAAAATTCTTCTTTTTTTCCAACTATTATTATGTAAAGATTTTTTTTTCACAAGTCCAATATTGTAAAAAGTACAAGAGGAGACATTGCAAGTAAAAAAAGGTGGGCCAGTCTGGCCTCGATTCTAATTAAAAATAAAGAAAACATTGTCTTGAAATTAACTCAAAGCTTTTTACCTTGTGAGTCCACTTATTCTATAAAAATTTTGTCTGAAATATAACATCTGGAACTTTTTTTTTTTTTCATGTCATTGTCATTTGATGCAGCTGATACTAACAGCCTGAACAAGCCAGGTAAACAATTACCTCTCTCTCTCACGCTCACTCACAAACTCTTTTCTCCGATGTCATTAACCTACCCAGCTATTATGCAGGACTTGTCACTGCTAAACTCTGACTTAAATGTGCCATTCATCATACCCTAAGAATATATCAACAAAGAATTAAAAGCTAAAAATACTACTATTAGCAATTAGTGCACTTTCAGGCAAAGTGGGTCTTGCAACATATTTCCTACTTTTGATAAAATAAAGGTCTGATTCTTCAGGTCTGGGACATGTGTTTCAGCACACTGACTTTTAGTATCCCATGACATTTTAGTTAAAACAAATAATGAAAAAACTAATTAAGCAAATATAATAGATTAGCTCTAACTATCTGGATAGACTTGTGTTATAAAGAATTTCTTTTCCTTAAATGCTTGTGTAGTATTTCTCTTTCATGCACTCAGATTAAAAATAAGATGCAAAGGAGAGATAGTGTGGTATGAGAAATCACACCCAAGGGTGGCAAAACCAATCTAAACAGGTTGGATGGGGCTTGTAGCAACCTGGCCTGCTGGAAGGTGTTGGAATTTGATGGTATTTAAAGTCCCTTCCAGCCCAAACCATTTTATGATGCTACGGTTATGGTTGAACCAGATGATCTTAAAGGTCTTTTCCAACCTAAATGATTCTATGGTTCTATTATTCTATAATTTTATTTTTGGCCCTTTCTTCTCCTGGTTCCCTCATTTGCTGTGTACATCATGGACTGATTCATTTGATCCCTCTCTGGGCAGATTCAGTTAACTTTTTTGTAGTAAAATATATTCAGTTTATGATCAAGTTTCAAACAAATATGAGTGATAAACAAATAAAGAGGGAGGAGATCATTTCACTTTCAGCAGTAATGAGCCATTTAAACTTCAACTTCATGAATGTTTACTTTATGTTTGAATTCAGTAGGATAATATGGTCCCCAAAATATTTAAATTATTTACTGTAGCTAAAGTCAATGGCTGTAATGTAATAAAGCTTTGAATTTTTTGTTTGTTTGTTTATTTTGTTTTTTTTTTTTACTTTGTTGTGCAGGAAGTCACATTATACAAGCAAATAACCCCAGTCAAACTGGATCCCTAAGAAACTCTGAAATCAGTTCCCAAGGAGCCTCCAGAGGCAGTTCATAGCTGACTAGAGGTGTATCCAGCTTATTTCCAACTAGGGAGAAGATGCATAAGATAATGACAAAAATCATTATAATAAAAAAATATTTACAGAAAAAAAGTCTCATGGATCCCCCCAAGATATCATCTCCAAAGCCTTAACCAAATCCTTGGACAAAAATTAATTTTTCTGCCATTATTCACAAAAATCTCATTTTACAACAAAGAATTATCGTAGGACGAGACTCCAGAAAGCCCAGATGTGTTTCATTCTCTCATGAGAGTAACTAACAGGACCCCACTGTGATAATACTTGAATGAGCAAACCCTTTCCTCAAAGGACTTACAATTCAAATAATTAGGGATGCAGGAATAATAATTTGAAAAATTTTGAGAGGAATTCTCGAAACAAAGAATGCTTGCACAGTTCACCTGCTGTGACACGAGTGCTCAGACTCAGTAGATATTTACTTGAGGCATATGAAAAGTTATTATAGTATTTACTGAGTTGAAAAGGACCCATCAGGATCATCGAGCCCAACTCCTGGCCCTGAGAACTCATTACAGAATTGCCTGCCCCACACCAGTTGAAGAATCTTCCCCACCCTTAGCAATAAGGGCAGAGAGGGTGGTGTGTCCATCTTTCCCGGTCCAATGGGTTAATATAGAGTGGTTTGTAGCTTCAATTAATATTCAGAGTTGTGATTTACAGCATCAGATAACTGAAAACTCCACAGAGTCTTCCAGCCCCAGCATAAAGATAGACCAGAAAAATACGGAAGGCAGATTTCCTCAAATCCTACAGTGAAAATACCAAGATGCCATTAAGTTGAAGCCCATAAAAAGTAGTGCTTTGATGAAATTAGGAAAATTCCCACTAATTCCATGGCAGTTTTAACAGAGAAGAAGAACTTCTTTGCCACTGGCAGGTTCACCCAACTTTATTTTGGAGATTTTTCCATCATTAATTTAAAGGTATTAAATGAATAAAGATCAGCAGAAATAGCAAAAAGGGCACTGGAAATTGCTGGAGCTGTAATTCACAGTTTGGCACAGTTAGATGAACAATAGGATTGTACTTTTAGCAAGGAATCACACACAACCTATCTGTGATTTAAACCACATTTCTCCCTTTCTTAAATAGTTATTTAAATACAAATTAATGATTAAACTCATATTCCTTGGGGACCGATATCTGTGCATATTTGTCAACATTAGCATTGAACCCCTTTGGAAATTGTGAACAAAGTGCAGTTCAGTGGCAGTGTGGAATTGAACTCCAGAGTTCCACTCGCAGCTAACATCACTCAGACTATTTCTGCTGGGTATCCCATCTGTTTTACACCTAAAAGTTGATAGACAGGAACATGAAGTCTCAATGGTCAGTGCTGATGGTCATACATACCTTGTATGTTCAGCGACCGAAATACCACAGGGTAGGGAGCAGGTGTAAATTACCCAGAAGCTGTCGGATTGGTGGTGCATGCTTGAAAACAGCTGTAAGGGGTCCTGAACAAAGCATAGCAGTTGTACTGAGAAAACTATTAGCATATGCATGAATAAGTGGGTGTGAAAATGCTGGCTAACAACATGCAGTGTGTACCGTATTCCAGCTGAGTAGGTGTAAAAAACATCCTCTTGACGAAGAAGTGTGAATTTCAGGGAGACAAGCCGGATGAAAGATAAAGATTTGTGTTTGTTTCATTTGTTTAGATAAAAGGCCTTGTACTTTTATGGTGTTATTCTGTCATAATTAGGTGAATTTTGCCCCAGTTTAAGGCAAATAAAACAAGCACAAGACAACAGGACAGCAACTGTGCAGGACTGGGAAACACAATAGGTTTTGAACCAGCTCTTTGAGGTCAAAAATATAAGTTTTTCACTGGTAATACTCATCAGAATGTCAGTGCCTTCACCAGGCTACACAGAGGTCATGGCCCAGATTTCTGTATGGCTCTTTGTTGTATGTGCCTGTTAAAACTACCACTAAAAATCGAAAGAGAAACTGAGCCATCCCTTTGCTGGAGATCATAACTGTCCACTAAAAAAGGACGCTTAAAAATTTTGCTCCTGGGCACTTGAGGGCATTTCACATTTCAGCCGTTCACAATTTATATTTATTTGAAAAATTGTGTTGCTCGGCAGTCTTTTCTAATAGCAATATAATGGTATTGCAGCTGGAATTTAATGGTACACTATTACACTTCAGGGCAACCACAGCACGAGTGTATCAATTCTGGGATGAGTCAATGGTGAAAAAGCAATATTGAGGTCATATTTTTCCTCTTTCTGTACATCAGTGAGACAGAGGTATAGGACTTTTGGCAGAAATGTAAAAGATTATTTTTCAGTGATCTAGTTTTATTCCAGACAAATTTCTATATCTCTTACTTGAAGGTTTGCAGTTCTACCTTGTTCTGTTCTCTGACAGGAGCTGTCACAGGGATATCAGAAGAGTTACGAACAAAGCAATAAATGACATGATCTTCTACCTCATTTGCCTTTGTTTTTAATCCAACTTTTCAGTATTCCTTGAAACTTATTTTCTGTCACAGATAGAGTGAACATGTGGTTGACACAACACATTGTGGAAAGCAATAAGACTTTTGTTGGTTCAAAAGCTCACTTTAAATCCAGAATTTGAGAAAATGTCGTCTGTTTTGCTATTAAACTTTGGGCTTTGCAGCTGATAGACGTCATTTTTAAAATGAGACCAAATCAGATGTATTCCATGTTTTTCTGTAAGAGTTCTTGCTTCACTACCTCATTTACGGAGAAAAGACATCAGACCATAAGACTGGCCATGCTGGATCAGACCAGAGGTTCACATAAGTCAATATTCCCTTTCCTCTACTTCCCAAAAGATGATAATTAAAGGAAACCAGAATAACAAGTAGGTCTGTGTATATTTTCCTGGTGTACTCTTATAGCCTGGAACAGTTTGTGCCTCAGAAATTTCTTGAGCTAGTGGTTACATGTTTCTATTTAGCAGCCTTAGGTGGACTTTTCTTTAATTTCTTTATGTGACAATTTCTTGAATCCATGTAAACTATGAACTGTTAAAGAAAGAGCAAATTTTTCTACCATGTTACATCTATCTGAAAGTCTATATATATATATATATATTTGTGTATATATAGCTGTAGGTATAAATAAATATTATAAAACAGCAGTTACATAGGAAACAGAAAAGGATTATATATTATGGTTATTGTTGCAATAATCTCCTTCCTAGAAAAATTAAAAGGAATAGCAAAATCTCAAATCAGCTTCTTGCCAAAAATGACCACAAATCTCTACAGGTTTGATAAACTGCATTACCTTGCACTGATCTGCATGAAGTTGTTTAACTTGGGAAAGCAGTCATCACCATTCAGAGACACATAGGGAGGACATATTTTTGCAGTCTACAGATTAAAGTACTTATCTAAGTGGCTAAAGATCTTCAGCTACTGTCAAGCTCATTCTAATTAACTGTATTTTGAAAACCTATCAATGGATAGCATAAATAAATAGTCTTGCAAAGAGATAAGGCATTTTAACCTTTTTCTTTTTCAGAAGAATACTAAAGTGAAAGTCTGCTTTATTTCCTTTCACTCTGCAGAATTTGCTGCCTAATAGCTGAGCTTCAAAGATGGAGATATGTAAGTACTAAAACAGACAATAGAAAACTATGATATTTCCCCAATTTAGTTTTTGTTGGCACTAGACCACAGGTCTGTACTGAAGTGACAGTATAAGGTCTCTGAAATGAGTACAGAAGTCAAAACTGTGTAACAAACAAGAGCTTTTATGTTATCTGGGACTAGTGACAAGTTTTAGGGCACTTGCAAAACTTAGCTGGGAAGTCATGTAGAGGGGACAGGTCATGCAAAGGAAATGCGGGGAAAGGGAGAGTGAAAGGGCTAAGTGGGCTGAAAACTGGAGAGGAGGAGGAATCCTCCACAGCACATCACCCACCTCTCTGCATCAGGACCTAGTCAACTTTTAACTCCACCTCATGCATTCCTCTTCAGAAGGACTGAAGCTTTCAACAACTTGCAACTCAGAGTAAAGTAGGCACAGCAAGTTTTCTGAATAACAATTTTAGCTCTAAAGGGCTTTTCTGTGCTAATTTTCACTATGTGCATTGCTACAAGTACTAATAAGAAAAAGGGATTAGGCTTTTACTTAGACTGTTAAACATTAATTAAAGTAACAATAAAGCCTTTGTTTCAAATACAAGAGATACTGTTCCCTTTTGGACCAACAACATTTTGATTGTAACATTATCAAGAGAAAAGATTTATATCTGTTGGATATAAAATAAACCAAAGCAAAGCTAAATGAAATTTAATCAGATTTTATTAATAAAAAATAAACTTAAATGTACACATAAAAACTGTGAAATTATTATGAATTTCAAATTTTTGCTGTAATGATCCTCCTCTTCCATTTTTTCAAATGTCATCCCTAATTCCGTATTGTGTCATGCCATCACAAAGACATCCATTTAATCAAAAGCCTTCTGCACCTGGGACACTGCTAGTCAATATGTAGTAAACAACCCATGTCTTCCAATCTAAAGTGGGGACACTGTGTTCCAGAGAGATCCATTGATCTCAAATGGCAGAGTTAGTCTTCTTTTGTGAAAAGAATCTTTCAAATAAAGCTACTTGAGTGTTTGAAGGTGTGAGCACTTTGATGTTTCAAAGCCTCAATTATTTAGGTACCACAGACCTGAGCATTGTGCATCTGCCAAAGTCTCGTTTAAAAAGCTCAGATGGCTAAGATGTCATGTTCTTTTCAAAGTCTTCTAGTGACTGAAATTAAGAGAAAAGCCCTTTCATTTCAGTGACTCCTAAGGCTCTCTCAGCAGCCACTCTGTTGTGCTTCAGCACGACACCATTAAATGCTTGCTTGCAATTTGAGTACATTGTCAACAGAGCAGATGGATTCTAACTAAGGAAGTGGTATTTATGCTGATAGACTGTGGTAAAAGAAAAACAAACAACCAACCCTCCCCCCGCCAGCTTCTGGTGTATCGTATTAAAGGATAAGATTCAAGTGCCTGGCTGAAAAGCGGTTTTACTGATACCATCATCTTTAATAATTAATTCAGTTTTGTCACCAGGACTGTGTAAAAGCAAGTGCTTACCTATCCCCAATTTACTACAGTTGAGGAGGGAATAATTCCAGCAGTGGTGCATCATGCTGCTTTCTCTTACTATTAATCTAATTATTACATAGACTTCTGCACTGAGCTGAATTATGGTAATTCAGCAAGATCTGGCCCACAGAGCAAAATGTGGTATCCAGACAGCAATGGGATCACCCTTTAAATTAAATGGTTGAATAAAAGCAGTTGATTGAGGGAGGTAAAGAACACTTTACAGGAGGTATTCTGAGTGCAAATACACAAGTTGAACCCAACTTTAGGTTCATAAATGAGCTATTTAGGCTAGAATACTTTAGATAAACTACTTTCTGCTACTTTTTTAGCTGCTAGAAAGCTACAGGAACCTCCAGTGAGAGTCAGATCTAAGCGGAGTAAATTGTCACTTCAGGAAGTATATTTTTCTATTCGGTCATATAAATAGACTAAGGTACTAAATAAATTGTCTTAGCTAAGAGCCTAAAACTTAATGGAATTAACATTTGCCTGTCTTTCTGTTCATGAAATAAGATGTGTTGTTCCCTGATTAAAAAGAGGAAATAACATGAAGAAGCAAAAGACAGCTGGAAGTGTTAAAGGTATAACAGGTGGAAGAGGTAAGAGACACAAGCCCTTTAGAGATCAATATGATTCTTTAGGGTGGATTCCAACTGTTTCGGGCAGAAAACAGCAGCAGCTCTGAAAAGACAGATAATTCAGTCAATGCCCTGTCATAGTATTTTTGGTATTTTTCTTTGAAACATCTTGTGAACAGACACTGAATGGACCCCCAATGTATAGGGTTTGCATGATGAGGTTTTGGTAGTGCAGGGGCCATAGGAATGGCCTCTCTGAAAAGCTGACAGAAGCTTCCCCCATGTCCAATGGAGCCAGTGCCAGCTGGGTCCACAGATGGACCCACTGAGCCCACCACTGATGGTGGTAACACCTCCAGGGTAATGTATTTAAGAAAGGGGAAAAACCCTTTGCAATTGTAACTACAGCCAGAGTGAGGAGTGAGAAGGTGTGCGAGGAACGGCCCTGCAGACACCCAGGGCAGTGCAGAAGGAGAGGCAGGAGCTGCTCCAGGCTCTGGAGCTCAGGTTCCCCTGCAGCCCCTGGAGCAGCCCATGGTGAGGCAGCTGCGCCCCTGCAGCCCAGGGAGGGCACGGGGGAGCAGAGATCCACCTGCAGCCCCTGGAGGAGCCCAGGCTGGAGCAGGGGGAAGCCCAGAGGAGGCTGTGACCCCACAGGATTCCTGTGCTAGAGCAGGCCCCTGGCAGGACCTGTGACTCCATGGAGAGAGGAGCCCAGGCTGGAGCAGGTTTGCTGGCAGGACTTGTGACCGCACGGGGGCCCCACACAGGAGCAGCCTGTTCCTGAAGGATTGATCCCATGGAACAGACCTGTGCTGGAGCAGTTAATGAGGAACTGTCTCCTGTGGGAAGGACCCACACCAGAGCAGTTCATGTACGTCTGCCTCCCATGGGAGGGACCCCACGCTGGAGCAGGGCAAGGGTGTGAGGAGTCCAAGCCCTGCTGGGGAAGCAGCAGCAGAGACAGTGTGTGATGAACTGACCACAGCCTCCATTCTCCCCCTCTGCTACTGGGAGGGAGGCAGTCGGGAACTGAGTAGTAAAGTTGAGCCCGGGAAGAAGAGAGGGGAAGGTGTTTTCAACACGTGAGTATATTTCTCACTGCTTTGCCCTCATTTTCTTGGTAATAAATTAAATTAATTTTACTTAAATTGAGTCTGCTTTGCTTGTGACAGTAACTGGTGATTTATCTCCTCCTGTCCTTATCTCAACCCACGAACCTTTTGTTATATTTTCTTTCCCTTGTCCAGTCAAAAAGAGGAATGACAAAGTGGCTTTGGTGGGCACTGGGTATCCAAGCAGGGTCAACACTGCTGTGATGCCGGCCAGCAAGCTGTCCTTTCCTTCTGTAATATCACCACTCTATTTTCACACACAGGGCCCTTCACTTTTGTTCTCAGTGAGTACTTGGTTTGTGGGTGGAGAACTGAGGTTTGAGGCATGAACATGCAGTGTTGCACCTTGGAAGCTGAGCACAGATGTTTGCATTAATTGCAACAAAACTAACGTTTTTTAAAGTACTTATCCCCTATTCTCCCATGTAAAAACAAATTACTTAGGTCTATTTTGGTTTTTTTTTTGGCTAATCTTCCCTCAAGAGAAGAACAATGTCTACAGATGCAGAATTTAGACCAAAAACTCTGAAGTTATTAGATCCCATTTTCTTGCAATAAATATCTTTCAGCTCCAGGCAGGGATAGCTAGAATGTGGGTACCTAATTATTGGATGTGGAGGTTTTTAATGGAAGAGACTTACATCAACTACGAGTTGCAGAATTCACTCGGGATAGCCTAGGATTTAGAAGCCTCACAAAAGGTGCTGTGAACTTCCCTGCAATTCTAAAATAAACTACTTTTATTTCATCATTTCTCCACCATCCTCAGGTAAAAAACATGCAACTTCTATTTATGCTGACTATTACATGCTGAGGTTTGTTTTGGGTAGGTAAAAAGTCTTCTGTTATTTTTGTTTACCTTTTTCTTATTTTATTGAAAACATATACCTCGTAATATCTAATGATATTTTTTTCTGGTTTTCCTTTACAACCATGACCATTGTTCGTCCTTTATTTTAAGGCCAAGACTTGGCTAAGTTTTCTGTTCAATCAGCCCCATAACAGTATTTAACCACATGCCTTTGAGACAATTTGACACCTTGATTTCTCTTCCGTCCTTTCACAAACCATGTGCTAAGGTTACTGGGCAAGAAGAATGTAACGTAACCATTTACACAATTAGTTAATTTGTATGAATTTCTCAGTTCAACTAGCTGTAGAAAATTCACTTCTACTTGAAAACACATGCAGGGGTGTTAAATTAGCTCAGCTTCTTCCTGATATGTAAAATAGGGTGAGATACCATGACTGACTTTCCTGAAATCTCAGCGAGTATACAGTGGATGACAATTAGAAAGATAGATGGACACAGCAAGTTGCTCCAAGCCCTTATGCTGAGCAACTGTATTAATTATCACTGCTTTGTATTGCACAGACAGATAGGTAGTCGCACCATTATGAAGCAAGTTAGATGTGCTGTCTAAACTGCGTGCATCAAATGCATCATTTCAGTGTACCTCCCTTAAAAAATATCGAGTTCAGAATGCAGATATATCTGTTGTCTCTAAGAAGAAGAGAAAAATCCATACTTTTGTTAGTGAGATAAAGCTGCAGGTCAACATAATTTTTAATTAATTTTTAGTTGAATTTTAAAATATAAGGTGGGACAGAGACAGAGAACTGAGCAGGAAGATTAAAAAAGGGGGGAAAACATAGGAAATAATAATAATAATAATAATAATAATAATAATAATAATAATAATACCCAAAGCTAATTAGTAAGCTAAACTAACTTCAATTTTTCTCATTTATTAAAACATAATCAGGTCTTTGACGGTCTATGAAATCTGGCATCCCGTCAATTACATTCTGAAAAGATTTCTGGTACATTTTTTAAGTGAGAAGTAAGTAAGTTATGCGTTTGTCTTTTAAAATGTGTTTTATTATGTCATTACTTAAAATAATGTCAGTAACTCGGTACCAGTTTGAATGGTTATGGAACATTTGTAATTCAAGGGGGTGTGATTATCAGCGTATATTCTGGTATAAAAAAGACTTTAGCCAGATTACTTTTTATCGGCTCATGAATTTAGATGCAGTTCCTTTAGCTCCATAACACAGTTGTCTGAGGGCAGATATATGCAGTCCTTCAGACTGGCTGCCATTGAAAACTTTAGTGTGAACCTTGATAGTTTGCATTGGGAGGAACTCTACTTGTTCATATGTAAAGATATTTTGAAGTAAAGGAAAAAAAAAAAAAGTGGAACTGAGAACTGAGAGTCAGCCAAACATTTCATAAGCTGAGATCTGTTTTTAACTCTCATCCTGTGGACAAAATGTGCTGGTCAGTCACCCAAAGACACTCAGTGGATTTAATGCAGGTTTTAGCTTCTTACCCAAACAAACAAAACCTGTACTCTGTCTGACACGAAACCATTAATTTAAATGCCAAATTCATTCTTTACACTTAATGTGTTTGCATTTAGATTCTAAAACCATTTGCAAAGTGTGGAGGGGGGCTGGAAGCAAAGGTTGGCAAAATTCATAGTGCCAGCAATTTTCCGTCCATTGAAGATTAAATGCAGCACATTCTGTATACACCTATGTGACTATCACACACAGCACCATAACTCAGCAACTTCAAATGATTTAATTGGCAAGCTGCATGACTCTGAAAAAATCCAGAGGAATAATGCAGAAGTTACTCATGTGAATGTGGTCAAATGGTTTTTAAAAGATGAGAAAAAAAGCCTTCTTATGAAGGAAGACACAAGTCATGCTTCTGGTTAATGTAGATTAGAGTTTGTAATAAAATGTCTACATTTCTGTCAGGAGAGAGCTGAATGCAGGCACAACTTACTGACTGATCTATTGTAGTTGGACTTTGTCAGCTGAATGCTGTGAGTAAAAGACTCCCTTGTTAGACACAGACAAAGATTAGGAACCAAAGGGCAGAGTTTAGGGGGGAGAAAAAAGACCAGGATTTATTTCAGCAAAGTAAATGAGTTTAGGAATTATCAGAGTACTATGAAGTGAGAGGAAGGAAAGTTTTAATGGTTCCTTGCATCTCCTGAGCAGATTCTGCTGCTGTAGGATATTGGCCACATTAACAGGAGATTTTGCAAAGTCATTTACTTAGTGTTCTGGGAACTAGCTTGGACATAGCTTCATGTCAGTGAGGACTGCAAAGCTTAGAGTATTTTTAATGAAAGGAGGAAAGAAATAGAACACAAAGTTATTCCTTTCTCCCCTGACATGTGTGCAAAAAGTTTAGAAAAGCTCCTTAGTTCATGCTCTCACAGAAAGATAGAACTGGTTTAATATGCTGTAATGCAGAAAAAGAGGGGGGAATGATCTGTAGTTATTGCTGAGTGTAAAGGGTTTAACAAGATTATTATGGTCGCCAGTTTTTGATAAGTGCACTAATACATATTGAGAAGAGCTGACAGTTTGGGGCAAGACTTGTGAACTGGCATCTTGGTGTCTGTTGGGAGGTCTCAATGTGCATCTTAGAAAACATCATAATTCATTCCCCTGATGTTAAATGTTGTTAAACTTGCTTAAAAAACAAGTTGTGTGTCATCTATTTTGTCTCAGATGACTATAAAATTGTGCTGATGCTAAATGCTTGGAATATTTTAAGTACAGCTTGCAAGGATCCACAGAATTGATTGATGCCCAGTCCAAACACTGTACTTGTGCTGCATAAGATAAATACAATATGAATCAAGAAAAAAATGTTTGGGGGGTTTATTGTTGGGCTTTGGGGTTTGTTTTGATTTTTGATTGGTTCATGTTTTGGGTTTCTTCATCGAGTTTGTTGGTTGGTTTGGTTTTGGTTTTGGGTTTTTTTTTTTTTTTTTAATTAGTGTGGAAAAGCTACTAAAGTTGTAAGCAAGAAGAACCTGACTTAACAGGAACCCGAGGCAAAAGACTAGTTTGAAGGGAGCCTTGTCTACTGTGCAGCAACTGCAGAGGAACTTTTCCCCTATTCCTTGTCCTCTAAGACCCGTCCTGCAGCAGCAGTAAAAGAAAATACGAACCAGGGTGTAGTTTATGTGCTGTTGGTACAGCACTTTGCGAATGTAAAGTGCTATGCAAGTGCCGTTATTAGTATTATCAGGTGAGTTTCTCCTTGCATAAAAGAGAAAAATTGCATCAATGTAATTGCTGTGTCCTGGGTCTCTGGGAATTTTTAATTAATACACAAAGACTGAAGCCTGATGTAAAGTACTGGGACCTTTATGGACTATACCCACCTTTGCTGTGGTCTACCCACATTTTTTGACCAATTCATAATCCCTTACTTTAGCATTTGCATTTACACATCTTGAATCTGATGTGCCTCAACTTTTCTTTTTTTTTTTATCATGTATTTTCCTCATTCAGAATGTATTTGAGTACAGACCTAAATGTAAGCATACACTGATATCCCATTGCTACCAGTGACATTTAGTCATTTTTCTAAAATTTAGTAGTTTACCGAATGTTCTACAAACATAGCATCCCACCTACATAATAAAGCTAAACAAAAGAGTGTCAGAGTAGAATTCCTCATCCATTAATTCTATTCGTTTGCAAGTGACAGAAAAAATAATATAAAATCAAATAGTCTTTCTATTTTCTGCAAAGGTAACCTGATACCATCTGTAGAGTAATGTACAATCAGTGAAGCTAAGAGGTACTTTCATATGACACTAGAACATGAGAAATGCACATTTAATTTCCTTTGCAAGTACCAGCTAAAATGCTGATGGTTTTTCAGGTGAGTTTGTTTGGGTTTGGGTTGTTTTGTTGGTTTTTTTTGGTATCTGTAGGGGGTTTTATTTGTTTGTTTGTTTGTTTGTTTTATTGTTTCTCAAGTAATGGATTGACTGAAACATAAGGAAGTCAAGTGATTTGCCTGGGTTCGCCTTCCAGTGAACAAAGGTGTGAACCTCTTGTATGAGCTACTGTAGGTAATCTTGGTCATTAAACATCAAACATGCACCTTCATTTTGTTAAACACTCAGTGTAGCCGTAGTTAAATGACAACAAGAAGTGACTGTGTCTCAGCACTGATTGGCAGCAGGCATCAATCATTATTCTGGCAAGGAGCTTCAGGAACACATCACTTTGTAGCAAATCTGGCAGGTTCGAATGGGATTATTTCAGTCTGGTTCACCAATAACTGTCATGCCCAAAATCTCAACAGAATAAGAATTTATCACTGGTGCCAATCACAGGCTTTGTGCTAACCTCAATTCCCATCCTGGATAGTCTTGATCCACACTGATGCTACAAAAGGAATCACCAGGCCTCAACGGTGAGGAGAAACAAATGGTGCAAACCACCAAGGACAAGACTGGAGTTTCCCCTGACATTCAGGGAAAGACCTGGGTGTTTTGTTCTATAGAGCCACCATTTCACTGGGTCATGCTGCCCATGGTACTGAAGAAAGCTGAAAACAGCAAGAAAAAGCAATAATTTCAAATGACAATTAGTGCAAAGATTCTTGCTGATTGAGTGGACAAATACTTTGGTACATAAATCTATGGTAATAGCAGGGTCCAGGGCCCTGTTGTCACCATATTTGAGCACTAGTGGGGGCTAGGAAAATATAAGAAATTAAGTCACAGAGGGAATAAATGTCATTTCCAAGGTCTTACAGAGGGTTTCTGTTAAAACAGAATTTGAAATATATATGCTGCTGCCATGCTAGAGTAACTATAACCAGTAGGTACATTCCAGAAAAGGGCTAGTCTTACACACACGTATGACTTCTAGGGTCAAATTGGAGACACAGTGATGGTGGAATCTATTCATCGTGGAAGTAGATGGAATATAAGTTTACTTTAGAAGGCATTGACTGTAGTTCAGCCCTACATGCCATAGTAAATATAGAAAATTACTTGGATCTAAAAAAAAAAAAAAAAAAAAAGAAAGGGAACATGGGAAACAAATCTTTTACAGGTATTGTGGGCACACTATTTCCAATATGTACTGTCTGAATCCAGACACTATCAGGTTCCTGGGATAATAAAGGGTTGATACTACCTGGTTTCCACCAGAGCTGCTTAACCATGTCATCTGATTTTCCATCAGCCTCACCTTGTGCAGAGACCAGAGGGTTTTTTTCTCTTCTAGGTCCTATAATAACACGACATCAACCCCAAAATGGAGCACCAACCAGACCACAGCAAAATGACGTGATAGAGAAAAGGAAAGTTGGATGTGTACAAAAAATACTGAAATTTTCTCCTAAAGTTCTCCAATAATGGACAGAGTTGATGAGGATCACCGACTCAGATTTCCACTATCAGCAGAAGAACCCTCCTAAAACGATTCGTGGACAAAATGGAAATGCTACTGATGTTATTCAGCCTTCCTAATCTGGCACTTCCCTTGGAAAAATTGAGAACAGCATCTTCAGCAAGAAATTCACTTCTTTAGGGCCTAGGGCTTTGGGGGACAGTGGATAACTCACACCATGATTATGTATTAGTATATAAGTGGATATTTCTACTAAGGACAATAAATTTGGTTTTGAAAAAAATGTGGGTTTTAGATTTTTTCTGAGCCCTGTGAATTTCAGTCCTTCTAGCTTATTTATATTTTTTATATATCACCTGAGAAGGTGTTATAACAGTATTCACATAGAGCAGTATTCCCATAGGAGCAATAAAAGCAGAGGAGAATGAGCCAGGAGCCAAGCCTGGCAGCAAGAAGAGCAGGTCTAGTGATGGAACCAGGACCAGCCACAGGCAGTGGATCCCAGACAGGTGCATAAGGGTGAAACAGGTCTGAGGCTAAGCCAGTATCCCAGTCAGCAGGTCAGGGTCAGCATTGCTAATGGCTGGGGCACAGGCATGCCTGCAGCGTAGCTCAGACAGGGAACCAAAACCTCAGACAACAACTGTAGCTCCAAAGCCCAAGGATGGAGGCCCCAAATGAGTCTTCACACAGCTTCTTCTTCTCAAAAGGTAATAACTACCAAATCAATTTCCCCTAGGAAATGTTTATTCAGCAACAGATTCTGCTTAGCCTTTTCTTTTAAACTGTCCATGTGCCACATTAGTATGTATCACACAATCATAAATTTCTTACTCAGTTGTTTCATTTCCTATTGCACTGACTAAAAAGTATCCCATCAACTCATAGAGAGTTGAGAGATCACATAGTGAAGTAGTAGAAAGGTAAAAATACCCCAAACTGTTTTGTTGTTGATGTTGTGGTGGGCTTTTTTGCTTGGTTAAATCCTGCATGTTTATATGCCTTGTGACGCATACCCAAATTCATTTCACAGGTTTGAGATGTGGACATTGGGCCACAGAAACTTGTATCCTACAAGATGTGATTGTCTGGTTGCTACCAAGAACACTCTCTGGATGAAAAGTTCTCCATTTTAAAACTGATCCCAGCTCACTTTAAATGAAACCATTGCCCAAGACTGTGAAAAAAAATTAAGAAATGTGAGAAAATTCACAGAGTAGCAATAAGCCACAGAAGTGTGAAAACAAATCTTAAGAAAGATTTCTGGTGTCATCTCCTAACTGAGACTTGCCCATGATCCATTTTTCCCTTCTTCTTTCCTTTTTTATCTTTAAACAACGAAGATTTATTAATGAATGAGAAAATAGTTTGTTGGCTTATATTTTGCAAAGAGTTGTAGAAAATGACACAGGTAAAATATTCTAATGTTTATTAGTAGCAGTGATTCTCCTGAGACAGTTAAACCAAAAAAAAAAAAAAAAAAAGTTTTTCAAATTTAAAATTATAAAAATAATTAAGAAAAAAAATCAGGCCAAATTGCAATGCTTTGAAAAAATTCTTTGAGTAACTCGCTAAGGTTGAGAACCTTCCTTATTCACCTGAATGAATAAGCATTTATGGGATCAACTCCCATGAAATTGTAGAGAAATTATAGGGGACAACCAATATGTCCTTTCTGCTTAACCAGAAATTTTTTGCGTGATTCTGATAGAATTAATCCCTTCCGGTCTCAATGGCAGTAATGTTTACAAGGCTGCAGAGAGCCTGATTAATCCAGAGGTTTGGAGGTGAAGGGACATGGGCATCAAAAATAACATTATCACTCTGGAATACAAGATGGTTTGAAATCAGAGGAGATTGTCTTTCTGGTTGAACCCAAGATAGCCATGAGTCAAGTAATACTTACGGTGATGAAGTGTATATGGGTATTATAAAGCAGGATTCACTAAATCTGATCATGATACCTGAGTGAGGGATAGGACAACATTCTCGAAATTTCACAGTTTGTTTTGGGGTCTTTTTTGTAGGTGGTCCCAAGTATGGGGCCCTGGCATGTGATCTTGTTTCGCATCATTATGTTTTGTGGAGGTGAAAAATGGCTACAGGAGATATTCTCCATCAGGTGAAATGATCGTGATGCACCTGTGATGGAAGCTCTCAGTGATGTGGCAGAGGGCATTTGCTGCCAGCTCACTGAACTCTGTGTAGGACACACTTAATGCTGCCTGCACAAAAGAATTTAATTCACTAATAGTGGTGATTAAAATACAGACTAGCTCTTAAATCTGGGTCACCCTTAAACAGTGTTTTCTGAACTAGCCAATACATCTTTACACAGCTCCTGATATGAAATTCCATCACTTCAGCTGGAGAGGCATATGGCGTGGTCATAGGTGGGTTTTGTTTATACATTTCACAGAGAGAATGCTTTGGGTTGGAAGGGACCTTAAAGACCATCTTGTTCCAGCACCCCTGACACAGACAGGGACACCTTCCACTAGACTAGTTTACTATAAATCCCATCCAACCTGACCTTGAACACTCCCAGGGATGGGGCAGGCACAGGCAGCTTCTCTGGACAACCTGTGCCAGCTCTCAAAGAGAATATTTTTTCCCTAATATCCAATCTAAACCTAGCCTCTTCCTTTTTATAACCATTCCGCCTTGTCTTATCACAACATGCCCTTCCAAACACTTCCTCCTTTAAGCCAGTTTCCTCGCATGTAAGGAATTCAATCCCCAGAAACGGAGATCTGTGCCAAGCCCATATGTTTCAGTTTCTGTACAGGTTCTGTGATGGCTGCACGCTAACTCAAATGCTTGCTGCACCACATTGCCCTCAGAGCCCGGTAACAGTAAAGTGAAGCCCAAGGGTGTGCTGTGCATGACTAATTTCAGGGAGGTAGTTTATGCCCTGGAGACCGTGCTCCCAGATGTGGCTTGTTGAAAGAAGGGCTCAGATACTCAAAAAAGAGGGGTAGTTTCAAACATAATTCTGTCCTCTGTGTCTTTTTGCTTTTTCCTGACACAGTTACAACTCTCATTAAATACACTTTATTAATACAGTGGAAACAATACAATGGCTACTGTCGAGCTCTACTAAACACTTTATTCTATTTTAAGATCTAATACCCATGCTACCTACTTCTGGGAAACATCCCTCAAGAGTTTTTAAAAAACAGAAAGAAAATGGAATGTTTACAGGCAGTTGTTACATAGTGGATGCTCCTTTTTATACAGTGAGGTTACACATTTAAAAAAGATTTAGTATCAAGTTTCTGCTCTTCCTTAGGGTATACTGAGACCTAAAACTTCCACCGTTAAGAAAAGAATGCGTAATGTTATGAAACAATTTTCCTTTTAAGTGTTTGTTGTTGGAATTATTATAGTTTATATGAGAGCTGTAGAACAAGAGAAATAGAGAAAGAGAGGCAGATGGTCAGAAGAAGTAGGCAGGCACAGAGGCACATTTCCATGGCCTAGATGCTTATCTGTGGGACATGGGGGTTCCAGTCTCTTTTGCAATAAATTATAATTATGTGTAGGCTGGTTTCCTGTGGGAATGAGGCAACACGATCAATTGGTCTGCAGGTGTATCTGAGTCTCCCACGACTTCTTTCTGAACTTCTTGACTGTTTTAAACACAGTGGGGCTGAGAATTATCCTGATGGTCTGAGGATAATTATGCACCCACAGATGACAATAATAATCATAATAATAATAATAATTAATAATAACAACAACAACAACAGAGAAAGAAGATGAGATAATTGCAGTAGTTAGATGGAACACAAACATATTTTTACCAAGTGAGGTCTTCCTTGGGGAAGTAAAATACAACCCTTCTCATTTTCAAAGCAATTCAAAGTTCATAGAATATAAGGAGTTGGAAGGGACCCACAAGGATCATTGAAGTCCAACTCCTGGCCCTACGCAGGACACCTCTGCAATCTCACCACATGCCTGAGAGCATTGTCCAAACACTCCTTGAGCTCTGTCAGCTTTGGTGCTGTGGCCATTTTTCCCTGGGAGCCAAACTGTTCCAGTTCTCAAGAACTCTCCAGGTGAAGAACTCGTTTTAATATCCAACCAAGTCTTCCCTGACCCGACTTCAGGCCATTCCTGTCACTGTCACCACAGAGCAGAGATCAGTGCCTGCCCCTCCTCTTCCCCTCACAAGGAAGTTGTAACTGCAATGAGGTCTCCCCTCAGTCTCCTCTTCAGCTGAACAGACCCAGTGCCCTCAGCCACTCCTCATCTGGCTTCTCCTCAAGTTCTAGTCTTCTCAAATGCCAGCAAACCATCAAGACAAATGGTTTCAATGTCAACTGGATAAAAAGCAACAGAACTTCTTGGCTTTGCAAATACTCAGCTTATTAATGGCAAGAAAGCAGAAACAAAGGAATACACCCTGTGCCAAGAGTGCAGACGGCTCAATGGCTGCTTACATTGATATTGTTAATAAGAAGTATTAACTACTACAGGTAACCCATAGGGGGACAAGGAAAAGTACTGCTCTGAGTAAATGTGAAGATAACAGGAAATTTTAACAGAATAGAGCAAGTAGTCATTCAACAAAAAATGCACAGATCTACTGGAAACCAGAATGCTTTAGCTGCAGTGTTTGTGACTGTCATCGGTATATTCTCACTGCTTCCCTTTCTGGATAGCTTTCCTAACATCATGTCCATTTGTCTTATTAGGTTTTTTTGTTTTTGTAGCACAGAAAGCCATGAAATCTCTCAGATAAACAGTTATGGAATAACCTATAAGGTGGTTCCTACTAAAAGTCATGATGCTGACTGCCTGAAGTCATGTATGAGACTTTCCAAAAGTGGAAACATAAATGCTGTCATCTGGTACAAAGTGTACTTTGAACGCTTTTCATGTTCCCTTTTCAACTGGGACTAACAACTGCATTATTTCCATTTTCTGTTTAAAATAAATTTCAGCTCTGTCTGTTACATATATGGTAGGGTTTAACCCTTAGTTTATTTTCTATGTAATATCCAAAATATTTTTAGGTCTTTGAATGTTCTCAGTATAAGGGTACTTGTCTATGTTTGTGTGTATGTACATTTAGATATCTCTGTGGGGAAAGGTCTAGGCACTAAAGGGTTCCAAAATGCAAGTGTTAGTATTTCCTGTGAAACCAGTAGTTTGACTTATTATGCAGCAAGATTCTGATGGCAACCAGTATGGAAAAAGTCTTTCCTGTTCCTAAAATTAAACTTTTCAGATGGGAAAAAAATCATTCCATCCCCTCAAAATAGCCAAATACACTTACACACACACATGCACACACTCAGATGTGTCATCACCTGAAACTCACAGTGAGAAAGAGTCATTTGGGCTTATTGTATATTTTGGGGTATGGAAGAATCCCATCCCTCTTTCTATCAGAAATTCAATTTTCCTAAAAAAAAAAAAAAAAAGCACTTGATGAACTGCATAATATCTTTGTTTTGAATAACCAATATTATATTAAGAAAATATAAAATATAAAATATTTTCCATTTGGTGTATCTTCAATATTTGAAGATGGTTTTAGCATTGTCTGCATCAGATATATATTTATATGCATATATATACAAATACATATGCACATAAACATAATGCCAGTCACAGACATACACATCACATAGACACATATATATTCTATATGAACATCCTCCTACATAAAGATTTCATCTCAAAAAAATATTATCTTCTTTCCTTCTTTTCTGAAAATTCACTTTTAAATTACAACTTGTTGTTTACAATGAAGGGGATATGTAAATGCAGAAAACAGATAATTAAATTTTTTAAATGGAGAAAGAAACACAACTGGCTAATGTTTGGGCAAAAAGAAATTAAACCAACAAATTCATCTTTTCAAGTCTCTAGATTTGAGAGGTTGCTGGTTGGACTGATAGAGCGAAGGGTTCATTATACAGGGAACACATATGGCATCCTTAAAATATAACTCCTGAAATACATTATTTTAAGAACCATTATTTAGTCTGTGTGTAATATGCTTTTATTATTTATGGTCAGGTAGTTTTTAATTGGAAGTAGGCTGGGTGCCTTCCAAAGGGGTTGGTACCGCTTGCAATGAGTCTTTGACTGATAATCAAAGAACATATATTTAATTATATGCTCGTATATAGTCTATGTTTGAAGGGGGATCTGGGGAGGAGTTCATCAGCATTCTTTGGGTAACACCTTGAAGTGTTCTCAGCATCCCATTCTGCAGAAGCACCTCTCTTTTCCAGTAGAGTAAATGGTTTATACTGCTTGTACTCCTCTCTTTATAGACTGCCAATTTATCCAAACTAGAACCTTAATAATAATCATAATCACAATAATAATAGCAGTAATAATAATAGTAGTAATAATAATAGTAGTAGTAGTAGTAATAATAACAATAATACCTGCATCAAATTGCTAGCATACTTGTGAACTTTAATGACAATTTTTTCTTTGAACATTGGATTTTTTTTTCCTGTCTTCTTTTCTGTAGCACGCAGCAAGGGGTATTATTTAATGCACTTACTGCTAAGAAAAATCTTCCTGCCTCTGTTGAGAGTCCACCCTTATTTCTTGTTCAGGGCCTGATTTTTTTGGTTTGGTTTGGTTTGATTGTTTTTGTTAAAATGAAATGTGTGCCTACTCTCAGTCATGTTTGTCTGTCACAGATTCAAAGGCTTCTCTCAGATGTGAATTATACACATTGCCAACAAGGAAAGGCAGTAAAAGAAAATGCAAAGGAGAAGAGGGACAGAGAAGAATGACCAAGGTGTGCCTCAGAAGGGTGTTAAGACAGATCAGTGTGTAGCCTCCAAATTTTGCTCCAGTCTGCTTTGCCTTGATCTACAGCATTTGCAGATCATAACCCATCAGAGTTAGAACAGGGATGTCAAGAGAACTGATGTTCCTGTGATACAGACCTTGTGGTGGACTGCCATCCTTCGTGCTCTGTGTTTAGAGAGTGCACTTGGGGCCAATCATTGGAAGGGACCATGAAAAGTTATTTAAACTCCCTAAGCATTCCTCAAAATTAAGCAGAAGAAACCTTTGTAATAAAGGTCCCTTTCCCACACAGAACTCTTACCCAATTCAGCCTTTTTCTCATCCTGCTATTGCTACCTCCCAGGCCGATGTGCTTTGTTATGAACAAGTATCAAGATCCTAATTTTAAACATATTAATAAGAAATTTTTAAAATCTCATATCAGAACGTAATCCCATAAATTTCACTGCCTCAATTTTCCATCATATATGTATCTTCCTTTCAATTTAGACCCAACTGAATTAACAGAGTGTTCATCTCCTTTCCTTTTCTGCAAAAGACTGGGTACCTGATTTCAATGTTCAACAACACATAGTGTCTTATATTCTGTGCTACATACTGCAATGGCTTGTTCTGTGCAGCTGGCACAGAAATTTCAGTTTCTGGGCCAGGAGAGATTAAAACTTTTATAGCTTCACCAATTTGGTTTAAGACTAGAGACACCAAGGTCTCGGAAGTAGTAAAATCCTACCTGACAGCAAGAAAGTTTAACACAGATACTCATGTGCATGCATGCACACACAATATGTACATAGATGGTCAGAGTTTTATGGTGATCCCCTGAGGACCAGATTAGGAAGAATTCTTTTTGTTTGCCTCAATCGAAAGGCAATAATATCCTGTTTGCCTTATGCCAGCATTTCCCCCCTCCCTCCTTCTCTTCACCCTCAAACCTAATGTCTTGTTCTGTAATGCCTATCAATACTGTATGAATATAACAGAATCATTCATTACTTCAGTTGATGCCCCAAAGATTGAAAAATAGTTGTTGGATATCAAGAGATGATTATGCACTGAAAGATTAATAGGCATAAGGATTCGCCAGCTGTCCACTCTATTCAGAGAGAAGGAAAAAAATATATGTAAATCACTTTGGCTGCTGGCACAAGATGTTCTATATAATTTGCCTGGTGCCAGAGTCACCACAATAAAAAAAAAAATTACTTCATTTAGGCCTTATCACATTCCTACCTAAGGCTGGAACACCAAGAGCGGACTTGTTCAGGGGCTCAACACCTTCAGCACTTCATGAAAATGTGCAACTGACCCGCTGTGCTGAAAAGTTTAAACAGAAGTGCTTTCAAACCATAAATTAAAGCAAGCTTCCCTCCATCTCAGCTCCCTAGTACTCTCTTTCTGTCTCAGTCCATGTCTGGAAATGGAAATTTTAAATTACTCCACATAAATCCATTTTTAAATATGCTTTGTATTATAGCACAATACAGCCTTTGTACGTCATCACTGGGGGATTTGGACTTGGGTTTCTTGTTTGTTGGGTTGGGGATTTTTGTCAGCAACATCAGCTGTGTTCAGAGCTTCAAAATCAGTGTTACACAGACAGCTAACAAAATAATAGAAGAAAAGGAGTATAGAGAGATGCATGAACAAGTAGTGGGGACTTTGGACAACAGGAAAGAGAGACTATCACTGCTGTAAATGAATAAAATTATTATTTGATTGTTATGAAAATAGGTTTTTTGGCCATGTTTTCAAAATCCATATGCTTTTAGATCCCCATTTGGACTAATTCCTTTCCATAAAAATAAGAGGCATTTTTTTACATGCAGTTAAAAATTCACGGATTCGCCACACATGAAGGGTTCACTACATGAGATACAGGACAGAACTATATAATTTTACACACTTTAGGATCAATAAAGAGAAAAAGAGGTTCTTTTAGAGTACACAATGGAGGTACTTCTTCCCTTCTTGCAGAGGAAAATTAATATTTGGTTTACTACGGAGCTGAATATAGGCTTTAAGATGCCTCAGTGAGGATGAACTAGAAACTAAGGAAGAAGTCATATCTGTCACAGACTTACAAGTTAATAAAGAAAACAAGGAAAGGATACTGGAATTGTTATTTTTCAAGATGGAAAATAAAGCTTTTTGTACAGATTGACACAGAGATGGTAACTAGTCCCAAAGTATTAGAGTTTAGTTTGTGGGTACTCCAGGTTTCTTTAAGTGGGAATCTTACTTCTGGAAGAGAATTCACTGGATTAAACAAGTGTTCACATCTGGAAATGCATTATGCATAGTTAGCAAGTATGGAAGTTTGAAATTGTTAATCTTGGCAAAAGAAGGGATGTGAAAAATAAAATTGACTGATATCTTAAGGACTCTTCAAGCTGATTATCTAACCTATTCAGGGGAAGATTAGAGAAACATTTGCCCAAAGGTGGAATTTGTAATACACCAAAAATAATGTTTTAGAATAAACTACGCTATAAATGTTCCCTCTAATTTGTTTATATGTTTGCTAACCAACAAAAGTATTCCAAGTTGACCAGATGTTGCTGGTGTTATTGAACCTGAACTGCATGGCCTGTTAGTCAGGTGGGGTGGGTTGACCCAAGCTGGACACCAGTTGCCAGCTAAAGCCACTCCATCACTTATTTCCTCAGCTGGGCACAGAAGAGAAAAATATGACCTCAGACTTCAGGTTCTAGACTAAATCATCTTCTACACTGTGAATCTAAAATTTGTCTTTTAGGAAAATATTGATTTTATTGATATTTCCCAAAAAGAATAGGCATTAAGAGCACCACACTGCAGACATAACCTGAATCTTACCACCCATACAGGTTTCCCCTGTGTCCAGGCCCACACACACTGTGTTTACAACACAAGGAGCATGGCTGAGGCTCTTCTTGGATGAATCATGTCATAACAAAATGGGTTTTACTACAAAAAACACATCATCTCATCTCTCCTCACCCACTATTTCACTCAGTTCACATTCTTCTTTGCAGATGTGTCTGAAGACCAATCTACATTTAGAGGGTCTGATTTAGTTTAAGTACATTTGCTCCTGCTTATGCCTCTTAAGAAAGACACCTTAAGGCAAGTCCTCCGTATAGGTTCCCACTTCCATCATTTCCAGGAAGCCCTGGAGGTTCAGCAGGACAGAAGATACAAGGAAGTGTGAGTTTGGTGAGTTTGGTGCCCCTGTGGAAGCTTCATCCTCAATTTAGTGTAGACACAGCAATAGCTCTGTGCTTTCACTTCTCTGCTCTCTTAACAGGAGATGATATTTCCTTGCCTTGCAGGGGTTTCACAAAGTTTAATTCATCAGTGGTCTGTGAGGGACCACTGTGAGGGAGTTTTTGCAGGCATGAGTACCTCAGAATGGCCTAAATAATTTATCCCTTGGTTTTTGGTTTTTTTTTACCCGGTAGGCTTCTCTTTAAAATGCTGCCAGCCCTTTAAAGTTTGGGAGCACACTGTACTTGTGGAAAGAAAAAAAAATTACAAAGAAAAAATGCATAATGTATGATAATGTTGAAAGTAGCAAGAATTAAAGTAAATGGTCTGATATAAAAAGGGTTTCAAACAGGATTAATAATTCTGCAATTTGTTATACAAAGTCAATTTTTCCACTTCCAAAGCTAAGTTGCCTGGTGGGGTTTATTGGCTCACTCATTATTAGGTATATATCACTTTTATTGTTTCACATTTTTATGTGTTTATAAAAAAAAAAAAAAAAAGAAAAAAGACATCATTCATGAATAAAACATTTTTGCTCTAAGCTGCCATATATGAAAGTTGGTCTAAGAGCCTATATGCTCTGTTATTGGAAAAGAGAAATACATTGTATATGTATATATTTATATATTTATGGGTTGGTCTGTGTTGGGAGGTTTTGTGTGTTTGTATGCATATGAACATATATATGCATATGTATATATGGTAATATGGCAATATGCGTATGCATCTATTGTGTACTCCATTACCATATATATACACACACCAATCTTTGAAAAAACACTTTGTGATACTAAGAATTATATGTTTTCTTTCTGATCAGCCTTCCAAACCCTGCCCTCTTCTGCTCCATTTGACTTATCCTGGACGAGATCTTTTGCAAATGTCGTTTTCCTTTCCTCCTTTTCCTTATCCATTGCGTTTCTTGGCTGCTCATATCGCCTCTGCTAAAGCACCGTCCCTCCTCTAATTTGTGGCAAGGTGGCTCCTGTCCAAATGTCACCTTAGAACACTAGACATGATTGAGCATTCAGGCAGCAGTCAATGTGCTGCTGCAGATGATGTGAGGAAATGTTAGCTTGATAGATAATAGTTTTATTTTTGGTCTTCTTAATCACGCTGCACCTGGTAGGAGTTTTATATGAACAGATAAGTAGTATCAAGAGACAGACAGAAGTTGACGGGGAACATTTTTATGTATGAATGCATTTATTTATTTATTTATTTATTTATTTAGAATATTTGGGTGAAAGGATTTTTCTGGGAAGTTTTATGAAGTTTTTTTTTTTTTTTTCCTTGTTCTTCCTTCATCATATGAAAGTTAATTTCCCATTGGCAAATTTGGGCTGGAGTTTTAGAGTTGATAAAAACAGAAATTAAAGAGATGTCCAACAAACACAATTTCAGTTGATTTGAGGGAACTCACTATTCTAAAATCAGCTTTAAAAAATGGAGTTTATACTGAGAGTTCAGCCTTTGACCTTAAGACTCTGTCCTCTTTAGTGTTGAGAGGTAAATTACATTTGCTAACTTCATCTATGACACGACACAAATAACTCCATAAATGCTCCATAATTGTGCTGTGATTATATGGTTATTGCTGCACATTGTCAACAAAATGATCACCCTGAGGCCCCGTAACTCTAGTGTCTGGCACATGGTAATTAGCTAAGGACTAGGATCTAAGGGGCTCTGGAGGAACTCTTTCAGCACACACACAGGGAAATTTGCATGTTGAATGGACACCTCCAAAGAGATCAACAGTGGGGACTGGAGCAGGAAAAACAGTTTGAAAAACACTTTGAAAAATGTGAGACACAAACTTAATGGAGGACTAAAGGAATTGCAAAGGGAGAGAAAGAAAGACTAAGTAATGTCATAGTCCACTGCCTCACAGCAGAAGTTTCTACACTATGCACTTATCATCAGACAAAAGACCAAGGAGGACTTTGTCCCATTAAGAGCTGCCTCTCTTTTATTTTTTAAATTAGTGGTAGCAGCTGCAGTCAGATCTGAAGTGGAGATCAAAAATTTTAAGAAAGCTCTGAGACAAAGACTTTATGATATCTATTTCATATATTTCCACTCTATTTGGAAATATCTGAGCTGTCCAGCCACTGGACCAACTGATCACAGTGTCCTGGTTGTTAAGCCCAAGATCATGAGTGTTCTCCCATTTGGCCATACTTCCTGCCTGTGTCTCTAATGCAGGCCAAGTGCTGGAGTCCTCTGTGATGTGTTTCTTAGTGACAGCCAAAAATTTTTTTAATGCATCTTAGATTGCATGGTTGGGAAGGCAAATATTCCATGTACCATTAGATAGCACTACCTGGCTTTCACCACAGTGTGGTGTGTTTGGTTCTGCCTGCATGGGGGCTAACCTTACAGATAGGGAGCAAGTGGGCCATGGGCTTTGTTGTTTGGCGATTTTGCTCCCCCTGTTACACGTTGAGGCTGCTGATGACGCCATACCTCAAATCCTGGGTTCTGTTCTGGGCCATGCAAAAGAAGACAGATATTGGGGTGCTGGAGTGTGTCCAAAGAAGGGCAACAGAGCTGGGGAAGGGTCTGGAGGAAGAGTCTGATGAGAAGAAGCTGAGGCAGCTGGGGGGTTTCAGCCTGGAGAAAAAGAGGCTCAGGGAGCCTCTTGCTCTGTAGTGAGATGGGGGTTGGTTTCTTCTCCCAGATGACAAGAGACTAGACAAGAGAAAAGAGGNTTTGCTCCCCCTGTTACACGTTGAGGCTGCTGATGACGCCATACCTCAAATCCTGGGTTCTGTTCTGGGCCATGCAAAAGAAGACAGATATTGGGGTGCTGGAGTGTGTCCAAAGAAGGGCAACAGAGCTGGGGAAGGGTCTGGAGGAAGAGTCTGATGAGAAGAAGCTGAGGCAGCTGGGGGGTTTCAGCCTGGAGAAAAAGAGGCTCAGGGAGCCTCTTGCTCTGTAGTGAGATGGGGGTTGGTTTCTTCTCCCAGATGACAAGAGACTAGACAAGAGAAAAGAGGCTCAAGTTGCACCAGCAGAGGTTTAGATTGGATATTAGGAAGAATTTCTTTGCTGAAATGGTGACATTGGAAGAGGCTGCTCAGGGAAGTGCTGAAATCACCATGCCTGGAATTGTTCAGAAGGCATGTGAATGTGGTACTTGGGGATATGGTCTAGTGGTGAACACGATGGTGCTGTTTTAATGGTTTGGCTCAATGATCTTGGAGATCATTTCCAATTTCAGTGAGTCTAGGATTCTAATTTCATCCCTGTTAACCTCAGAGGCAGCTTTCAGGGTTGGATTTTATTTTTAAATGTGTTTTAACTGAGCAACAAGGGTGCAGAAGCTGGAAGTAGAAAAGCATTGGTGCTATTCCTCACTGTAGTGAACAGGCTGGCATTCTGTCAAAGGTAGAACAGTTTCTACTCCTGGGACAGCCATATCTGTCTTTAGAAAAGTTATATATCTGGAGAAATGCTCTCCAAATTGTTCTTTTCTCTTACAGACTATCACTCTGCTTGGCCTGCTGGCTGTATTTCTCAGACTTTAAGCTCATTATATATAATCCTGAAACTTTAGGCTCATAACAGTTCTGCATATTTCTTACCTGCCTTACTTTCCCCTTCTAGGATTTTTGTAGGTTTAATTATAAGTGATTTGGACAAGATTATATGGAAAGGTTTTTGCATAACAAGGACCTGAACCCAGGACTGCAGCATCCCAAACTTCTGCCCTAATCTCTGACTCATCCTCCCACACGTTATCCCTTAGCCCTTGCTGCTTTTGACATGACTGGTTCCTGTCCTTATGCCAAGGGAAGAGGGCACACGGAGGAGAGACAAGGGTAGCAGACCCATGACATTCAAAAACACTCTTGCAGCGAGGGGTATTTACAGTTACTCCTTTCAGGCAGGTTTTTCGGTTGTTTTTCCTTCTCTCATTAGCACAAAGCAGCTGGAGTTGAGGCCTTGGCTTGACCCCAAATTATGGTCTGTGTGAGACGATGGTCAGGAATGAACTGCTCGATTGCTCACTGCAGTGAGTGATCACCTGGTTGTTGTACTTTTTTGTTTGCCTGTTATTCAAATGAGTTGAAGTTAAACTTTGAGTGGATTAATTACTCCCAGGCCATGCAAATTTCATCACCAAATTCAGTAAATTCTCCTAAAAAATATATTTTTTTCTGGAAAATGGGAATATCAATCAGGATGGCAACTTGCACAAGATAAAATACTAAAAGCTAAATTCATCCCTGCAATGTATCCAATGACTTCTTCATAGAGCTGCAGCAAAGATGAATTGGTCTAGAATGTATATGTTGAATATTTAATGCAAATACAACATGCCATAAGTGCATGTCCTGCAGGTAAAATGTAATTATTCTAATTACACTGCAATTACTGTACATCTACAGAGTAAATTACCTGATTATTTGCATTCTGTGCTATAAAATGTTCTAATTCAGTCTTCAAACCCATGCAAACCAGATTCCCTTGCATAATAACTCCAGATATCTTGGTTAGCAGGCATGCCATGACAAGACACAGTTCTAGGGTACTGACACATCTTTTACCCCTTAGTGTCCCATTCTGCTCACACGTAGGTGGCTCTGTTTGAATTGATAGGTACGGAAAGACATCCACAGCATTTGCCTCAGCAATGGGCAGCAGTGGTGCTGGTGCTAAGTACAGCCAGGAAGGGTGTAGCACACTGTCATCATTATTGTGGGTGCAGGAGCTCAGTGTTGGGAGATCCTAGCTCCATTTTGTCATGCACGTGGCCGAGAAGGGCACACAAGAAAATGCATTAGCACCACAGCAGAAGGAAGAAGCATACCAGTGAGGGAGGAAAGTCATGTGAGACAAAACGAGAGGGCATGAGGCAGGAGTGTAGAATCAGCAGGAATGTAGACCTCATAGCAGTCATCCTGAAAGTAAAGGGACCTCAAAAGAGTGATACAAATATTTTAGCATGGTCTGTTTTGACAGAAAAAAGAGTAATGTTTTTTTACCATGTGGGTGGTGAAACACTGGAACAGGTTGTCTAGATAGGTGGTGGATGCCCCATAGCTGCAACCAATCAAGGCCAGGTTAGACAGGGCTTTGAGGAAACTGATCTAATGGAAGGTGTCTCTGGTCATGGCAGAGGGCTTGGAGAAGATGACTTGTTAACGTCCCTTCCAACACAAACAATTTTGTGATTATATGATCATAGAAAGATTGATTAAGAGGAACCCCTGGAGATCATCTCTTCTAACCTTCTGCTCAAAACCAACACAACGTAAGGTCAGACACAGTTTTGTCCAAACAAGTGCTGAAAATATCCAGAGATGAAGATTTCATAACCTTCCTAGTACCCGATCTGAACCTTCCAAAGTGCAACATTTCCCCACCATCCTTCACTATAGTGCCTACCACTGTTGAGAAGTATTGAATCTTTGATCTTCAAAACCACCCCTAAAGTAGTTGAGGGCAAGAATTAGGGAGTACAGAATTAGACTGTGTGAAAGTATGCAGGAGAATGGGTGCTGGCAGAGAGAACAACTATAAGACAATTTCCTGGATCCCTGTTCATGGATAATGTCAAGATAGAGTACACACTTGCATGTACAATCTACACTTATCTACAAATAAAGCTGTAGTCTTTATACATACAGCATAAGGTGAAGAGGCTCCAGAGTCTAATTTCTGCTCTGTCACTGACTGATGAGTGACCTTGATCAAGTCACTTCTCTGCATAACAGGGGTACTTAGGGAAACTTTCTAAATAAGCTGCTTTGAGCCATAGTAATGACAAGTGCTAGGTAAGAATAAGGTCATACATTAATTATTGTTATTAGGTACTGTTATATGTTATATATAATGCACAAAAAATATTATATTTCTGAGAAATCTATCACCACAGGTCAATAACTTCCTCTCTTCTCTTTTTTTTTTTTTTTTTCCTTTAAATTCTCAGACTGGAGTTAAATGATCACTTTTTATTGAGCAGGTATCATGGATTCCCTTCACTCACCTCTTTCTCTCTGTCTGGGAAACTCTCTGAGGCTTTGTTTTCTCCACTCCACAGGAAAAGCAATTCAATTAGGACATCAAGCCAGCCTGAAACTGAGGTCTCTAAGGTGCACTGGAGACAATCTTCTAAGATGGCCAGTCCCGCAGAAATGAATGTCTTTCTTATTAATTTGGGAACACAATGGTTCTTCCTGACCCTTTGGACCCTTCTTTTTATTGATCAAAGTATGTAGGCATTTTTCCTTGGACAGATACTTGAAGATGAAGGCTGCTTCCTAAGGCTGGATTATTTTCATTGGAAAGAGGATACACACAGTAAATTAATAACAAAAATTTTAATTCACACACTAAAATACAATTTGTTTTTGAGTTTTCACATTTAATATGAAATATGAATTATTTGTCTTTGTCCTATGGTCTATGCTTAAAAAGTTAAATTGAATGACCTATTCAAAGTGATTTTTTTTATATATTTCAGAGACTTGGTCTCAGATACAGTATCTCTGACAAGTTTCTAGAGATTTCTGAAATAATTCATGCCTCACGAATAGAAATTTGGCACCAAATGATAGAGTTCATGTGACATTAGCTCTAAATGAGGTTTTACATCAGATTTTGTTACAAAACAAAATATCCTTTTCGTTTCAATAGTATTGGTAATATATTATTTTTCACCTATTCATATTTTCTTTTTTTTTTCTTTCATTTTTGTGTTTCCTTGGTGTCTGTCTTTGTCTATGTTATTATTTATTTTAAATTTATTGGGTGAAGTTTCAGGTTAAATGATGTAGCCATTTGTATTAACAAGGTAAGAGAAGGAAAATTAGGCTATTCTTGGTCATATTAAAAAAAAAATAGAAAACAACAGCAAAAGAATACAAATTTAGTGTGTTTATATTTGGGAAGTTCTGGACTATCTATGTTTTATAGCATGATACTACATTTAGCAGTATAACTGTGATTGTGCCAAGTTTCCATTCTTCATATTCCACCAAAGGTGATTGATGTACAGGCCTTTCATTTCCTGAATGGTCAATATACAGCAATTGTTAGCAATTATTTTCTGAAGTTTTTTTCTGTCCTCTGCATACTCACTCCCCTACTATGCTCCCTTTCTTGCTTTCTGCTGCATCACATTTTGGAAGATTTTCATATTTGGCCTGCAAATACTAAGCAGGAGTTCTCCTCAAGCAATTATTCTCTTTGGCCTTCTGTAACATTTCTGGTAGGACCAAAAGCAAGGAAAGTGTCTGACATGAGCAAATGTTTGTGAAATGAAGAGACACATCTTTGTGTAATAAGTACATGTCATATAGGACTTCCTTGAAATAGAATAATAACCTGTTAATAAATCCATTTATTTTGCTTTTAACATTGCTGCAAAATGTTTCATATGCATATTGCCATCTGTAAGCTGAGGTAAATGTTTATAATGGACCAAGAGAATCGTGTACATGAGGTAACATACACATAAATTTTCTTTTCGAAGCATAGCAAAGAGCCTAGAGGAAGGAATGGTATTTTCTGTTAACAGTCACATGCTTTGAAACATTTGAAGGTAAACCCTTCAAAGCTAAAGCTGAGCAGTTCTCTGGCAGACCATCCCATTACTATGCATAAAATGTTGTTCAAAAGTTTAAGGAAATGCAGAGTATGTGAAACACACACATTTTATAGTTAAGTAGGCACCTAAAAACATTTCAGATGAATTGCAACAATCTGGAACTAAGTGCAAATATTGCACAAAATCAGAATTAGTCCCAGCAAATATGTACCCAAGCTTAGTCTTACAACTTATTACACCTGGTTTTGAACATGACACTTAGGAAAATGAAACCTATCTCTTTAGTTTGCCATTATATGACTCTTTAAGTTGAAGACTGATCAATTTTTCAGTTCTCAGATGAAACTGTGACTTTTCATAGGTTTGAAAAAAGCTAAACTAAACCCTAAACTGGTGCTTAGTGTCTTTTTCTCACATATTTTGGTTAATGTTTGTGTCTATAATGTAGTGATAGGAGGAGTTATCATAAATCTTCCCACACCCTTCTTTTCAAGTTGATTCACAATTTATGTTCATTTGCCTCTAATGAGATGATTAGAGTGGAATCAGATCAGATTTAATCTGCAGTTAAACTGTGAAGTTATTTTTCCCCCAAAATGAGGTTGTAAAACCAACATCAAACTTAAATTGCTATGTGTGATTTTTTTCCTCTTTTTTTTTTTTTTTTTAACTTCAATATTTCACAACTGCAAAACGAGCCTTCTATTTGAACATGGTAGATGCTGACATCTGGTTTGCAGCTACTTCTAAACTACATAAGTTGAACTAGAACTGTGTTAATATACTATTCAGAGATAAGTTCAAATATGAGTTGAATTTCTTGGAGATTCTCTTGAAATATGATTTACTGAAATTCCATGGAGCTTCTAGATTTGGTAATAGAAGACCTTTTCCAGTGTTAGACGTAAATCAACTTTTATAATCTTATCCAGATCACTAGAGGTCATGGTCTTTTTGTATCTGGTAGCTGGTAAATTGTGCTAGTATTAGTTCCCTTTTCGTGGATGCATAACATCTTAAATTTTAGATGTTTGTACCTCTCCATTTATTAAATTTCATTTAGTCACATGCTTAGGTCAAGTACTCTCTTGTAACAGCCCCACTATTGATAATTTCTTGCTTCTGTTTTTTTCCTACTAACCAAAGGGCTCATGCCAGACTTGCACAACTGAGTCACACCAGCTCTTCCTGACTGCGAAACCTCACTAGGAACAGAGCAGGTATAGCTCCCTGATTTCACATCACTTCACCAATGATATCAAAGGGTGAAGGTCTTTGCCTTCAGGACTAGACTTTCATCCATCACTTCCTAATGAAATAGCCAGGAATCATTGCAATAGCAATAATGCACATGAATACAAGTTTTTGTTAAAGTCCATCTGAGCTGCAGGAAACCATGAGTCTCCCATGCTTTATGGACACAGGTTATTATAGGGAAAAGTCCATGAAGGGAGGGTGTCTATCAAAACCCAGTACCCTTTAAAAAGGAGGGACGCATTGTCCCATCATTCTAAAGTGAGTCTTGCACTCACAGCATGACACACTAATAGCTTTAAAAGCACAATGACTATATTGTTCAGGTGACTCATAAAACTTGGCCATCAAACCACAATCCCTTGAGTCCATGTGAATCCTCCATAGTATAAAATGACAGTCTGTGAGTCCTTGCCAGAACAACTGATTGCAAGGTCATAGCCTTAGAAATCAAGGTCTTCCCAAACCAATGTTTAATCAAATAACCCAAAGTAACTATATTTAATGCTGTCCTTTTTGCAGCATTTCTATCCTATTATATTTAGAAGAATATAGAACTTGTATACTGTACGGCCTGCTTATCTATAGCTTAGCCAGTGAAATATTATTAGTTTTCATATCTATAACTTTTATTGTTTTATCTTTGACAAACTCTGAAATAGTACACTAGTGACATTTTTAAAAATTAGCCTTCTGCATTTAAAGACCACTCATCATTTTTATCTATCATTGTTCTGGAAATGTCACATTGATTTTATCCTCTTTGCAATAAATGGTAACATCCAAAAAAACCCCACCAAATAATAGTCTGACACTTCAAAATCAGCTGCCACTCTTGGATAGAACAAAAATAAATAAAAGAACCATTTTTTTGAAGGACAGGCAAGAGAAAAAAAGAGTGTAAGAGTGAGACAGAAAGAAAGCTTTATCTCTTTCTGGCAATACTGACAATAACCAAAATATCAGGAATCATAACTAGTTTTTCCTTTTCCAACAGTGTATACAAATAGCAATCATGTTGCTGATTAATGAAAATACTTGCAAGCATGTCTTAAGAATATTAGTTAAAAATCCTCCCAAGCATGAACTAGTACACTGAAAAGAAAATGGGAAGAAAGATAAAAAATTCAGTCTCCATTTCCCCTTCTCCCGAGCCCAACAATGTGATCCAGTAACAGAGAATTTAAACTGAAGTTCCGGCCAGATCATGCAGAAATTTTGCCTATGACCTCACCCTCTTCAGCAGTGCACACACAATGACAGGAAGGGTGTGTTTTATCCCTGATGAAGACAGGGCTGGACCAAACAGCCCTCCAGAATCTCGACTTGTCCCAAGCCAAGTCCCCTCCCACTGAAGTTATTGCAAGATTAATTTTGTGGCATTGAATGGTGGATCAACCTGCCTGAATCCACATCCAGATGGGTAGAGGAGTAGGGAAATGGGTGGGTGGGGCCCAAAAATGAACAGGTAGAGAAAGAGTGGGATGTTCAGACCTACACAGGTGACAATGAGAGATGTGTTTAAAAGGTTTCAAAATTTAAGAAGCCAAAGGCAAGTTAGGAAGGAAATTCCTAAATAAATGCTGAGGCCTCATGGAATGATATTGATTTGTCTTCACAGCCATTTATTTAGGATTATCTATGATTTTTTTTATTTGAATATTTAAAAAGAATTATTATGTCAATGTAGAACACAGTCCATCCAGGTTTTATTTTTCTTTAAGGTTTTCTTAGAACCTTTAAGAAACCTCCTCCATCATCATAAGCACTTGTCTGCCATTGGCCCTACAGCTAGATTTAGAGCTAGATTTAGCATTGGCTTCTGTCTTGCCATGACCATCTACACAATTGCAAAGAAAGCATATAAACATGTCCTGAATTTCTGCTTTGCCAGGCCCAATGAAGAATGTTTTTCAGTGTGCTCATGCCTTCAAGATGATTGAGTTTGGAAATTAAATAAGACTGAATCTGCTGCCCATATGCTACTAATGTGTGCCCTCAAGTCCTATCTCCTTCCTCAAGACATGGAAAGGCTTCCCCTTGTTCCCAAAAGAACCCAAACCACAATTTTCCTCAATGTCTTCTTGTCCCCTCACATTATAGCACTGTGTTCACCATGAAAATTTGTCCCTTCAGCAAAAGAATATCATTTGCCCATATCAGTTTGCTCACAAAGAGTCCCTTATTTCCTCCTGTTTGTTGATCAGGTAAAGAGCAGCATCCGTTTATTTGATTTTATAAATCAAACATCCAAACCCTTTTTTGGAAAGAAGAGGCAGAGGAAACAGTTAAACATGCAGATAATATGATCAAATCTTCTCTCTTTTTGTAGTAAACTTGGGAATAGTTTCCACTCCGACATAAATATGATTTCAATTTAGCATTTCATCCTTACTCAGCAAAGCATGTAAACACCCTCTTAATTTTAAGCAAGTGCTTAAATCCTATTCCAGTGGCACTTAATCAGGCACTAAAGTTAAGTATGTGTTTAAATGCTTTGATGACTTGAAGCCTAAACAATGAGCAAAGTAATGACTTACTGAGATTTTGCTGTGCCAGGAAATAATGCTTATTGAAGAAGGGACACTATGATACACCTCAAGCCATTTCATGGTGAAAGAAAGGGCTTTGGATTGCTTGCATGGTTTTCTACAGTCTTTCACCTTCATTAAAACAAAATAACACAAAAGAAAGGAAAAATATCCTTGAGAAATATTCAGAGCTATAAATAAATAATGAGGCATACAGTATTTCAATCTATAATCACAGTTTATGGAGGTAGTGGAGACTGTAGTAGAAATGTGTTCATCTGTCTTGTACATGAACAATAAGGCCATGTCATGAACAATGAGCCTATAAAACAGGATCATAACAGGAAGAAAGCTTTAATGTACATATTATTAAGATTAGGATATAACACTATGATGCTCTTTCTTTTTTTTTTTTTTTTTTCCTTAAATTGAACACTGCATGTATAACAAAGAGATGTTTTATCTCTTTCTCCACTGACGGAATGAGTTTGTAAGTGTTCTTATGTGGAAAGAATATTTGGGCAAGCATTTGGAAGTAATAGAAAAGGCTGTGCCTCCTGTACATTTTAGTAGTGAAACAGTTAATTTTAAAATCCAAATATATTTTATATTCATGAGAAAACACCTGTATAGGGCATGCTTGTATCCACAGGACAGTAACACCTTGACTGATTTAGTATCAATCCTTACATTATAGCTTGAGGATATTGAAGAAACAAGCATATTATATTGTTCAAGATGAGAATTTCAAAAGTACTGAATAAAGGATAAGAACACTTATAAAACAGAACATAAACATTCAGGTTCAGTGCATAAGCTAGTCAGCAACTGGAAAGGTTAGAATGAGTTCATGTTGTTTGACTGTTCCACGAACCCTTACTACAGAATATCTTGCTCTCCTGAAACCAACAATAATCAACACAGATCACTGTAAACCATTAGACAGAGGTCTGTAAAATGGGGATAACAATTTCCCAAACTACCTGTTGTCTTCAGACTAGGAGTACCAAAATATTACACAACGGTCCAATTTGAACAGCATGTCAATTTTGCTATACATACCTAGATGTGTGTAATGCTTCCTGCACTCCTGAGAAAATGGAGATTATCTGTGTTATAACATATATCATGTTACTCTTTCATTCTCTCAGGAAGGATGTGAAGCACAACTTCTTTTGAACCGGGCCCAGTCAGAGTTCGAACAATCATCTAAATAAATGGTTTAAAAAGTATCACACCAGCATTTATTTAAAAATAAAAAAATAGAAAAGAAACAAGTAAACATACTAACAAAAGAAATCCTGATGTGGACAAGATTACTGAGGCACAGCCTGTCTCTGCCTTTAGTTTCATATTACACTCACAAGAAGAGAGGTCCTGTATTAGAGGTTAGCAGATGCTACCGTAATAATTAACATTGAAAAATTAAGAGCATTTGAAACCATCAAGCATCATGTCTGTATGCTTTTTCCTTTCATACCTTGCTGATATTCATAGGGGAAGCAAATGAAGTTTAAGAACTATCAGGTTCCTTCTTGAATATCTCATGGAGGCTCGAACTTCATAGAGGAATTATCTTAATCATATCATCAAAGGAAAGGGCTTGAAATATGATCTCAGATGAAAACTCTGATGAAGAGAAGTATAGCATAAATTTCTCGGCACTCAAGTCTTAGAAATTACAGCCATGACTCCATATCTCAGGCTCTGGAAGGAATAATAATTACTATTTGGCAATTTATCAAGGTGAGGGTTCCACTGGAGGGAACATCGTATTCAATTTGGGAGCCGAAATTACAGAACTAGTGAGATATTAAATAACAGAACAAAGCAGGACGTGTAGGCAAGGAAAGTGATGGAACAAATCTGAAGTAAAGGTGAAGAACTCAGAATGAGTTATCAAGACAACCTCCTTGTTTTCCAGTTATTATCTTTAGATTCTTCAGTAGAAAAGTCTTTGCAGCATGGCAACCCAGCTCAGCAACTGGTGTCAGAAGCATTAAGAGAAGACAGAACCTGGAAAAATGCAGGTACTTCTCTTTCTACATGATTTTTCACACACATGAGTTTTCGAAGTATACTTAGAATCTTAAAATCATAGAATATCCTGAGTTGGAAGGGACCCACCACAATTATCGGATCCAGTTCATGATCCTGCACAGGACATATCTGCTGAATTTGTCTCAGGCTTTCTCTTGGCTATATTTTACCAAAATATTTAATTTAGTGTTTGAAGAGATGTATAGCTTTACTATCTGTAGAGTTAAAATTAAATATGTGATTAAGAGCATGTTTCCCTATTACAAGCAGCTGGGAAAACTATTTTAGAAAATTGTTTTTCCTTGCTCAACACATGGGGCCTGATTCCTCCTTCATGGAAATTGTGAGGAGTGTTCATATAACTTAGATTCCCTTAGATCTCTGTTGCCTGTTTCAGCTGTCATTTCCAAGAGAGGAGGAATATGCAGGCCTGTAACCTGCAGAACTTCTCCTCTAACAGACAACTTTTGTCCAAATTCATTACTTTAGTTTAAATTGCAAGGTAAATGTATCAGTACTTCTAGGATTCTTTAGGGAATCAGAGAGAAGTCCTTGAAGACCCTTATGAAAGTGAATTTGGAATTAGTAGGAAATTGGACTAGATGACCCCCTGGGGTATCTTCCAGCCTAAATTGTTCCATGATTCAGGCTGCCTGAGGAAGTGGTAAAGTCATCATTCCTGGAGGTATTGAGAAGGCGATATGGCTTTGTAGTGTTAGGCTAAGGATTGGTCTCAATGTTCTTAGAGAGCTTTTCCAGCCCAAATGTTTCTGTGTTTCCATGATTCTATGATGTGATCTGCTCTAGACAACTATGTTAGGATATAGGGAAATCACATTATGGAAGTTTGTATTCCCACTGATTATAGCATCACAGAAACAAAGAATGGTTAGGGGATTGGATGGGACTACTGGAGGTATTCTACTCTACCCTCCCTGTTGTGCCCAGCTCAGACACTCAGATCTGCATTGGTTAGGGATCTGTCACACAATGACTCAACAGGAGTGTAACAATTTATTTGGATATGCTAGACCACAGCTTATATGAACATAAAGAACATACAAACATGCATGTTCCACAATTTGAAAAACAGTATGTGTCGCCTTTTTTGGTATAAGTTGATTAAGGCAAGGGGTGTCTTTACTTTACAGCAACTTGAGGTTTCAGTGGTACAGATACATTGTGGAAGGCTTGTGTTAACTAAGTTAATGATCAATTAAACAGATTTGAATAATATGTTAAATGTGTGACATTGGATTTTGTAGGCAAGAATGCCTAAATCTTGGTAGTTGAACTGGAGGCAGGACTGACACAGTGAATTTATCTTTGCATTAATGCATTTAGTTCACAAATTTCCTGTGTATTTGTTTAGTCTCAAGGATATTCAATGCAATTCCCAGACTGATACATGAATTACTGCAAAAATGTTTAGGCAGTGTCATGCTTTATGAACCAGACCCCTGGGCTGTTCAGTATGGGTTAAACCAAGGACAGACTGTTTTTCATGACAAAGATATTAAGCTATCTATATGAACCCCTGACCATCAAATTACTCACTGTTTGTCATACCATTTTTAATTTACATGGTACAAGGGGCTTAAATGTCAGCATCTCTGTTATAACTTAGACTCCAGTGTCTTTAATTAATGTTTCATGTTCATGTTATGGTTATTTAGAATTTGCTGAAAACCCAAGAGTCATAAATATCTTTTACAGGTCTTTGTGGTATGAACTTTAACAAAACAGCTATAAAGAGGTAATAGGAATGAACAGTACATCACATAAAGCACAGCAAAGAAGGAAGAAAGGTGGGAATAAACTCCAGACAGATTAAAAAATTTCATCTTTTTTAGATTGGCGTTTATGATAATTTTATTATTTCTGCAGATGCAGGGACATGAAAGGCAAATAAGGAAACTGTGCATAAAAATTTTCATAGTTTTTGGGTGTTGCATTTTATTTTTTCATCCACATTGGGATTAAATTAATATTTTTTACAAACATTTAACTAACTGAAGCTGAAAGGAGTCCATCTACTTGCACGCAATATTCCTGTCTTAATTAACCTGATGTTCTTCATGAGTGCCTGGACTGCTTTAGTTGGTTATAGAGCCATTAGTGTGAATTTGGTCTTGCAGCTGATGGTGAGGATGGGGAAAGTCACACTGACTGTCATCCATGAATGTGGAGTCACATTACAGAACCAGAATAAACTTGGGAATCTGAAAACGTCAATGAAACAGTATGAATGGTAGTAGAGGACACTCTTAGCTTCCAAATGTGACCACCTTAGTGATATAGGTAATGACCACATCTCATTTTCTTCCAGATCACTCTGGCAATCAGTAGTTTAAGTGGGAAACTGTAGTAAGAAATAAGCTCATGTTCAATGTAAAGGAAGGTATAAATGGACTTAAGAATATGAAACATCTGTTATGAACAGTGTATGTGGAGTAAATTAAAAAACCACTAGAGTATGACTAAGAAATGTGGTCAAAATGTGCATCAGATCTAAATTGAGGCTGATATATTTTCACATCAGTAAGGAAGATGCCTTTTTGTCAAGTTTTCTTTTAACACACAAAGCAGACATGGAATTATATTCTCACAAAAGTGGAGAGGCTTGTGTCTCCAGTTAAATAGCAGAATAGCTCTGAAGCCACCCTTTTTTTTCAAGAGTTTGGTAAGTCTCACAACGAATGTGTTTGCACATATGTATTAATCCAGAAATATGACAGAAATTTGTTGAGTTATGTATTTGTCAAAATTATATATGAATTTTAAAAAGCCCCAAGTTGCCTTAAAAATAAAGATGAAGAAATGCTGTGCTACTGCGGGTCAACCTTTGGTAAGTTTTATGGGAAGGAGCTGAAATAAAAGAACAGAACAAAAGAAGAAAGTTATCCTGGCTATAGAGGGCCATTATCTATCAACATGATTGTGATTTCTCAGTGTCTTCAAGAGCACCTAGAATACACAAAGCCATTTGAAGAATGAGCAGCACTTCCCTGTTCTTACCATCTCTGTTCATCTGCACAAAGGCTGAGAAACTATCTATAGCTTTATCCTACTTTGCATGCTTAACTGCAGATACAGATATGTGTGAAAAGTTACAGTTGTGTCAACAGGGTCTTTTGTGGCTGTTGTGCTGGAAATTAGGCATTCTTGTCATAGTGATGCAATCTAGTATGATAAAATAGTCAAGAAAAGTCTCTGAGTTGATGATTCATTCTACAGAAAAGTGACAAGCAGAAATCTGAATTCAAAAGGAGATTGACTCCTCTCTTCCCCTAGATCTGGGAAGGGAACTGACCATCGGTGTGGCAGATTTTACCTGGATCTGATACTGAGTTCTGACTTTGGTGAGCAAACTTACAGGCTGTATCCAGATCCCTATCATTGTTATTTTCAAATCCATATTTTGTTTTTGTATACTTAGAGACCACCACCACCACCTGCACAACCCAAAGTACTGTAGCTCTAAAGAGAAGTGACTTGCCTGCTGGGGCCTGCTGCCTCTCAGCTGAAGTGATTTTCTTCATCTACAAAGATTTTGGGAAATCTTTTTTTTTTTCTGGCTCAAATTATATTGTGAATATCCTGCTGTGGATTCCTTTTGTCACCTTTGCAAATATTTTGGTTAAGTTCAAGTAAGTGACAAATGAGATCATCCAGTTATCTCTTTATTGTTCTAGTCAACTACAAAAGCATCCAGCTTTCCTTCTCTTGACTTTCCTGCCAACTTTTTCCACTAATTTCCCATTTCCTACACTCAACTTGACAAACCCCCCAGTGTTCCTGTTAACCATGTTTCTTCATGTAACAAACTTAAATATTCTCCAGACTCCTTTGGATGAAGAGACAGTCATGATGGAATATTCGTTTATAAGAATTAGTGCTCAGTAGTGGGACCCACAGCCTGGTCAAAATTTGGGGAGGGAAGGCGAAAGGGGAAAATGAGAAAAAAACTCTATCAAGAGAGAAGCTGGGGAGGAAAAGGATGTCATTTAGAATCAAAAGAAAACACCAGTCTCTCTTCCCAACAACTGAAATTCCAATCTTGATATAAGTTAGAGAGGGGGGTGGAAAAGAAGAAAAATAAAAGAAGAATAAAGGATTTCTTTTATTCTCTTCAGAATAGTTCAGTACCAAAGCATTTTCAGAGACTGCTACCATGCCTCAAGGGATTGAAAATGCCTTCTGTCATCATTCCCATCCATTGAAATGTACATTAGACACTACAGAGAGAAAACTGGGGCAAGGCAAAAATGAAACAAAACAAAACCAAAGCAAAGCCCATCAAAGAAAGGGCTCGTATTTTTGGGGAGTTCAAAGGAATGGTATGTCCCTAAAACAAACCAATTTTCTCTCCCTACATACATCACACACACACACTTGAACACACACACTCACACAGGCTTCTGGTCTTGTTGTAGGCATCCACTTTCTGAATAACCATTTCTGTAAGTAAACAAGCAGCTCCGGCTGCAGCATAAAATGAGCTTAATAACAACTGAGATCAAAATGAGCCAAGATAGTAGGGGATAATAGTGGGGGATCATTCCTAAGACTCTTTGCCCCTGAAGGGAGAATTATTATTATGACCTTGTACCACCGAGCGGGCATGTGCTCCTAGCTGGATCAAATGTGGGCCTTGGCAAAGCTCTCTGCCTGGGAATGTGGTTGCAGTATCTAGTTTTTAACACTACTGGAAGTGTTGCTATGGGCATTGAGGCACAGGAGCCAAATACAGGGGAAGGGAAATAATGAAAAATGCTGATTAGGAGCTCAGAGAAAGGAATGGAACATTTGTGCTCAACAATAAAATGTAATGCTCTGTTAATCTGTTTCTTGGCTGTCTGTACTCCATAGGATTTTTAACATAGTTTTTGTATATTACTATATAGTTTATGTAATACACTTTTACTCTGTGGGATATTTAATATCCTCCTTTATTCCCTGTTAAGCTACCTACATATACCCTTCTCAAAAAAAACACAATCTTTTCTAATGCAGCTAGATTGAGTCTAGTGTGCACTCACGCTCTAGGAAATATAAAGCAAACTCCCCTGCTGACTGCTTAAGAGAACAGATATTAATTAGCACTCTTAGATATGCTACAGACTGAAGAAAATGTTTCCATCCAAGATAGCATACTTTGACTTATCCACCCTAGTACGGTTTACCCTTTTCCCACTGATTAATGACAGTCTATGTTGTTTTTTCAGTGATGTCCAATGCACCATCATGATAGACAAGAAAAGAAAGACAAAGCTTTGTTGTTTCCAAAACTTTTTCTTTTAGCCAATTGTGACATTGGGGAATTGTTTCTCATTCCCAGATTTTTGATACTGAAAAAACAGAGCTATAGTCACAGGGAAATTTGACAAACCTACAGTGGTTTAATTGTTCAAAGAAAAGGAGTCTCTTGAAGTTGGGTATCTTCTTTTTAATTAATTTATAGTATGCAGTTGTACACCATACTATGGTGCTGCTGTCATAGAGCCACAGAATCCTAGAATAGGTTGGGTTGGGTTGGGCTGCATTACAAGGGTCCCTAAAGGTCATCTAGCTCCAAATCCCTGCCATGGGCAGGAACACCTTCCACTATCCCAGGCTTTTCCAAGTCCCAGAAAGCCTGGCCTTGGACACTTCTAGGGATGGGACAGCCACAGCTTCTCTGGACAACCTGTTCTTGTACCTTACCACCTTCATTGTAAAAAATTTTTTCCTAATACCTAATTTAACCCTAGACTCTGTCAATTTGAAGACATTTCTCTTTGTCCTGTCCCTACAGGCCCTTCTTCAAAGTTCCTCTCCAGCTCTCTTGGAGCCCCTTTAGGAAAGGGGTACAACACCTTTTTGAAGCCTTTTCTTCTCCAGATGAACACCACTTACACTCTCAGCCTGTCTCCACAGCAGTGGTGCTCCAGCCCTCTGACCATCTTCGTGATCTCCTGTGGACTCACTTCAACAGTTCCACCTCCTTCTTGTGCTGGGGCGACAAGAGCTGGATTCAGCACCTGCAGATGCGGTCTCACAAAAGCAAAGTAGAACAGAGAATCAGCTCCAGTGATCTGGGAAATTTTAAGCTGTGAGAGAGTAAAGTCGGTATCTGTAAGTTTGTCTTTCTTGCAGCATTTTTGTCTTGTTGGCCTTCTGTGACCAGAGTTCTAACAATTATTCTATAAAAATGCAGTGTTAAAAATAAATATCGGGGTTTTTCTCCTCAAATATATCTCAAGCTAGAGTACAATGATACCATACCAGGGTCACCCAAGCTGGGTGTCTGCCCAGATATTATAAATAACTAGAGTATTATTACCTATTTTATATAAATATACACACATCCACCATTGTAACATATGTACATGCGTATATAAGATGAAAAGGCAACACAACATGGTAAATTTACTAAATTTACTAAAGTAAATTCACAAAATTCTTACTCTAGCTTCCATAAAATATTAATTCCAGTACAAAGTGAATTATCAGTAAACAGAGAAAAACTAGAGGGAACAGATGATTTCACCCCTATTTATGTTACTAGGAATGGAAGGAACACTTCTTGTTCAGTAATGTTTCATATTAAATCAGGAAATCTTGGAAAGTTAGACGTGTGAAAAACGAAGTTCACTCTCCTGTTAAGATTTAAAAGTTTAATAAAGGACAATAAGGGCCAAAGATAATAAAGCAAAAATCACAGCGCTGGGTGCTTTTGGCGCTTAGCCAAGAGCACACCTGTGGCCTCTAAAATGCCCTTTTTATACACCTGAAGTATTACATATTTATCAACAATTATGCATATTCATAAACAATTATACATATTCAAAACCCTTTCCAGTAACAATTCAGAATGGAATCTTGTTTTTGATAGTTCCCGGAATCGATCCCACAGGTGATTGCATATTCAAACTCTTTCAAGTAACCACTCAGAATGGAATCTTGCTTCCAGCAGTTCCCAGAATCATATTCAAACCCTTTTCGAGTAACCACTCAGAATGGAATCTTGCTTCCAGCAGTTCCCAGAATCATATTCAAACCCTTTTCAAGTAACCATTCAGAATGGAATCCAGGCAAATAGTTCATAAGCATAGCTATTTCTAAGTTCTTTGTTAAATGAAACAGTATTTAAGAAAACACATCCTCACAACAACGCTACCTTATAGATCATATTTTACATATAGCATCTATTTGTGGCAGAGCCACTGTTACATCACTTATTTTAACATTTGCAAAAAGCCAATATTATAGCACCCATTTATCACAGACATGAGATAGTTTTGGGTAAAATTGTCCTGATTTTTCTTCTACTCGGCAAATTTTTCATAACCTGCTGAACTTAATGGGACCAGACATCCGTTAACCTACAGACTTGTGAACTTCTCCTACTTCTCCTGAGCTTAGGATCTGGTTCAGCAACATTTTTCACCTGCATAAGTTATACGGGAAAAATTATTCTCTTAAATTACACCAGAATCACACCTTTGGAATTAAAAAATAGGGAAAGGCAAATCAGAAGAAGGTGGAGGAAGAAGACGCTGGGAATAGGCAGACAGAAGGAAACCTCATTCATTTTTCTGAGCAGATGCATGCATGTGGGAACTGAAATAATACCCTGTTTAGCTAATCTGACTTTGGAAACATGCAGCGCTGTAGATTAGGCATGAAGACAGAGCCTGATACTTTTCCAAAGGAACAGGATTGTTTTAGCTGTTCAGCATGCACAGGGCCATACTGGGAACACTCAAAACCTTTTCCTCCTCAAATGCTTAGCCAGCCTCCCTCCACACCCACCTTGACCAGTAAAGGGAGAAAAGGGAAGGGAGCAAGGGGAAGGCAATGCCTTTCGATGTCACTATGAGGTGGTGCTGATCTAATCTCCCTGCTCAGAGCTCTTGATTTGATTTAGGATAGCAGTTGTTAAGAGCAGAAGGAGCTGCTGGCACGAATGGCAGCCCTCTCAGCCAGCCACACTTTCCAACTGTCCTGAATATTAAAAAAAAAAAAAAAAAAAATGGAATGGCAGTAGAGAGACTGAGAAAGAGAGAGACTCAAGGAACAAGCCTACAAAGAACAGTGGCTGCAGCTCACTCGGAGGAATTCCATTAAATGAACTCATCCGTCATCTTGCCTTTTATTGATGAGTGGCATTGCTTGGCGGCAAGTGACATGGCAGAACAAATAGCATCGGAGCCTTGGCTTCCTCTTCCACTGCACACAGAGACACACAGGCCCCAAAACAATGAGTCATTACTTATTACATCCATTATTAACTCAGCTCAGGCTCATTAGGCATGGAAATTGAGGAGGAAAAAGGGAAAAAAAGACCAAACCAGGAGCTAACTAGCATCAAGTACCCACAGATTTAGGGAAAAGGGTGTGGTGGGAGGGGGAGGGAGATGGGCAGTTAAAATCTGCTACTCAACATTTGTGACATTGTTAAATCCTGAGGGTGGTGGGTAGTTGATCATATGTTTTCCTTTTTCTGACATGATTGCATTGAGGACTGTGCTTTAAAGCAAAAAGGCCAAAAGAACAGGAATGTAAGAACTACATCATTAACTACTGCAAGACCTTCAGAATAAAGTTTATCAAGAATGATATGGTTTTATTAGAGGGATCTCAGGTGGACACAATAAAAATAAACAAAACAAAACAAAACAAAACAAAACAAAAAGAAGACAAATTGAGTTACTAGAAAAACCAACCAAGTTGAACGCAAGCATTTTATTGGTGAGGAGAGTGAAATGGAATTCCTGTGTGTCTTCCTGTCTGTGGCATCGGATTCATTTCACTGAAGGTTGGTTTTCTAAGCGTTAGACACCTAACCTAAAAAAGTGCCATGTACAAGTTTCCTTTTCAGTCAAGAGAGAGTATAATTTTGTTCCTGGATGACTTGTCCAATCCTAAAAAACAAAAAGGCATTTAAAACAGTTTAAATTAACTGCTGTGTGGAGATGTTGATATCTATATTTTTGCTATCAAGGAAGCCAAGATGACCAGTTTTGATGGAGCATATAATTTGTAGACAGATAAAGTTAAATGAGATGGGTTGGATTGTTGTTACCTTAGCTCATGTCTGAGTATGACGGCAACTAGTTCCTGGATCAATACGTAAACACGATTTTTGCCACTTCCTTGACTACTCAGGTCTAGAAAAAATTCCTGAAATGTTTCCATTCACATATAAAGGAATAAATAAAACAGTTCCGGAAAAAATACATTGTGAGCCAAAGGAGGACCAATAATATACTCATAGAACTAAAATGGGATTGAGTGGATCTGGAAAAAACAAGAGGTGTATGGACCCACTCAAATAAAATGAGATAACCGTGAAACAATTCCAGTAAAAGCAAGGTTGTCTGAATTGTTTTAGTCACCCGTTCAGGTGAAAGGGAAATTATTCCAAATGTCTGTACCAGATTCAATCCCATTCAAGTTTAACACTTACTTCCTTAAATTTATTTATTCTTCTTGGCTAGATTTCACCCTTTCTTTGTCAGTGCCCCTTGGCTTAAGGATGAGATAAGAAAAAAGAGATTGCTGAAGTATTGAGAAAGACCACTGGTATTTTAAAGATTAACCAATGTCAGGGGGGAAGTCTTGAAAATTCTCAGGGGATTCCCATCAGCCTGTGAAGCAAGTGGAGATTAATGGCAGTCCAGGTGGTCTCCATCTCTAAACACAGGCTTACAGGTAGACTTTGAAACCTCTGTAGTACTTCCTCAAATTATTTGCCACGAGATAGTAATTAAGATTCACATTGTGAATGCAACTAAAGCAAATTAAATTAGTACTTGGAGTAAGTAGATATACTTTCAGTACAATCAACAGAAATAGCTAATTGCTTGGATTTTTGAAGCCAGGTATTACCAACCTGGCTGATTTATTTTGTTGCACCAAAAAGACTTGCTGTATGTCACCTCCTGTAACTCCTGGCTTACACCTGCTGTAACAGGAGGTGGATAGCCTAAGATCTTGCACATTTATCTGCTCTAGAGGTTTGCTGGGAACAGGCAGTAGTGGGGAGTAGAGCAAGATTCCTTCCAAGTTCATCTTGGCAAGAATATGTGTATTAAAGGCTGTTCTTCTGCTAATTAATTCTGAAAAGAAGCATGGAAGAAAGTTGTGGTGCTTGACAGCTGCCCTAAAAATCTTAGTGTCGAGGTTGGTTAGCACATGCCACTGATCAGATTCTTTCAGCTCAGATGCATAAGTTGCAGTTATCTTGTGCAAGAGTTAACAGAACTGGGGAAAAAAAAAGGAAATAGGTCTTTCTCAATATGGAAATTCAGCTGATGTTTCTCTGTATTTTTTCCATCACTTTATGGCAGCGGTTTACAAGCTTTCAGTGTTATTTTAAAAACTTGTTTTATTAAACAGAAGGGAAAGCATCTCATCCATTTTCATCTCTTTTTCTTCCCATTTCAACATTTTCTGTGCTCTGTCAAAAATAAGTCAAATAATGGAAATTATAAGAAATCAAAATTTCAGGGATAAGAGATATATCATTATTAGTCCTGTGGCATTGTGATGGGTTTCATTCACACACACAACAAATAAATTATTTTTATATCGATAAATATTTTAAATAACTATCTGTAATATACCTGTGTGCTATAATAATAAATTTTACTTTTAATCTCAAAAAACACCATTTCTTAGAAATATTCTTTCAGAGAAGAGATAGGAAGGAAAAGAGATTAATTACACCATGACACCTAAATGCCATTGTGGCCAAAAGTCCCCATTTATTCTACCATTTGAAGTTCAGAAGTGAAAACCTACGAGTTGTACCCTGGGCTTTTGATTTTGTGGCAAGCATAAGAGAAGACGAAATCAACTGTAGCATTTTGCCAATGACTCGGAATGCGTTAAAAAGCAAGAAAAAAAAAAGAGATACATTCACATGGTTTATTTTTCTCCAATTAATTCTGAGGCATCTGCTTTGAACATTAAAAAGCATTCTCTTTGTAAATATATAGCTATTAAAAAGAAAAATCATGGATAGTCTTGGCAAGCTATCTACCTTCCCAAAATCTATGAGACTTGCATGAGTTCATTTAGAAGCTCAGGAGCTTCAGATCTCTTCAAGTGAACGAGTTTCTCTGGATGCTCAGGCAATATCTCTGACACTACTCTCATTTGCCACCTCTGGAACCTACTGTGGGAAATCATTGCTCATAACTTGCAGCACCACAGCACAATCCACGGGAGCCTTATGCGGTTGCTTTGGATGATCATCCTCTCCCGTTCAGAGCACTTTGTCTCTGAGGATATAGTCTTGCAATGAGCTTTAATTATTCATCAGCTTTCCCTTCAGCTGAGCCTGTTCCAGGGCCAGGCCTAGGGGTGGGAATTATTTCACCTTGTGTGAAGTGTCTGTAGAGTAGAAATGTAAGGGAGTCCATACTTCAGCTTCTCTTTCCATTAATAAAGAGAAATAGGAACATTTAGGGCACAATTCAATGACCCATTTTTGACTTGCACCTTAGGATTAGATGAATTGTGCCTTAAACGTGCTTGATTCCCCATCGATTACAGGGACTCAAGTGACTGCCTCAGATGTCAACAGCTATGTTTGGGTAGATGAATCTCACCCAGGAGGTTTACATTTTATTTAATGACTTTGCATTAAGGCACCAGAGACAAGGAATGCGAGAAAATGCCGGCAAGGAAAGATCATCCCCCCCTGCTCGTGGCACGGTGATGTTTTTGTGCTAATGTTTTGCAACTGTTGTTCCTCGCTTCCTTCTTTGCAGTGTCTGCAGTAGTGAGGGGGCTGGAGATGTCTCATCATCCTGTCTCAATTCTACCCGCAGCTGCCGTAGCGGGAGAAATCCTAATTTGGTACAATATGCCAGTCTCTGAGGTTAGCTCAGCAGTAGCAGCAGCTAAAAGACAGATGTAAAATCAGTAGCTGATGATTTTACATCAGAGGAGTGAATGTAAAATCAATGAGAAGTTTTAAAATGGGGAATGGCTTAAATTTAACAAGGGATATTAAGTCAATGTTTGTTTTAGCAAATGGAAAGGTTTTCCCTCTCTCAGACTAAGACTATGATTAGCAGAGTGCTGGAAACTAAGGATATTTTAGCAGAATCTTGTGTTAAGCACAGCTTCTTGATGTCAAAAACACATCCTACATCTCTCTGAATGTTCACTGATTCAAACAGTCCAGAATAGCATAGGACAAAATATGCAATGGAGTTGAAAATGATGTTACAATATGGGAAGGCAATGGACAGAAATGGGTAAAATAAAATAAAGTATCTTCCAAAGAGAAAGACTTTTTTTTCCTGACTTTTAATTTTTCTTTCTTTAAATGTATCTTTATGTGTAAAAAATACCTTTTTTTCCTCAAAAATTTTATTTTTTCTTTCCCCTTCAATTCTTTTTTCACTTACACTTACTCCTTTTTCCTGGGGTTGGGGAAGGGAGTATGAGTAAGGAAGAAGAAAAAAAGAAAAGCAGGGAAAAAAAAAAGGAGAAAAAGAAAAAAATAAGGAAGTAAGCCATTAAAATGAAGAAGGTACATTCCGGCACCATATTTGCATTTTTCCTTTTTTTTTTCCCTTTTTCCACTTCGTTTGAAAAAAATAAGAGTGAAAATTGAAATAAGCCCCCTTGTAATGAAAAGGATTTTGAACTTGAACTTCTGTTAGCTCTGTTGTTGCTCAGTAAAGGTCAAACAGAAGCTAAACTTTAATCGTATATTCCCAAGGAAATCTCAATGAAACATTCATGTTCATAGAGAAAGAACCTTGAAACTTTTGGGTTTAAAGTGTTTCCACACATATTTCTAAGTTAGTGAGCATTTAAGTGTTTTGGTGTATGGGCAGCCCTTCAAAGCATTTAAGATGCTGTGCTGAAACCTCTCTTATGTAAAACATTCCTAGCTGAACCCTGTCCCAGAGATTTATGTGTGCCCTCTTATCAGTCTCCTCTCTAAGATGTGTGACCAGAAACGAGCTGGTAGATTAGAGCTTGGGTGTTTGCAGTGCTCTGACATTTTCTTGTATCAACTCACCTCTTTCCCCACTCTGGAAAAGTGTAATTTGGGAAGGTTTCTTTCTTCATGTCTCATATGTTTTAATGCTGCCCTTTAATGTAATATATATGTGTACAGATATTATATAAGTATATGTAGCTTTATAGATGCAGATGTTTCTGTGCAGCCCAGTTGGCCAAGAGGCATCTGCCTGCACTGTTGATATCAGAAGCTAAGAGGTCTAAGAGCAATGTTTCATTTTGCATGTCCTTAGTTAATATTTTTTAACACTTAATTGTAAAGGAAAATGCTTCCTTTCGTTACCAGTTTTCTCATCCTCTGCTGACACCAAGTTTCAACTCAGTTACTTATACTATTTTAAAATGAGAGGACTAAACTAAATTAAAGTAGTTTTACTCTGTTGAGAGCCAGACTAGACAAATACTGAGCTTTGGACAAAAGCTTGCCACACTTTCTAAGAGGTGCTTTGGCTTTGGGAGGATAAATCATCTGGAAATATCTGCTTAAATATTTCTATTTTGCCCATTTATGTCTGTGTCTGCTTCTGTCTTCATGCTGCCCCAGCTATGCACATGCCTAACTTCTAGACCACAAAAAGGGAGAATATTCCCCCCATTTACACAGTTGCAATGTTTTCTGACACTTGTAAAAGACAATGGTAGTGGTTTCCTACCAGTGACTTTATGGTAAAGACAGGACCCATATCAGTATCCATATTAAATGTACAGCATAAAAATAAGTATTATAGATTCTTCCAGACAAAAGTTACTAAGTTCCACATCCTGGAGCTTTAGAATTCTGCAGAGAATCTGCAACAGTGGATGAGCTCTACATCATAATATTGAGATTGTGCATGAGATATAATATTTTGAGGCAGCATGAATTTTAAGAAGAGCTTTTAAACAGTAGTTTTTAACTAATTCCATAAATATAAAATATTAAAAGGAGAGCAGGACAAGTTATATATATCATGCTATACAAAAGAGAGGAAAAAGAATATGTGACAAATACATTATTATTTTCGAACCCTTATAGCCTTTCAGAACCTACAGTATGATGAAGCATCCAAATGAAGCAGCATGACATAGTGCAATGTATTTATTCAAGGTCTTCTTTTTATTAGATCCTTCACATATAGTCATGTAAAGCACATACGGTGTCTGGTATGTATTATCAATCCATTTGTTCCCTATCTAGATTTACATTTCATCCCCAAAAAGAAAATAAGATGTTCTCCCTAACAGACTAATTCAAGACTCAGATTTTGGATGTGAGCTTTTAATTGCTATGACAGCAATGTGTTTACTGTGTCTAAAGATATGCAAACTGCTTTATAAGTAACTTGATAGTCTAATATGTGTTTGTTTGTGATCTTTTTCTGTTAGGGGCTGATCTAGAGCTCTTTGAAGTCCGTGGGGTTTTTTTCACTGACTTCAAAGGGCTTTTGGCTCAGACCCTTATCCTTAAACACTGAATAGATTAACAACTGATTTGTGAATAGTTTGCATGCCAAAAGGAATAGGAAAAAGCCAGCCTTCACAAAATTATGTATCTGGCGAACACTATTTAACCATAATCTATTGATATGTGTATTAATAATTAACTGGTACCACAATGGCATATGTACACTGTTGGGCTGGCAGAACAGTGCAGAAAAAAAGATATGGAATATGGAAATATTTAATGATATCCTTGTATTTTATACACAGCTTCACCAAAGCCTATTCCAAGAGCGAGGCCACTGGAGTATTCAAGGATGCACAACCATTTCCTAGGCAGAAGTTCTTTCCCAGATGTTCAGTTTGACCTGGGGCAACTCAATCAAAGTCTGTAAGGTTTCCAACATTTCTAGTGGGGATTTATTTTTAAAAATGTGGCATATGGATTTTTCTGGCAATAATGAAATATAGCTGTGCACACTCCATTAAATAAAATGAGACTTTAATCCTTAAAACTCTGTGTGAGTAACTGGAATTGGAAAGTTGGGACCTGGGAAAAAGAGAATAAGTTGAGGGTGAAGAAAGTGAAGAACTTCAGGAAGGACATTTGAAGAGGTGACCCAGGGAAAATAAGGAATGAACTGTTTTGAATTCATGGATTCAAAGGACATATAGCCATTCCTGAAAAGATGGATAGACATAGCATTGTAAAATAAACTCAGGAAGAAAAAAAATCAGATAAAAAGATGAAGAGTGACTTAATGGAACTATTTCAATAAGTAGATTGGTTTTTTAATACTTGCTGTGGAATTCTTTCTGTATTTCAACATCTCACTACTTAAAAGCATAAAAATGCTTTGGGTAATTAACTCACTTGATTTGCACTACAGCAGTTTTGAAACTTTCAAAGCAGGATGAGAGGCTTTAGAATCTCTACTTCCATAAATTCAGTTCCAGTTTCAAAGAAATTAAAATACCAACAGACAAAGCAGAGAGAAAAATAATTCCAAACAATATTTCTGGGATTTCTTATGGATATGGGGCCTGATCTTTTAGTTTGCACAGTCTTTCACCCCAACACAAGCTGGGAATGTTAAAATTCAGTAGAAATATTTTCCCTATGTTGCTCCAGGAGGTCTTATCACAGAACGAGCAATATCACATAGAATCCCATTTACAGTTTGAGACCTCTGGAGCTCAGCAGAGCCATTCTTTACAAGAGCATGTTCCCCTGCCTAATTCTCTTTATTCTTCAGAAAATGGTCCTAACAACCCTTTTCCTCTCCCTACTTAATTAAAGCTCCAAAATAGTTTTTATCTNTTTTTTTTTTTTTAATATATATATATATTAAGACAGTATTTCTCCTCACAGTGTGTTCCATTTAAGCTTACATTTAGGAGATATTTCTATGGTGACCTCTGCAAGAGCATCCCGACCCAGTCCTTTATGAACAAATGGCTGTGCACACCTACACTGCAGTCTGTGTACATGTTAAAGTAACTCCCCTTCTCACATTTAGCAGATATGAACATTACTGAGTCCAGTTGGCACTTAGTAAATAATAGATAACAACTACGACAGCAGCAACAAAACAACAACAATAACAACTATAATAATTTAATTCCATCTAATTGAATAATTTTCTGTCTAACCACGGCAGCGCGGAGTCCATTATGCCACCAAAACTGTTTGCTAAACATGAGCCTTTCTACAGAGTAGTTTAAGCAGCTGCTGCTGAGGTCTTGTTGTACTGCAGAAGCACTCGGCTGGCCAAAACTTCCCGGTGCAGAGACATCAATCTCCTCCCCGTTGGCTGCTGAGTTCACTCTGTAGACAGCCAGTGCTGCTGTCAGCTCTGCGTGCCTGATGGACAACAGAGCTCGGTAAAGGTGCACCAGAGTGGAGCATTGCTTTTTGCATGAGCAGGGGGTTGCACTGCCAGTGACAGTGGGAGTAGAGTTGGTAGTTTTGGTAGGAAATGAATGATTCTGAAGACATTAGGAATATTAGGGGAAATTTATGGTACCTTCTTCATTGGCTGTAAGACTCAAATTCAGAGAATTAGTGTTGTACCTTCTTCTGTTCTTTCTTTAGCCTAGAGAGATGTTGTGTAAAGGGTCAGAGATGTCTAAGAGGCTATCAAAATATGCAGATGTTTGAGATATTTTGTTCATTTGAAAAGAGCAGAGCCAGTAAGTCTCATACCTGTAACAGCCTAGACTGAAAAATTTAACTTTGGAAACAATTTAAACACGTAAATTTCTTATAATTTCTCACAAAACCCTATCCTAACTGCTGGGGCATCTCAGTATTCACAGGTGTCTCCATTTTTTTGCCACAAGACTTACAGAACTCCACAAAATTCCACTACTGCCTGTAGCCAAAGCCATCATCTTGACATAGGCATGTCCATGCTTTCACCACAGTCTGCTTAGGTAGCAGTGCTGGGTTTTGTGCAAGTCACAGCCTCTCTCGTTCTGAAGTGCAATAGGACAGTGTGTACCACCGATTACAGCAGCCAATTTTCACTTCTTGTTTTACACAGATGTCCCTCCTTTGTGTCAGAAAGCTCCAACTCACACTTCCCAGAACTCATGAGAATGCCGTCATTGCCAGCTATAATATAATCCTGCTTTACTGTCTTTATAGCCCCTGAATAACCTAAACTTGTTTTTTCCCTTTTTTTATGTTTAGAGAAAGACAAACAAGGTAGCACAAGCTGAAGTACCATGTAGATGGGCATCCACCCAAGAATATGTTCTTACTCCTTTACAGCTGTCATATAACTTGTATTTCTCCCCCAAGGGTGAGAGAGTTTGTCCTTCTTACTAAAAGATCACACATAAGCACTTACCATCAGGTATGTTGTAAAGACAAACCCTGCATTATTTAATGAAAGCTTGCTTATATTATCAAATTTATATATATATGTAAAAAAGATGCATGATTAAATATCTTAAAAACAAAGTTAATAAGCCTAGATTGGCATAGATAAATTGCTTGGAAGAAATACTCAGGGGATAGCTTCACTCATAAAGTCATAGAATGGTTTGGGTTCGGAGGGACCTTAAAGATCATATTTTTCCAAACCCCTACCATGCACAGGAACAACTTCCACCAGACCAGGTTGCTCCAAGCCCCATCCAGTCTGGTCTTGACCACTTGCAGGGATGAGGAAGCCACAGCTTCTCTGGGCAACCTGTGCCAGGTCCTCACCATCCTCACAGTCAAGAATATTTTTGTAATATCTAATTTAATCTACCCTCCTTCTTCTTAAAGCCATTTTCTCTTGTCCTATCACTACATGCAATTTATTAATTCCCTCTCAAGCTCTCTGATAGCCCCTTTACTACTGGAATGTGCAGCAATTCTCTTTTCCAGGTTGAACAATCCCACCTCTCTTAGAAGAGGTGCTCCAGGCCCATGACCAACTTAGTGGCCTCCTCTGGAGTCATCCTAACAAGTCCACAATTTTCTTGTGTTGGGAATCCCAGAGCTGGAGGCAGCACTGCAGCTGGGGATCCCACTAGAGCAGAGTAGAGAGGGCAATGTCCTGCTGGACATCTGCTGCTCATCTTTAAGGGCCACGTCCTTGGCTTTGAGATGGAGTCACCTACAACTAAAGGTGAAGTCACTCACATCACTCTGCTGGTGGCTGCACAAAGTGAGGTGCTGTAAGGATGCAGCCCAACAGATCACTGTGGCTGGAGCAGGGTTTGGGCTTGTCTTTGTCACCCAGCAGCAGCAAACCAGCACATTTCTCAGTGTTAGTTTTACAATTCTGGCTTCTAAAATATGTTCTCAGTATTAATTTCCTGAAGAATAATTTTTCATCGAGTGATTTACAGAGTGAAAATGATTCTCTGAGAGAGTGACTGGAACGCATGAATGGAAAGACAAGTACTGCCTGGTGTTCCCAAAGGGGTTTGCAGGGAAAGTGGAAATGCGAAAGTTAACTTGCTGTGATAAATTGGACTCAGACTAGGAAGCTGTAGAGAGTTCTTTGGCCTAGTCTAAGCCACAACTTGCCCACATGTCTATTTTTTTTTTGTGTGTTCCTATTAATCTTTAAGCTCACAGAAAGTTAGAGCCCACTATACAGAGTAAGCAGATGTGGCTGAATGAGGGGCTTGTACTTAACAGCAGTAACAGGTTAAAGTAAGTGGCTGTCAACCACACACATCTGCAAATCCCAAGAGTGCTCTGGCTTTGCATATACAGCTGAATCTTATGGTAAAACCTATACTGTCTGCTTAATGTACTTTCCTGTTCCTGGTAATTCTCATTCTGGGTTTAAATGTGTTTGATGATGGTTCGTAAGAATGCTTTTTTTTCTTTCTTCCCTCCCCCCCCCATCTAATCCAATGATCTTTGGGAAGCTGGGATCCTTCCTTGATTTAATTAAGTGTAATCATATATTTTCTTTTTACAGTATTTCCCTTTCAGCTCAGTTTTACTAAATCATAAACTTAACTGCAGTAGGTCTAGTGATATGCAAATAATTCCTTTAAAAATCCACCCCCTAAGCTCTAGAGACATGTGGGGTGTAATACCCACAGAAATCAGAGCCTCTGGGGTTCATCTGTTGTTAGTCCTGTCAGAAGTGACATCCCTGAATATACATTGATGTCTTCTACCCCTCTCCCCTCCCTGAAAGCACTTATTTGCAGATTGTAGCATTCTGAGTCTTTGAAGTGGCACCTACAACTAAACTGCCGCCCACACTTTCCTCTATTTAGGTCAGAGTGACTTCAAACTGGACAGAAAAAAGCCACACACACACACAGGCGCACATGCACACACTCGCACAAACAAAACTGATGCAGAGAAAATCAAATAATGAGGTGCAGCCACCCAAGGCTGGTGTAAAAATCAACATATGGGGAATTATTGCGAGCGTCGGGCTCAGCTTCAAATGGGCTTGTTTTGCCTGGAACCCTGAGATGAGCTGAAAAAGGCAGAGTCGGTTGCTTCGCTAATCACTGAGCTACCTGCAGAGAAACAGGCAACCATAAAAAGGAACAAAACAATAGAGAAATAGATGCAGAGGGAGCTGCTGTGGAATGGCACAGGACGGGCTCACTGGCACCTCCGAGAGCGCTCCTAAAACTGCTGGTTAAAAATGCTTTCTGTGCTAGTGGTTACCAAAGCTAGGCCTTGGACTTTAGACTTTCCTGTGTGGCTGAGACACCGACACGTCATCAGGGATTCCAACATCATCAGGGAGAGGGCAGAGGTGACTTCATTTCCCTGGCCTCTGCTTCAAACACTGAAACAGCAGATAAAGCATGGACAGGAGGATTGTTCTTGTGGGTCTGTAGTCCACAGACTTTAAAGGATGTCCCTTTGTAGGGTGGATTTTTAAGAAGAGGTGTAAAACCCTTAAAAAAAAAAGGGACATAGTTTTGAAAGAGTGAAAAAAAAAAAAATCACTGCATAAATACCTTATAGAACCATATCTACATTCTAAGGGATATAGAGAATATGGCACCACTGCTCATGGCAGGAGAGTTAGAACTACATCATCTTTAAGGTCCCTTCCAACCCAAAGCATTCTGTGATTCTGTGATTCTGTGATTCAATAAAGGAAACTG
>VXAD01011954.1:101943-260696 GCA_013399195.1 Dicrurus megarhynchus | reverse complement strand
TATTATAGAGATGGTAAACTGACTCTGGAAAACCTTGAGGGTTGTTTTTTCATGTTGTCAGTGAGAGGAGGGAAGAAGGTGGGGGGAGGAGAAGTGTTCTGAAGGTTTAGTCTCACTTTTTTTTCTGCCTTTTAGTTTTGTTAATAAACTTCTTTATGCTTTTAAGGTTTAAGTTTTGTGCCTGCTTTGCTTTTCTCCTGGTTCTTATCTCACAGAAGGAAAATAAGTAGGTAATGGGCATTTTGAACCAAACCTTAAATAAAATTTGTATATGACCTCTCTAAAATGTTCTACAGGTTTCATTTGAAGAACACAAAATATACTTTAATCCCTGACAGTTAGTTCTATCGTGGCAGTAAATGAAAAGACTAAAGGTGAACTGAAAAACACATTTGGAGCTACCTTAATTCATAATTATTAATTAAGTATTCCTTCTCTCCTTTATTTTTTCTGCTGCCTGCCTCCTCTCCTTCTCCCAGCCTCTCCACAAACAAACTCAACCTTTTTTTTTTTTTTCCCCCTTCTTTTTTTTTTTTTTTTTCCCTGGGTATATTGGAAAATAAATTAGTTGGATTTGTGCTATCAGGAGTCTGTCATTAAGGGGATATTTGTCTTTTTCTGTTTCCCTTGTGGTTTCTATCAAAGGTTCAAGCATGTGGGTTATATCTCTCTTTATCTCCATTGTGTTTTAACTTAGAAGGAAAAGAAAACAGGAAAGATATTTTATCTCCTTATGTACCATATAAGGATCAGTTGCATTGAGGTAGCACCCATATCTCTCTCCTGCTTCACATGTCCACAGATTGTTTGAGCCTGCTGACCAAACTGAAACAAAAAGCGAGAATGTGATTTAGATAAGATTTTTTCTGGGTTACTAAATTATTGGAAGTCTGGGTACCAGTGCCAGTTTGTGCAGTCTTTACACCACTTTGAGCTTATTGTATGTATGGCTTTCTATAACTTTTAGAAAAGTAAATATAAATATAGAGGAGGAAAATTTAATTTTAGCAAAAAGACATTTGTTACTGTCCTTTCATAAGTTTGAAATATAATTGTATCTCCTTACTGCAAATATAAATACAGGATTATCTTGAACCCCTAAATTAGCTTAATTAAACTTGGATGGTGCATCAGACACGGGCATTTCTTATCATCTATGTATCTTCATACCACAAACTCCAGGAAACTACTTCTCAATATAAAGACTTTGCCTCAGATTTCAAAGACCACCTGGGGTCAGGCAGTCTGTGACTTCTCTGAATGAAGTAAGTGGTGTTTCTCATTCTCCCTTCCCAAGCTCACAGTATTATGAAGAGAACAAAACCAAAAACAGTAACCAAAAACAACAACAAGCCCTCCAGAATCAAATACAGTAATTCAAATGACTCAGGTCTTGTAAATGTGATCAGCATGCAAAACATACTTTAGGAAATAAAATTATTGTAGAGGGAGAGTCTTTTTTCCTTATTTTTTTTTTTCCCAAAAGGATTGATGTTTTGCATCCAACCCCTGTTTTACTGAAGCACACACTTAGCTGTGTGCCCATGGAGAGCTCCACGTGCTCTGATTTGACCAAATACTTCAGCATCCTTGTAAAATAAATGTTAGGGTGATTGAGCAATAAATGTGATATGGGTAAAGTCAGTTGAATTTACTAGTGTTTTTTGCATTTCCAAATGTGAAATGTGTCTGACCCCTTTATATATGTGACATATTAACCATAAATTTGCATTTTGCACACTGTAATATCCAAATTTTCTGCTTCATCTCTTTTTTTATTTTTTTTTCTTTCCTAATTTTGCATTTAAATGGAAAATGAAGCAAGTACTTGCTTGGACCAAAAAAAAAAAAAAACAAACCAGAAAAGAAGAACACAGCCTATATTATGTTTAACACTGGTGCTAATTTGCTGAATATTCTATTCTTGAATGATTTGCATTCTGGCTATAGAAAGCAAAGAGTAGGAGAGGGCAAGATTCTGACTGAGAGAGAGGTGAAAATATAGCCAAAGATGACTTAAGTGGTGATAAAAATACAGTGGCTGGGACAGATGTCTGAATTATTCATTTCTGTTGATACCATAAACACTGCATGGGGCAAGCTGTAATATATGTCTTGGAGGTCACATAGATAATGAAATCAGTTGTTTATTTCAATAAAAATCATAGGAAGGACTTTTGATTAAATAATAAGGATCTGTTAACCTTGATTTCTTTGCATGCTTTTAAAGGGAATGGAGGGCAGGCTGGAAAAATATTCTCTTTTTCACTGAGAAACAGTTTTTTCTCTCAAAGAGAATTCTGCATTGTGATAAAGTTATTTAATTCTTTTATTTTGACATAAAAACACTTCCACTTTCAAAACCTGAGCTGTGCCAGAGTGTTAGGGAGCTCCTGTGACGACAGAACCTAGTACCATTTCCAAGCTTTCCCTTTGCACGTCTGATGGCACTCAGATGCCCCTTAGATAATTAACTCTTTGGGGCAGGAGCTGGTGCTTTATTGTCTGCATAGAAGCCAAGCAGGGTTTGAGTGACTTTCAAATTGATCCAGTAAATGTGGCTACCTTCTTATTGCCTTCTTATTACCTTCTTATTACCTACCTTAATACCTTTCTATTTCCAGCACTCTGTGGAAGTTGTCTGCCCCATAGAACGGGTTCTGGCAAATACAGGACCAGCTCAGAACATGTCCAAGTGGGAAGAAGCTAAATTCTCTCTGGTCTCTCTGGTCTACTGGTCCACAGTAAAAGCATGAGCATGTCCTGGAGGACTCCCTCCATTTCCACTGTCGCTTTTTGGAGCATTTTTCCGTTTCATTACTCTATGCACATCTCTGACAGCCTGTTTGTGTAAAATTACATGATATGAAAATGTTTTCTAATAACAGCTGTATTTAAACTGATCAGTGAAGAAACCAGAGATACTCTGTTGATATAGAGGGAATATGTTAATGTTTCACTAATGCATGGGAAATTGTTCTAGGGTGATATCACTAAGACCTTTAATTCCTGCAACATATATCAGTGTTATATTACCAATGAGATACCAATGAGATACAAATATTAATGGAATACATCACTTATCCAATGGTATTTGAGTTGTTAGGCACCTTAAGTGGAGTTGTTTTGTTTGTTTTTTGGGGGGAAAGGTGTTCTGAGAATGCAGAACTACTCGAATATCTATCTATCTATCTATCTATCTATCCATCTATCCATCTATCCATCTATCCATCTATCCATCTCTAACATGCCCACAGGAAGGAAGAACTGGAAATTAATTGTCTTCTTTTTTTTTTTTCTATCATGTTTTAAGACCAGACCTATAAAAAAATAAAGTTATGGTAACTTAAAACTCAAGTTACTTCATCCCAGCATTTTGCACTGAAAAAAGCCAAAGTAGAGGTGTAGAGTAAGAACAAAAACTGTGGATATAGAAATAGCCCCCAGAATATTCTCCAAAGATGAATGTTTGTCCATATTTGTTGATTCATTTTTGGTAATCAATCCATCGCCTCCAGCTCTTCTGGGCTACCCCAGTCAGAGGAACCAGCCACATAAAACTTACTCAGTGTATTTCTCAAGACACCAGACAGACAGCAGGAAATATGACAGCAGAAAAACAGAGAGACAGATATGAGATCTTTCTCAAAAGTGCAGAAGATCTGTTTTTCTCAGATGCTGATGAGATCTAGTGAAAAACTTCTTGCCAGCTGAGTGCAGAGACGGTCATTTGGGGAAGAACAAAGACATAAACCCTAAAGTTCACCAAGAATACTTCTTGGGTCCTGACTACCACAGAGTTACTTTTTACAGCTTATCCTCATGTCTGTTTTCGCCACTTGGCTGTTGAATATCCCTGTGGTATGTTGGCTACTTCCACAGGTAATCTATTCCATCCTCTACTGGTTTGCTTTGTAAGAGAACATTTACAAATGTGTGAACAAAACAGGTTCTGGTCATACATATTTAAAAGTGAAGTTGTATGAGGCTTCAGCTCAGAAGATAACACTGTATATTTATTTATCTTTTTAAAGCATTGTTGTAGTTCCTGGAGCTCTCCTTGACATCTTATCTATCACAGTGCTTCCACTGAATATTCTAGCACTGTGCTGCTTTTAATCTTCAGATGTAAACAAAAGCCTATCACAACCTGACAAAAGAGGAGGGTGAATATTGATTTATCTGCTGAAAGAAACTGTCCAAAGATAATTCAAAATACCCTCTGATCTACTAAATATCCATTACGTGGCATGGTCTTTTTTTTCCTTTTCTTATTTGGAGTCTCACAGGCCATATTTGCAGGGAGTATACACCGGGAGCTGAAAGCTGCAACTTTAGTTCATGATTGTAACTTTTTCATTTGTACTAGGTGCCATAAAGGGAAGAATGATAAATCAGTGGTGTAGTCTACTGTCACCTTGAACAGTGTGTTCTGGTTTGGTCAACTCAACATGGCAGGAATAGAAAAGTCCTGGGAGAAGCAATGAAAGTGGCTAAGGTTTCCAGATGAGGAGAGATTAAGAAACTTGAAACTATTTAGGTCTCAGTTTCCCATAGTCCTTACTCCCACCTGTAATTCACCTGGCATTAGGAAGATTAACCAGAGATGGCTAAGGCTTGGACTACTGACTTTTTTTTTATCTCCAGAAGCACTTCCAGGTCCCTTACAACTGTGTAGCTACATGTCTAGTCTTTCTTTGACGCAGAGAAACCAGGGGCACAAGCACAGATATAAATTCAACAAGACTGTGTCCTTAATCTGAAGATTGTGAAGGGAGAGTAAGAGAAAATGTTTTCTTTCATATTAAAAATTACTTGGAAAAGATATTTTTATCATGATGTATGCGTACAATGCCTAGCAGAGTGTTTTCCAATGCTTCCAAAATATAAATGTGAAATATGAAGAAAGACAGAACTGGCAGTGATATATAAATAATAAGTGACATGGAAAAAGCCCATTAGGAGTGCTCTTAATTTAGTTCTGTCTTAATTATACTATTAGGGTAAATGTCACCAGATGATGCATTTATATACAGTCTTCCAAATTCTTTTTCCTGGAATGCACAGAAAGAATTTATCCATAAAATATTTTTATAGTAGTATTAACCCTATATGTTGGAAGCTCTATAACTGTCAGGACAGTTTACTCTTTTCCTTTATTCAACTTCTACGAAAAAGCTGGTTAGAAGAAATGGATAACTAGTGATTAGATACAAGAATTACCAGCATACTTTTTGGCCACCTCTGTTCCAGTATTCTTGTACCTATATCAATTAAATAACTCATTTAAAATAATGTTCCGTGTCACAGACTGGCAAGTCCAAGATGCTAGATAGCTCTCAAAAAAGGGACACAATGAAATGATTAATGGTCAAAATAACTAAAGAACTAGTAATAAATCATTTAAAAAATCAAATTACTTGATATTCAACTCTGACCCACTGTACCTAGAAAGTTCGTGTTGAAAACTATAATTACCCTTTTCGTAAAATGGATGTTTCATTCTTCCTCAAGAAATATGCAGATAAGAGAAGAACATCAAAATTCATAACTGCTCAGATTTTTCAGAAATACTCTTTTTTTTCTAGGAATAAAATGTTACCATCTGGCCTCTGTGGGTAGAGATCAAACACAGAGCTGAGATGGTGCAGTTTGTTACCATTCATCACGGAGCAGAGGTAACCTCGCTGAGGGCTTCACTCAGCCTTTTATAAACAACATGTCAGGTATATTAGGATTTTTTGAAAAACAAAAGCAAAATAGCAGAAACACAAAACTAAAGAAAACCCCAATCATCCAACTTACCAACCAAAATAACAATAACAATTAAAAAAAAAAAAAAAAGGAAAATTTTGTTAGTGGAATAAATTGAATTTGATTTTTTTTTCTTGTGTCAGTGCAGAGTTATGAACACGCATTCCCTCTGAGCTCAGGTGAAAAAATATCTCATCAGGTATTGTTATTTGATCCTGAAACTGATCATACAAACCCAAATCAGAAGTGTGGTGTTTTGAAAGCAGGCAATGGGTACTGAGCAGGTGCTACACACCTTTGTCTCAGTGCACTTGAAACACCTCTTTGTTACAGGTCTGCCTGGCGTTTCACATCCGTGGTGTGTAATGTCATGGGAGTGTCCTTTGTCATTCTGCATTAATGGTGCCTGTCAGGCACAGAGCACTAATGCCTCACAGACTTGTGACCTGGCACATCCATCTTACAGATGGCACCTTTGCTTACACCTGAGTTTGCCTCTGTACATTCTAAACAGATTGTTTGGTTTGTTTGTTTGTTTTTGGTTTTGTTTTTTTAATCTGTAATAAAAAGCTTTTTTACAGAAGTTTGGTGTGCAGGTCCTGTTGTTAGTCCAACCCTTCAGCATCTTTCTTGCATGGTACAATAGGAAAAAAATTAGAACCCATCTGGGAGTGTTTGTACCCACCCACTCCATCATTCATCTTCCTTCAGCAACCCCAAAATCTAGAGTTTAATATCTGCTACTGGGCTAAGAACATGCAAACCTTCATCTTTGTCATGTTTTGAGCAGTTCCTCTTTAATAAACCACTTGAAAAAGCCCTTAGGTGCAGTTGTGTGTGGAGGCTGGTGAGCCTACAGTACAAGGGACAAAGAGAGTCCATTGGTGGGACAGTCCCTAGTACAAAAGATCCTCCCCAGGTTTGGGTGACAAAAGAGGCTTCCCCCAACATGCATTGTTCTGTTATGGTAATGTACCCCAGTTCCGCTTCCCCAGCTGGCCCATTGGCCTCCCTGCCCCTTTGTACCTTATATGTCCCTGCCCTAGAAGGTTCTCCACTCTTGGCTCCTCCGTTGGCCCCTGGCCCATCACCGCTCCCTTGGAGTTTTCCTTTTGGCTCCCATACCCTGGTCCTGCCTGTGTACCACCCCTGCGCCCTCAGATCACTGGTCCCTGATGCTCCGTCCGCTCCCATATATAAACCTGTACCCTTCTGTGTTCTTTGGCTTTGTCCCTGGAACCCTTCACGATCGTGGCTGGATTGAACTCCTCTCGTGAAACCCCATATGAAGACCATTCCCAGCTCTTTGTCATTAACCCATTTTAAGGAGCTATCCGTGCGTGTGTGCGTGCACACGTGTGTGAGTGTGTGGTGGTCCTGCCGAGTGGCTTTGCCTTGGAGATGCTTTTAGGAAGGTCACGGCACCTCACCATCTGGCATCGCCAAGCCGGAGACTGCGACAATTGAGGCCAATGGATAAAAATGTATATTTAAATCTGTTTTCACTGTGTTCTGCTGGGATCAAGACTAGCTTTTAAATCCCACAGGTCTCTGCTGCAGACTTCTTGGGTAAAGGAAAAGATCCCTGCCCAGAACTTAGTGCAAACAAGCAGAAAAGAGAAGGGAATGATGTCCCTCAATCCCTGTTCTCCAGTGATACAGCCCAATGTATGTGAAGAACTCTCAGTAGCACACTATTGATTAACAAGAGAAAAACAGGTGTTTATATATGCATGTGTATAATTAGGTCAGGGTCTTTTCACCTAAGGACAGTCCTGTCCCAGAACACCTTCTGGAGTCCCATTAACAGAGAAAAATCAATGCTTAAACACCTTTTTAAGACATCTCAAAGAGACACTGTAGAAGATTGTTTTACCAGAAGTTTCTCATTATCAAATTCTCAGAGAATTCTGGAGTAGAAATTCATATTGTGGACAATGCAAACTATACAAATGGAAGAAGAAAAGAAAGCAAGCTCATGTAAAAAACACCCAAAAGTTATAAAAATGCAATTTCCTAATTAAAAGAACCAGTTATCTACAATACTTTGAAAGAAGAGGGTTTTTTTCTTAATAATTTTACAAAGAATATTAATCGATTTTCCAACAATGAGAAGATTGAATAGTCACTTGCCCATCTTAAATTGCACTACCTCAAGTTCTTCTGTCAAACTGGTTTACATATTTGAGAATTGGTTGTGTCTCCCTTCCAGTCTGAACTTCTTAGGACTGTAATGGTTATTGGAGATTACTCAGTTTCATTATTCTTATTCTATTAATAACTCAGCATCTGCCTTTAAATCAAAACAGTTTGGTGCAATAATTCCACAACATCTTTGCTTTGTTGATTTTAAGATTCTTAGATGAGGAGTAGATGAATGTACGAGCAGATTAGCAGATGATCATAAACATTTAGAATACAATTTCACCCAAAGATATTAGCTATTGCATGCAGAAATATCTTTAGTTTTTGAATTTAAATTCCAACTTCTTTTTAAACTGTATTTAAAGTACAGTGTTTATGTTGATTTTAGAATGAGGCTTTGTGAAACTGTCTACAAATGGGTAAGGTATGTGTGGGTATTACTCTGGGTTTTCTAGTTTTTTTTTTGTTTTAATAGAACAAGCTCAAATTGCTCTATGAAAAAAAAGAAATAAATAAACCCCCCAACATTTTCTCGTATACCCAGCTGAATCTTTTAGTGAAATGTACTCTCTGCTACAACTGTTAATCTAAATGACAGTTTTAACCAGGCTAATGTCAGATACATTACCATCTTTTTCTCCCACCATTTTAAGGTCATAATCTGTTTTAGTCAGTTAAAGATACAAATCCTCCTGAAGTAGATCTTAAGCAATCAGCTTGGCCTTTTGCTGTACTAACTTTGAACTAGGATGAATTATTTTATGTATACCTGTCCTGGTGTAATCTAATTCTCCCCAAGCATTACCTCTGGCCTTCAGCTGCTCTCCTCAGGGACTGTCCATCAGTACTCTGAGCATGAGGTGACTTCACCTTCCTGACCAAGGACAATGAAGAAATATGTATCACAGAGGCCTATTTTGTGGAGTGCCTAAATCATATGAAGTGCAGGTGAAATTTGCCTTGTAACATAATTTAAAGAAAACAACTAACGTTATGCCTTGGAAACACCTACCCTGGATAAACACATGTTTATGGCCAACATGAAACTCTAGTTCTGTGTGCAGTAAACCAAACTCTCCTGTTCATCCCATATGCTGGTACTTCAGTAGCTCAGAAACACAGGAAAGGTCTGTAAAAAATACATCTCGTTCTTTGTTTCATAATCTATATTAATAGTTGGAGAAGAAGACTTAATAAGATATTTAGTCCATTCTTACTGGCCTGCTCCAGTTTCTTGGTGAGTAAAAAATAATGGAAAAACAGCGTTTTCATAATTTCTCTTCTGAAATGCTCTTCAGTTGTGATGATGGTGATGTCTTTTTCTTCCTATTTATTTTTCCTTTTTTGCTTTTTGTCGCCTTTTTTTTCTTTTAAATTGGACTTCAAAGCTTCTAACTTGGTGCTGTTAGAGAATCAGAAAAAAGTTTGGAAAGGAAACCTGCAGTTAGTCTAGAACAACCTCCTCCTAGAAGCAGGGACAACTTTCAACTCATCTTAGTCTGTGCAGTTCATTCCTGAGAATTTTTGAAATGCCCATGTTATCTTTATTCAAACTGTGAATCTTTATGCTTTCCTCAATCACTGGTTTGTTATTCTGTGAAGGATTTAGGGGCCCAACTTTTGGTCATTAGAAATTCATATTAATCTAAGGTGAAACATGAAGATTACTCTGTTCCTCCTCTTTTTTAATTAATTAAAGATAAAATTCAGACAATAGCTGGTATCTTAACTGGAATTCCACTCAAAACCCAGTTGTTTTATAGTAGACTTCAGGATTAAATCTCATACTCGAGCCTAGCTCTTAATTTTTCAGCATTGTTTTCATGGCTTCTTGTGACAGAATAACACGCACAGCGTAATGAGTTTGCCACAGCCATAAAGTTTATTGACTTAGACTTTTACCTCAAAGCATTGATATTTATGTGGGTAGATCGATGGATCACAGATGTTCACAGATGACCTAGCCAGTGGCATTATTCAATATAAAACAAAAGTACTTTTCATCAGGCTGCAGCTTCTGCGAATTTGCATCTCTTCAACTCTTTTATTTTTGTCAAAGTGGCTAAAATATTTATGTGCACAACAGAAACAACACTAAGACGTGAAATAGTGTAGAATTAAGTTTAAGATCCTTGAGATCTAGCAAAGATACACTGGAATAGGTTGCCTAGAAAGGCAGTAGAGCCTTCATCCTTGCCAGGCCAGAGGCTGTTACACAAATGCAAACTCAGTCACAAACTAGATAGCACGAACACTCAGTCCAGTGGCAGAACTTATCCATGAAGAAAATGTCCTTTGGATAATTTTACCACTTCTGATTTCTGTCAGAAAATTAAAAGATGGGTTTTATCAATGGAAAATAGTTTGGTGGAGTTTTTTGTAAATATGAACATTGGAGTAACGATGTTAACAACACCATTATAATCACTGGATTATAATTTTATTAGTGCTGAATTTAGGCTTGGAAAAAATAAGCAGTGAAAGATATTCATACAAGTTATTTTTTGATCCCTAAAGACTTTGGTAAGTTATTATAATCAGGGATAGAAATTTATTTGCAAAGGTGATCTATGCAGACTCCCTTAAAACCTTGCTGTAAGTTACCCTCAAAGTTGCCGAAAGATTCTTTGTTGTTTCTAACAAGAACATCTGATGCAGGTGTGTGATGTCTTCAGTGACTATGAAAGGTCAAATATTAACAACTCAGACATCACCAAACCATTTTGTTACTGATGACTGGGCTGAAGCCCTCTTCTCAACTAGGTTTTTAGCCTCAGGGAAGAAAAACCCAAACCCAACAACCAAACCCCAGAATTTCAGACATACAAAATAAGTAAGAAATATATTAAAAAATTAAAAAAAAAAGAAGTGTGGCTTAGAGAGGTATGTCAGGCATATGTTGTCTAAAACAAATTTGAATGGCAGTGAGAGTCTTATGTTATCCATGTCCATCAGCATTGAGAAAATTGTATCATCGTTTAACTAGTCTCCTGATATTTGTGGTCCAAAATCCAGGAAGTTTGTATAGTAAGGATAATCATATATACTTTACCTTACGCATATTTTTTTTGTTTCCTCTAGTGAACCCCTGAGTTTACAAGACTCACCTTTTCTTGGAAGTCATTATTCGCCAGAGCCATCAGAGAAGGAAAAAAAAGCCCCTTTTTGACTAAGTTTTCTTGTTTTAATGTTAAAATTCATAATTATAGAGGATAAATTACTTTCCTGACAAGACACCAAAAATAGATGGCAAAGCAGGAATACTATGTTTACTGTGTTAGTGACACTTTAGTTGCATAAGCATCCAAGTCCTCACTATGTACCAGGGTGGTGAAAAAAATTATTTTCTGACTTTGGAGAATTTAAATTCATAGGAATTTAAAAGAGTGTAAATTACCAATCTCCTGCTCTCCCTCAAGAAGGAGTTCTTTCCAATTGTCCTTTTCAGAGAAATAGACATTTTAGTATGGCAATTAGCTAGTTTACTTAACTGAGAAGCAAATATTCCTGTGATCACTCAGGCTAACAGCGAAAGCAAGCAAGAACAAATCCGTACTTTAATGACTGCAGATGGCAATACTATTCTACATCTCATCTCTTCTGCATTGCAAATTCTCTTATTAATATCCTTATATGTCCATTTTAGACTTGGGGATATTTTTTTTTTTCATGTTACTCCACATTTCCCCATGGTGTTCGTAATTAAAAGTCTCCAGAGTAGACTAAAGTTAATCTGAGCTCTTGTTCTGCCTCTGAGTTCCATAATTATAACTTGCTACATTCACAGCCTTTTATAAAAGACCCAATGCTTTATGCACTGCTATAGCAGTGCTTCTACTCTTTTTTTGGGGGGAGGAAACAAGGGCAGAAGGGTATTTCATCTGCATCGTGAGAGCCAACTGCACATCAAGTCAGGCTTGAAAACAGCAACCTGGAGCGTAGAAGCTACAGATGCTTTCGTGGGACAGATTTGTTGGCTTTTCTGCATGAGGTCAATTACAGTAGCAATTACATCATGGCTTTAGCCAAAATCCTCCTTTTGGCATTGAAATAAATCACCTGCTGGCATCCACTACAGATTTCAGAACAGCAACCAAAAAATAATTTAAAAAATAATAAAACAATAAAAAAAAAAAAAGGTCCAGTGTAATTTGGGTGAGGATAAGGGTGCAAGATAAAACTTCATGAAAAATATGACACCTGAACTCTCTGACAGGTCATTGCACTCTCCACTCTGATCTGCTCAATAAGTCTCCTCATAATTTCTAGTGCATGCCCTAGTGTGGTTAAAACACTTTCTCCCCAGTTTCCAGTAGCAAACCTAATTCTCCAAAGGGGGAAAAGAGATTGTAGGAGGGAATGTGTCATGAGTAAAATACAACCAGCCTGATGGCACATGGCTCTGAGTCAAGTGAAAGACAAATCTGCAGCTCTCCCAGAGCAATAGCTGGGAGAGACTGAGTTGCATGAGGTGTAATCCTTCTACCAGCTCTCTGGCCTGTAGGGCAAACAGACCTTTTGTGGCATCACAAAGGGTTCAAGTGCTCTCTGCACCTCGATTTGAAGGTAGCAGACAATAGAAGAATTGAGACTGAAACTATCACCACGGATCTTGAAAAGAAAAAAAGGCTCTGTACTTCACTCTGTAACTGTTTAAGGACTAAAAGCAATTAGGAGAATCAATTAACTCAATGAAAGCCTAATGAAACATCTACTGATGTAGGAGGTAATCAGAGTGGTTTTAATATTTGCCTTGTCTGTTTTCACACAAGTGTTGTCCAAGAATACCAACATGAAATTGGTTGAGATCAATTTCAGCCTACAGAAATGCCAGACTTCACACCTTGAAGAGGTCTCAGCACCCTGAATGGCTACTCCAAGTCAGCTTCTGCTCACCTGTGTCTGCCAGGGCACTCTGGCTGTGTCCTTGCCCCTTTTCATGAGATAACACAGGGGTTTAGGTGCACCAGGATGAATCTGGGAGGAGGAAATCTATAGGGTTTTGATTCCCTTACAATCTTACTAGTTTTATGTGAAAGAAAAACAAACATCCTTGTAACCAAGCTGACTCTGCCCACCTAGGTATCTTGCTGCTGCCAACAGGGATGCCTCCCTTTCTCTTCCCTGCTGCCATTCCCCCAGACATGCAGCCTTATACTCTTGTCAGTTCCAGCACTGGATGCAATTCAACTCACCAACTCAACAGAAAACAAAGAGATCAAAATAAGACCAAAAAAGAAAAATCAGGTAATTTATATTTGCTTAGGTAACTGAACCGGCTCATAAAGGTAAGGCATGTGCCAGACAGCTCAAGAGAAGTAACAGGATCATACCTTAGGAATTAAAAATAAATAGGTTATCTTCCTGCAATACTGTAGTTGGTCTATGTGCATTTTCACTGGCATTATCCTACGGATTCACCTTCTCTGCATTTTGATTTAACAGTATAGAATGATTGGGAGGGCAGAGGGCTGGACACAGGAAGTGGGAAGAAAAGAAACAAACTCATCAATTTGAGGATAGACTTTGATTAACTGCTAGAATGAAGCCAGAATTGTCCTGCAGACCATGCAATTACACCCAGTGGAGAAGGTTAAGTTTTGAGTTAAGGCTAGCCCAGACCAACTGAGAAAGGGGTTGATCAATAGTTAATTCATGTAAGCACAGTTAACTATTAAGATATAGCAAATGTTAATTACAAAACCTAAGAAGCAGGATTCACCTTAATCTTGTCAAGATAAGAAGAATAAGAATTTGTTTTGAACCAACACAGGAACCACTGAATCATTCTACAGAGGACTACGCATGCCCCAGAAAGAAAGGTGAAAAGTGCATTGTGATGAAGACTACTAGCCTCCATCAGAAAGAGCCCCGAGGAAGAAGAGGAGCCTTCCTCAGTGCCAACACACCACATATGCATGGCACATATACTGATGATATTAATGACTTCCAAAAGTAATTTGTATAACCACTCCTATCCCAAGGAATGTGATGAATATTCATTAATTTTACCCATAGGTGTTTGTGTTTGGAGGAGTGATCCCCCACAGCCGGCAGGCCAAATAAAGCAAATACCCACTTCTCTGACTCTGTTTCTGAAGTGTCTCCTGGCCTGGTTCAGGGGGATTCACTACTGGTGAACAAAGCCTTAATTACAAGCCAAGGCATAACCTCTGTCTGTCACTGGATCCCACCTGAAACTGTAGCCAGCTCTGGGGTCTTCATCATGGGAAAGATAGGGACCTGCTGGAGAAGGTCCAGAGGAAAGGCTGAGAGAACTTGGGCTGGTCAGCTTGGAGAAGAGAAGGCTCTGCAGAGTCCTTAGAGCACCTTCCAGTATCTAAGGGCACTCCAAGAGAGCTGGAGAGGGACTTTTGACAAGGATTTTTAGTGGTTAGGGGGGATGGCCTGTGCTTTAAACTAAAAGAGGTTTGATTTAGATTAAATATAAAGAAGATTCTTTACAATGAACATGGTAAAACACTAGCGCAAATTGCCCAGATCCCCCACCCCTGGAAGCATTCAAGATCAGATTGAGTGTGGCTCTGAGTAGATCTGGTTGAAAATGCCCCAGTTCACTGCAGGGGACAAGTTGTTCTAAGTGGCCTTTAAGGTCTCTTGCAACCCTAACCATTCTATGATTCTACGACTGCATACTCAAGTACTTATATTATGGCTCAGAGGGCTACCATGCCAAATTCCTGTCAAGAGGAATTTGAAATTGGTACCTAATGTAGTATTTTTGCCCCTTTTTTTTTTTCTTTTGTCTGGTAAGAAACCATTTGTCTATCAGACAAGCAAGGTCCTTAATTGATGTGCAATTGCCACAAGCAGAAACGCACCACATTGCTTCTCATCTTTGCTTATAAAATCTTTGAGAGCTTTATGTCGTCTGGGCGGAGCTGACCAAGGACTGAGCAGCTCTGTGACCTCTCCTTGTCACCATCCAGCTGTACCCACATAATGCCTCTCAAACAAGCACCTTCTTCGTGGCAGGCAGAAATGGATCATCAAGCAAGATTAAAAGCCTGGTCAGAGAAAAGTGACTTTCTTTCATCTCAGCCAAGGTTTCAGTGGCTCTTAAACCCCTAACTGCTGAGCCTTCACACTCCACTTCCTGGACTGAGGCACAATGTAGGCTATTTATTTATCTCACCCTACCAGTCTTCCCCAGAAAACACAGTAGTTCTGTTTTTATGAAGTAGGAACATTTGGCAGCACTGCAGGTGCTTTCTGTCCAGTATCTCTGTTACAGCAGGCAGAAGCTAAAGGGGTGATTACAGATGCACAAATCTCAAGAGATTCAGAAGTTTATTTCTGACAGGCACCCAGGAGTGTTCTTGTTTGTGTACTACCCAAATGCACTGTCAAACCTCTTATGTATTCATTTCTAACACTGCAGTGTCCCACTGGAAGACAATAGCCCAGACTTATTTACAAGAAAGTTTCTTTAACTTCCTTCTTCTTGCCTCAAAGTCATCAGGCTCCAGGAGTGTCAAGTCAGAATGGGTTTGTTTAGGTAGATACATATTTCTTAGGACTCAGCGTTCAAATTGAGACATCCCAGGCTCCTTGTACTGTGACATGAGACAAGTTAGACTACATTTGGTTTTATGCTTAGAGCTGGTGATTTGAATGGTATCACACAACAATACATAAGAAGAGTAGTGAGAAATAGAGAAACTATCAGATAGAGAAGATTTTCTTTGAACAAAAATATGTCTGTGCCCCAAAAGTTTATGTTTTTTCCAGCTAGAGCAATCATTTTAAGTCTGATGTTTCTTCCCTTTTTCCCATCTTGGCTGTCTTATACCCAGGGATCAGCATTGCTTTTATATGAACAAACGAAATACTTTGCCTATCTGAAGAGTGACTGCGTTGTGTAAGCTGAAAAAGGAAAATCTTGCCATGTTTCCTCCTTTTTTCGCATAGCAGAAAGACTATGACTGCTATTAGCCAGTGCTCTAGGAGTACAAGCACACCAAAGTGGTACAGAAATACAAACGTAGCCTCAAGATGAATGCCCAGTATTTACATACTGGTGCATCCAAATGGTGGGGTAGCATGATTTGACTGATTTCAGCAGTTTGGGGTGCCTGTATCTCAGGTCGCTGTGAGAAAGAAGATATTCTTTCTGGCTTGCTTTAAGTATTTTTTTTTCCCTAGAAATCAGCCCTGTAAATTGGGTGTATTGGACTCTGGTTAGGGGCTTCGTTTAACCTTTCCTGGCTTTGCACAACAGGAGCTTGTAAAACTGGTACCTGTACCTCTTTTGCTTAAAGCAGAACTAATATAAAAAGCATTTCCTTCTGCCTAAAAGTCTCAGGTTAAATTAAGAAATAAAGATCCAGCAGACAAAAACAAGAGAAGATTTTGAAATTTGCATAAGCAATATTTTCAGAGATTAAAAAAAAAAAAAGTTCATTATGAACCTTGGGCAAAGATTTGAGTGGTTTCTTATTTGATCAGAACCTGTTTGTTTATCCGTAACTTTAACCATATGGGAACAGTTTTATGGAGCAGGCTCATAAAATGAAAATGACAGAGCGCACAGCTCAATCTGAGTCTGCTTGGGCTGTAAATATCTTGTTATCACCAGCTATGATGCTCTAAACCTTAGCTCCTGTATTAGCACAGTCAGTGCTGTGCTCTTCCAGACTGTAAAGGTAGTTCAGCCCAAAGATCCAGAAACGTAGAATGCCAAAACCGCACATCAGTATAGAAAATGTCAGCATTGTAAAAAAAAGGGTGATACAACAATGGACATCAGCTTTAATGAGGAAGAGAAAAAAGATGGAAAGAGAAAGAAAGAAAGAAAGAAAGGAAGGAAGGAAGGAAGGAAGGAAGGAAGAAAGGAAGGAAGGAAGGAAGGAAGAAAGAAAAAGAAAGAAAGAATAAAAAAAGAAAGAAAGAAAGAAAAAGAAAGAAAAAGAGAAAGAAAGAAAAGGAAGGAAGGAAGGAAGGAATCAAGGAAGGAATTCCTATGAAATATAGTAAGGTCAAATCAGACACAGGTGAAGTGAGGAAACTCAGTCCCAAACAATGTGATTTGCCAAGACAGCGGAACAGATCAACGAAGGAGTAAAGTAAATCTCTTTTTAAAAATAAATTTCTAATTTGATTTTTCTGATTTCTTTTACTGAGCATTTCCACAGCACAGAGTTGCACACAGTCAGGGCATGCCAGTTCTGTCTTAGTGTTTTACTGCTTTACCTTTAAGAAAGAATAAAAAATAACTCCAACAAAAGAACAACACAAGCAGAAACAAAGCCCGAAAAAACCTTGCCTCAGTTCTGATACAAACATTCCTCGCCCAGTTTCAGAGGATGCCTGTTGGCTCAGTTTACTTGGTGCCATATCATCTTCAGCTGATCACCTGACAAACACTCCCCAAAGGTTATGATCCTCAAATCTGGTTCAGATAGCTTTCAGTGTCTCTGTATCACCAAGGTGCTAAGAAGAGTTAAAATTTGGCCCTAACTGATGTTATACCTGTTCCCATCAGTACCTAGTTACACATCAGATTGATTGTAAAGCTTTATTGTTTTATAAGTCTCTGTTTGTTCTGTTACCAAGTCACATTAACAATCTGTTAATGTTTTTCATTATTCCCAAAGCATCCACAATAGGTGTCTACGACCTGGAAACAGTCCTTAGAGGAGTGAAGAAAAATGATGATAATTGTGTTGATCTGTTCCTCAAGTGACATTTCTGTTGCTCTGGCAGTGAAGGGTCTGAACCTGGTTTCTGCTCCGAAAACAAAGGGATGTTAAGAAAATGTAAAAGCACCCGGCGACAATGCGAGGCAGAGAAATTCAATTCACTCCTGTCAGCTCTTAACTTCAGAGAAGGGAGGGGAAGAAGTTAAGGAAAAATGCAAGCCTATCTGGAACTGCTTCCTGAAAGTAAACCCTCATCCATCTTTAATGGAAGTGGAAGTAAACAGGCTGGCTTCAGTCATTTAAATGTAAATTTGGCTAGTCACTGTGGAACCTATGAGGAAAAAATCTTGTCTTAACAACTTGATGAGAATTTGTAAATTCAATCTATAGTTTCTTGCTAGGGAAGGTGGTGCTAAATAACGATTAGGAGGACATTAGCCAGCAACTGTGAAACACAACTCTTGTTCCCAGCTTCACCACTGATCTGCAGTTTGACATTGATCAAATAACCTGACTTCTCCATTCATCTGTTTTTCACTCATCTTATATTGAATTGAAAATATAAGTTTTGGTACCATTGACTGTTGCTTTTCATGCATTCACGCAACAAGAATAAGCATTTGGGGACATATCAGCTGATGCTTTCAAGTACATCTCTGGTTGAAAGGCAAATAAAACTATACGTTGGTGATTAGAAAGAATTTAGAGAACCCATTCCCTGATTAGTTGTTCTTATAGAAAAGGATGAACTTTTTCTCAGGCTCCAGGATGTTTTGTAAGCAGATATAATTACTGTAAGCTAGACTTTATCACTGGTGGAGCAAAGCATATTAAAAAGAAAAAAAATATATATATATATATACATAATCAAATTATTCTTTAAGTATCAAAACATCAGTGTTAAACTTTTTTTTTTTTTTCCAAGGGTCTGACATGACTTGCTATCAATAAACAAGTAATGTCATAGGAAAACTAACATTATAGAAAGTGAACTGAGAAACAACAAGAAATTTGGGTAATTCAGAAAAACCTTCTGCTCAAAAGTGTGGGATTTTTTCCCAGACAAAAATTTCTCAGTTATGTCTGCACACACTCCATTCACCGTGCTATGTTGTATGTCCCTGCTTCCCTGTCCCGTGGTGCCTACTGAGAACAAAAGCAGGGTCACCACAGACTTTAAAGGCCAGTTCTCTATAAGATGGCTCTGACATACTTTGACTCATGCAGGGGATTTTTGATACAGATGATAGAAATTAGGACAGTTCCTCTTCCTGTGAGTCTGCAACCCTCTTTTCACAGACTGGTCAAGTAAGGTCCCAGTTAATCATAAGATCTAGGGATTGAAGCCAAACAAATATTAGAAATTGTTTCTTTGCTTTGAAAATATGACATACGCACGCCTAACTTTCAGAACACAAAATTTAGGACACTAAACGTGTGTCTGTGGTCCTGACACCTTAATTCCTCAAGTAAACCTGCCTGTTACTGTTCCCAGACTGACAAAAATAAGTTGTTTAGACCTCATATCTAAGTGCTCTTAGTTTCCAAAAACTATTTGTCTATCTCCCTTGAAAACCTCTGTTTTGTAATCTTCCTGAATCTCATACTAAAGGACCGTATTTTTTTTCTGTGTAAGTCATCAGACACCCCACTGCCTAATTGGAGATCATGGATCCCATGATAAGAGTAAAGGACTGAAAAATAATTGGCTATTGCAATGCTCAGCTTTGAAGTCCCTAAATCCAATTTTGTATTCACACTTAAGAACTGCACTGGACTGGTTTACCCACAGCAGGAATTTTTCTTTTTAAAGACTTATTTATTAATTTTTTAATGATTTTTAAACAGGTTTGAAGATGCTTAGCTTTTGTTAGTAAATACTGACATGTCAGTCATTTGGACTAGTCTGAACAGACCAGACCTAAAGCTGATGAATCCCTAGATGCAGAGCACATGTGAATTTTTTATTTATGGCCCTGATTATTCATCTTTTGCATTTATCAACTTACATTAAAGTACGAAATTGTAAAATGTCATGAAATAACGACACAAGAGTAAAAGCAATACAAAGCAGTGATGAACAGAGAATGAAGCATATGTTTGTTACAGTCATTCTCAGTTTTACACACCTTAATATTTTGTTGGATAGATTGGTAACTGTTGATACAAACAAGGTATTTTTAAAAGAATGCTTCCCAAAACAGTACCATGTTTCATTCTTGAGACCATAGTGAAAGTATCAATTCACAGTGAGGTTCAGCATTGTTCTGAGTGTCCCAGGGTACATTTCCCTAAATCCTTGATTTTTAGGGGTTTACATGGCAATAAGTAAGAAATAAAACACCTTCTGTACAAGCAAGTGAATTTCTTCTTTCTATAAGGTGATAGCTCTGAATATTCCTCTTTTTCTGTTCACAAAGCATTTAAATGATTCTGAATATATTTATTTATACCGCTAAAGAAAAAAAAAAAGCAAAAAAAAGGCAGAAAATTAAGAAATCTTGCTACATAAAAGAAGCAAGGAAAATATAATCTTTTACTTTGAATTTGTTTGCCAGTAGCTTATAAAATCTCTGGGTTATATGAAGCTTTTAATCTATCACCCAGAGCTGAACCTTCTCATTGAAAACACATTTTATTGAATTGCATTTAAATTATTTAGCCATTTTTATAGGCATAAGGTGATCAAATACATAATGTATTTTGATGGTCCCCAAAATGTCCCTGATGTGTGCTGGCTTTTGCTAATTAAATTCAGACTATTTGCTTTTTTAATGTTTCATTTTTTGTTTCTCTTTTTGTGTCTCTTTCTTCTTTTCTTCTTTCTTTCTTTCTTTCTTTCTTTCTTTCTTCCTTTCTTTCTTCCTTCCTTCCTTCCTTCCTTCCTTCCTTCCTTTCTTTCTTTCTTTCTTTCTTTCTTTCTTTCTTTCTTTCTTTCTTTCTTTCTTTCTTTCTTTCTTTCTTTCTTTCTTTCTTTCTTTCTTTCTTCTTTCTTTCCTTCTTTCTTTCTTTCTTTCTTCTTTTTCCACAGGAAAAAAATAAAGGTCAGCTGTTAATTAGCGGTTTTCTGAAAGTATCCATTAATATTACATAAATTACTGCCTCAAAATCCAATTAGAATCCTGGGCCATATTGAAACTAAATAGATCATTTAATTTTCAGGGCACAATATGAAATGAGGTCTAGGAAAGAAATCAATACTGGTTCAGTAAGGAAATATCAAGAGAGGTGTGTGTGGGGGGGGTGGTGGTGGTGTGTATACTCACATAACATAGTAATCTCAGCTTTATGAGGACTTGGATGTATGAGATAAATGTGTATTTAAATGTGCAGCACAGCTGGTTTTAAAACAATAGAAAAATATCTAACTCTTCAGCTGCCTTTACTTTTTATTCTGTGAGGTTTTCACTTCTTCTGATCTTCTCCCCCTCCCCACCTTGGTTTTGTTTGGTTTTGTGTGTTGTTTTTTTGTTGTTGTTGTTTTCTTTCGGCTGTGGTAACATCCTATTCCAATTTAATAAAAGGGAACATTAGAAACTTTTGATTAAAGGAGGACATCACCATAAAATCAGATTTTTGAATTAGAAAACTATACACAGGTAGAAAATACAGTTTTAGTATTTTATTTGTGTGGAAGTCGTACAATTTGACCATGAAAACATAAATGAAAACATGTATAGACCTGTTTCTGTACAGCAAATACTGTGATTCACTACTCTTTGAGTAGTGCCGATATTTGAGTTTCTTGAGCATTTGTGAAGAGATGGATTTGAGTTGGTTGGCCTAATGGCTCTTAAGCATTTTAGGACATTTGGAGAGCCAGTGCTTTTAGCACTTTCTTTTAGCAAGAGCCCTTCTCTCTACATAATGAACAATAATTGATCAATATGACATGGAAAAGTGTTTTTGTTATTATTAGCTTCTCCTGTGGATAAAAGGAGTGCAAGTACTTCTACAAAAGACCATTAGGCAAATGGACTAGAAGTATCAAACTGTTAGATTGAATGGGCAACTCCAGAGCCTGAAGAAGCCAGGTTTCTAAGCAAATAAAATTGGTAGATGGTATCACAGCCACTTATCCAGCAAAAAAGGACTTGGAAAACAATGGTTCAGAACATTCAGCATGAATTGCATTAGCAGGTCAAGCAGATGGCGAGAGACGAGCAGGGAGATGGAAAAGGGGATGGTAAGCAACAAAGGAGAAGGAGGTGGAAGAATTCTTGTTACAGAAACTTCTGCTCTTTTCAGAGAGCACAGATAGAATATGTGGAGGATATCCTTGCAGGGTCATCTGGACAAAGGGAAAGTTAGTTTAGAATGTACCTTTGAATGGCTACTAGGCTCCAACACTAAATAAGTCTAATCTAAAGTTGTTAATTATGGACCTAAAACACTGTTAGAAGGGTAGGAGATTTATCTGGATAAAACATTAAAATCCATGGGTGTTAACCACTCAGGAAGGACTGATTTGTTAAAGAAAGTAAACACTGGCAAGCTCTGTCAAAAAAAAAGCTACTTTCGTTATGTTCCTTACCAAGTTATTATTCAGAAGAGAAATGATCAGGTATGAAAAGAAAATAATGGAAGGAGATTTCAGAAATAAATTTCTGATTTGAGAAATTGAGTATGACACAGTGGTTGGGATGCTGCTCTTACAAAAGCTTTGGTGACTTGTGCTGGGAGAGCAGGTGTGAGTGAGAAGGAGAATCTGTGAAGTTCTGTTAAGTCCTGTCCCCTTAAAAGCTGTCAAGTTTCTGGAGACAGCAGATAGACTACGCATGAATCAAAGAACCAGTGTAGAAGGGGAGTGTTAACAACAGAGAACCTGGAAGTTCTTACTCATTTAGCACAAACCCAAAATAGAAGGAATGCAGGGAGTGTTATTAATCTGATTGCTGCCTTCTGCCTCTTCAGTCTCCATAGGGATGGGAAAAGGGTAGTCCATTTTGGTGGACTTGGGCTGGAATATTGGGACTTCTGGTCAGAAATTAGGAAAAGTTTTCATGGTGAGGATTATAATAATGAAAAAAAAAAAAAAAGGCAAATATTTTTAGAACATAATTCACTTCTGCATTTGGGACAAGCTGAAAAACGTACTCATAGCATGTGTTGACATGATTTCAGCTTCGAGAAATAGTTGAAGCATGTTAAACCACTGCTACCAAGTTTGATATATTTTCATTAACATATCTGAGAGTTTATACCAAAGAATTTTAAAAAAAAACTGTCTGAGACCATCTCTGACATCTCTATGTCAATGTTCACAAAATTTTGGAATGCTGGAGATAATTCAGAGAACTGGTTGCAAAAGTGGTGGTGTTTTCAAGAGGAAACAATAAACCTGAATAATTCCATCCATTTAATAAAGATTCACTCTTACTTATTTTATGTGAAGTAGATTCCATCTAACTTATGTGACATTTTCATTTGAGAGGAGCATATGTTAAATTAATAAATACAGCAGTGCTGGTACAGTGCTCTTAGATGTCCATGAGGCATTTGATTTGAGGCTATACAATATTTGATTAAGTAATTAAAACAGTTAGAATCAATGCAATAAATAGGTTTAAGGGAGTGAACAGATGCATTTTGTTGCAAATAGTTTTATTTGCAGTCAGATGCTATGCCATTTACAAAGTTTATCGTGAGTGACAGAGCTGAAGCCTTAAGATATGAAGTTGAGAAAATGTGAGCATCCTCGAGCAGGATTGAGCAGCTCATGGGTGATCTTATCTATGTGACTAGATACCTGATGCCAGGATGTAAAGAAGAGAGACTGACTCCTGTAGGACAGGAGCCACTGGGTGAAAAGTGAAAAAAAAAACAAAATCCAAGACATTTCCTTTAAACATAAGAAAAAAAAATAGTTTATGTTGATCAAGCATTGGAATAGGTTCCCCAAGTTCACTGAGAGAGTGTGGAGCCTTCATTGCTGGAAATACAGAAATCCAGTTGGACAATGTCCTGAGAAACCTGTTCTACTTGACCAGGCTTTGAGCTGGGTGTTTGGCCTAGGTGACCTCCAGACATGCTTTCAAACCTGAGGTATCCTGTGATTCTGAAAAGTCTTGTTCAATTCTGATGATAACACAAAGGTAAGTCAGTAGTACAGAACTTGTTCAGGTAGGTGAAAATAAATGTAATTGTTTTAATACACGGTCAAAGATGTCTGAAAATTTTTGAGGGTCATGGTGTTTAACCAATGAGAATAAATCTTTAACGCCATTGTAGGGACCAGTACTAAAAAGAACCAAAGTAGGACCTAGCCCAGATAAAGAGGAAAATCTTGAGGAGGAGAACAGAGGCTAGATGAACTTCACATTTAACACAGCTTAGCAATAAGACCTCAAAGAAGAATGAGAGAAACATATCACATTAATGGTTTTCCCTTGCAGATGGGGTCTTTGTCCTGGATTATGTTGTGCCTCATTCCTTTGTTCTGCAGCCTTGCAGGATGGCATATGGCCCCACGTGTTTTATACCAGACATAGCCTATTTAATCTTTTCAGCAACAATTAAGTTTCCATGTTAGCTGATTCACAGATTGTTGTATCAGAACTATTAAACTGGTGGGTTGTTTTTCTTCCACCTCAGTTTAGCTATTTTTTTGGTTGTTGTTTAAAACAAACACTTGTCTCTGTGGTGCAGCACATACCAATATAGAACAGAATTACAATGTACTTCCAGCCAAAATCAGTTTATTGTCTATTTCAGTAGTTTTCTTATGGTAGCAATTATTCTCTGTAAGCCTGCAAGCAAGCAGCAGAAATCTGAAATCATCAAAGAGTTTTTATCTGCAGCAATTTCAAAAATGGCAGGTAGCTGATAGTTTAAACTTTAGTTCTCTGCAGTAGAGCAGTGTGAGAACTGGAGAATGCCATCTGCCTTCAACAGCTAGTTTTAAATGCTCAGGAATCAGGCTTGTGTTGCCATTGCTCATATGTGCTAGTTAAATCAAGCTGGCAAGCCACAACAACAAATGAGTTACCCGTAGTAAAACTGATGGGTGAACTCCATCGCTTTGAGGGTCATGGCTGCGTTGGAGAGGAGCATTCTCAGCTCTACCAAGTGTGCACCACTCATAACAACCTTTTATTAAACCAGAGGAAGATGCACTGGAAGAGTATTGAACAGTGCACTTATTTAATGCAACATAATGTTTGTTATACACCCTCACAAGAATAACAGGTTTTGTATATATATATATACATATAGAGCAACAGAACTGCGGACGGATTAACGCAGTTGAAAAAAAAAAACCCCAAAACAATGAAAAAGCCCAAACACATCTTCTAAATTCCCAGACTTGGGGCTGAGAATTGATAATCCATGACCTCATAGTGATTCTGGAGGGTTAACATGAACCATTCTAGTTTCTCACTATTATATTTCCAACAGTGACAACTGAGTCCCTTTGTCTTGGTTTAACCCCAGAGGCAACTTAGCCCCACGAAGCTTTTTGCTCACTCTCTGCCCCTCCAATCACCACAGTGGGATGGAAGAGAAAATTGAAAAAGTGAGAAAGCTCATGGGTTGAGATAAAGGCTGTTTAACGGGTAAAACAAAAGCCATGCACACAAACAAAACAAAACAAGGAATTCACCCACCACTTTCCATGGTGTTCAGCAATTCCCAGGAAAGCAGGGCTCCAACACATGTAACGATGACTTGGAAAGACCAACACCATCACTCTGATAGTTCCCTCTTCCCTTTCTGTTCTGACCAGCTTTATATGCTGAGCCAGGCACCATGCACTTTGGAATAACCCAGTGGTCACCTGGGGTCACCTGTCCTGACTGTGTCCCATCCCAACGCCTTGTGCACGCTAAACCCCTCACTGGTGGGTTGGGGGGAGGAGCAGGAAAGACCTTCTTCCATTTGAGCACTGGACAGCAATAACAAGAACATGCTGCAGTCTGAATAGCTGATCCAAAAAATAAATTTTAACAAAAGTCAGATATTTTCAGTATAAAACCTATTACTACTTAATTATTTCTATTTAGAACTTTCTGGTTTGGGGCAAGCTGTATTTGGTTTTTGTTGAGGAACTGTTCTGCTCAAAATTATCCATTTTGTTCAAAATTTTTGAAGCTCATTCAGAACTATAATAAAATCCAAAGTATCCCAGAGTGATTTACCAAAATTAGGTGGAAGAACCAAGGGTAATATCTTCGATAAAAAGGAAATAATGCAGCATGTAAGAAGGAAATTTATTTGCTCTTATACTCTGCTGGGATCTAAAGGTAGGAGAAGGCAAGAATCCTGACTGTTTGGATGAATTTGACTCAACAGAAAGAATTACTCAGAAAGAGCTCAACTGTAGAAGTCATAGAAGAAAAGGAGAGAAAATCTGACCCAGAGTAATGTGTTCCAATTTGGTTACCTGGTGAGACAAAAATATGGTATTGTCGAAAGAAAATATCTTTAGATGTAAGGAATACAAATGATGGAATCACATAACGGTTTGAGTTACAGATAATCTTGTTCCAACCCCCTGCCATGGGAAGGGACACCTTCCACCAGACCAGGTTGCTCCAAGCCCAGTCCAATCTGGCCTTGGACACTTACAGGGATGGGGCAGCCACAGCTTCTCTGGGCAACCTGTGCCAGGGCCTCACCACCCTCACAGTAAGGAATTTCTTCCAAATATTGAGTCTAAATCTCTCCTCTTTAGTTTAAAACTATTCTACCTTGTCATGTCACTGTCTGCCCATGTAAATGGTTGTTCTCTGTCTTTTTTATAAGTCCACTTCAAGGATGAAAAGGCTGCAATAGGGTCTCCCTGGAGCCTTCTCTTTTTCCAGGCTGAACACCCCCTGCTATCTCAGCCTCTCTTTATGGGACAGGTGCTGCAGCCCTTGCAGTATCTTTGCAAACGTTACAAACAGCTTTCCTCTCCAAAATAACTGCAGTATGTGTATCTATAAATAAATGATGTATTGAAATGAGTAAAGTGCTCTTATTTTGATTTTTTATAATGGAAACATATGGAAATATTCAGCAAAATTCAAAGGCAACTCATTTAAAACTGACTAAAAATATGGAACTCATTTCCACCAGATACAATTTGGTGCATACATTTTCATAGGGAAAATATCAATATCTGCAGTTATATTAAAGAGCATCATATGTGAGTTTTCCTGATTTTGAGCAAAATCCAAACTCTATATGATTGAAACAAACAAAAGCTGTCCCCACAGGGACTAAGTTTCAGCATTTCCAAGAAAATGAAAAATTTACTTTTCTAACCTAAATTTACCTCAAAGGCAGAAGCAACACATTCTAGGGTCACATTCACCCTGAATTTTATGTATAAATTGAGGGAGAGAGAGTCGCAGAAGCAAAATATCCAAAAAATTACCACTAGAAATATTTTCAAGAACATTCTACTGAACTTTCAGCTCCTCAGTTTGCAACCGGAAAAGAGATTGAACTTTTTCATATGGTTTCCATTATTTTCAGTTTCAGATGTGTTAGAAATAGAGCTACAAACATTGCCTCCTGTCAAGCTCTTTTTCAGGAGCAGATGACAGCAGAAAGTCAGGAGGAAGCAACTAGCAAAAAAAAAAACCCACACCACAAGTTTTTTAAACTTTCTCAAATAGCATAAAATCTTGAGTTCACCTCAGTATTTGGAAGATGTTTTTAACCCAATTGTTGTTTCCTGCTGTTATCCCCGTAATCTGAAAAAAATGTGATTTTATGACCCCCTCCAAAAATATCTGAAGCCTGTCTCACTTTATGATTCACCCAAAACTCCCCTCATTACAATTCCACTTCCTTTCTTTATACAATACCTTTTATCATACGCTGGAGGGTGACGGCTTAAAAGTCGTGCCTAAGGGTTGAATTACTTAGACTCCCTTGAGCCACAGGTTCAAATTCTGGCTGGGTTGACTCAATTCTGCCTCCTTTCAAGGGAAAGAAATTGAATTCCGTGCAGGTCATTCTGTGAGAGTCTTTCAGGGAAGAGCAAAATTGCAACCAATATCCAGCCTGCTTTCTGGAAACATTAAAGCTTTCTATCAGAAGGAAGTTTTTCCCAGCATCTTTCACAAGTATTTTGTCTTCTGTCACTTCAGTGCTGCACCTTCATCAGTGCTGTGTGCTTGGCAGTCACACTCTACCAGGGGTTGCATAGATCTCATGTGGTCATACAAGGCCAGATAACACACTGCCTTTAATTCCATCCCTGATTTGTTAAATTTTTACTAACACTCACTATTTCCTAAAGTTTTAGTGCTATTTTTCTTTCAGAGCTCCAAAGGAGGAGGCAAAAGTCAATCACTGCAAGCCTCACCTTTAAGTATAAGGAAAGCAAGAAGTTTTGTTTCCCTTTCACACTTGCAAAAAAAGAGATCTTGGACATCTCACAGATGAACACCTTGAGGGGTCAGCAGGTGAATGGTTGGAAAGGACAACCTCAAATCTATAATTTTAAAATTGTGTGGTTTTCAGCAGTCTTTCATGGTTTGTAAGTGCTTTGGGCTGGCAGCTCTGTGGAGTGATGACAAGGATGCAATCAGCAGCAGAAGGTAGCCCAGGTTGTAAAAGGTGTTGGCATCCAGTAGGAAGAATGGCATCACAGAGCCAGGCAACTTAGGAAACAAAGTCAGTGCTTAAATTTGACTGACATTTCCCATATCTGGACTCTCTTTCCAACTGGTAACCATACCGCCAGTTTTTAAAATTTCAGGCAGGAATGTTTTCTCCTGTCAGACAGTGTTGGGCAGACATTGCATGGAAAATAGCACAATAAATATGATTTCTGAAAGCAAGCTTAAATGAAAAACAACCAACAAGATTTTACTCACTTGTAAAGAATACTCACATAGAAGTGTTTTCTGAGAAGCATTCTGAATTTTTCTTGCTAGAAAGATCTGAAATTTTACAAATTATCTCATACTTGTGTGAAAATTCACCTAATTTTTCTTGGTTAATTAAAACACTAATCTCAGAAAGTCAGGTCATGCTAGCCCCATTAATTGATAACTGATGTGCAAAAAATACAGTTTTTAGAGTTACAAAATTACTATTTTCAGGATTATAGTTGCTTCTTCCCCTGAAACCACTGAATATTCTGTCATGGGGTAATGAAGCTCAAGAAGATTTCCCTGGAGTCACAACCTCCAGTGACCAGAAATGACCTTTTTGGCATTGTGCTGGGTAAAGAGGATATAGCCTAAGGCAAATTCACAACGGTGAAGTTCAGGGATCAGGTTAAAAAAAAAGTAAATATAAGGAATAACTGAAAAAAAAAAAATAACACTCTATGTCTATGGCATATATCATTTGTGACAGACAATTTTTACCTCTCAATAGGAAAGGAGGCAGCCACCTATTGAGTTTTCATACATCCTTCAGCCTAATTGAGGGATATACTTCCCAATAAGACAAAAAAACTGGTTTTGGAAGAAATTGCTGTTTCTGGTACCTGTGGTTGATTCACCACCACCATCCTCTAAGGTTTCACCCTGTTACACCAGATTTAATATACATAAAAATAAATTTTTTCATGCTCACCAGGAGAGATGACTCCCCACCAGTTGAAGACTATTTCCCCAGCACCTCCTGATGCCAACTTCTGGTCTCCTCTTCAAGTTTCTGTCTCAGGCTTGAGTCACGAGCAGTGAGCCCAGGAGAGTGGGGAGCAGGATGGTGTCACACAGAGCCTTCCTCTGCCTTAAGGGCCCACTTTGTTGCCCACCAGGTTGTGTGTACTCCTGGTTCACAGGACTTGGTCCTTTCTTCAACAAAACAGTGCCAGAGGCATAGAGGAAAAATGCTGGGCTGTGGCAGTGGATTACTTCCTTAGAAAAGAAATACATTATTTCATATTCTTGGTTAGTAACTCCGCAGTTCTCAATAGATTCTGTTTGTGTGTGCCTACACTTGTTTGTGTCAGTTGTAACAACATTTTAGGTAAATACAATGACTTCAACCCAAGGCCAGCATTTTTAAAAGTTTTTTCTGTTCTGCTGTGAGAACTGTGCCCATATATGACTCTTTTTGGTACACGTTCAAATGTTTTAAACCCAACAGATGTCCTTTTTTGTGTGTGTGTGTATGAGCATAGGAAATGGAGAAAATAAATAGACTGTTTAATATGATCAGATTCTATTTTAAAATCCAATTAGATTAGGGGAAAAAATCCAGAATAAACATTTAAAGGGTTTGGTGATAGTGCTCAGTACCTTTTTTTCTCTACATCACTGATTTTTTCTCCCACCTAAACCAAGGGAGAGTTGCAGCCAACCAATGGCAGTTTCATGGTTCCCAATTCTGTAGCTGTGGTCCAGTCATGAGGTGTGCACACCCGTGCACTCTGATAGCTATCCAAAAGCACAAGGACCAAGCTCTAAACACCAAGGAGTGCTTCAATTTTGAGACATGATGTCTCAAAGGCAAAATTCAGGCATATTTTCAGGGCAAGAGGAAAAAGTCCTGCACTCCATTTTTGCTTCTGTGTAGAAAATTCCAGCTTGTATAGCTGCTACAGTAACATCTCTCACCAGTTTATGATTTACCTTACCTCTGGAGAGGCACGATATAATAAAGAGTAAGTCACCCTCCCTAGCTCCCCAAAAAAATATGGGAATTGAACAGCTGGCTTCAAGCTAGTATTCAAAAATGATCATTGGTTTTTTAGTTAGTTGTCTCATTAATGAGATCCAGTTCAAAATTAACCTGTTGTGATCCTAAATTCTGAAATATGGAGGATGTAGAAGGTATACTGAAGCACTAAGGAGAAAACTTGTAGGAGACAGACTGTGCAAGATTTTGGGCTACACCATAAGACTGAAGTCTTCCTAGGCATGGAGTTTCAAGCCAGTAGTTGATTTTTGAATAATTATTTTCCCTTTTAGCTTAATTCTGAATTATAAGTCAAAAATCACAACTGTGCTACAATTACCCTTTATTTAGCTTCATGTGTACTCACAGTACAGGAATTGTGGGATAGAAGATGAGGAAAAAAATTGAAAACTGCAGAGATTTAAATTAATATGTTGATGAATTTTTTCACAAAGACTTTCTAGACCTGTTGATGTCAACATAAATGTAATTTTACCCAATGTTTACTTAATTTCATCCTGCTAATTTTTGTGTGCTTCCTCTCAAGGCATCGGTGTTCCAGAGTTAGGAAGTTCATAAAGCCCTATTTACATTGTCTTGCTGATATTTTCCACAGTGCCATCCAGGTAGTGGAGAAAGGAATATGACAAAATATTTTTTCTTACCTTTACAGTTAGGTGCTATAATATCCCCCCAGCACTATAATTATAAAGAGAGAGGATAATTTTTTTTTCCAATTTCTTAATGAGAACTGAGAATGCCTGCATTCCCCTGGCTACTTCTTTTAGCCAGCAGCTATTGCAACATGCCTGTAAGGAGAAACTCAGAGCAGAAATTCAAAGAGGGAAAGACACATAGAAAATATCTTATCATCATCCAATTTTCAGGGAAACAATTTAAAGATAACTAGCTTGTAAGTGATTGGGGTTGTATTGCTTTTAACTGCAGCCACCTGTTTCTAAAAGAGGAAGAATGGGTTGTTGGCTAAAGCTTGGCTAAAACAATATCTAGCTGAAGTTGGGTATCTTGGCTCTCTTCCTGTAACTGTTAAAGGCTTCCTGCAGGACCTCACAGCATTTTTTACACTTCCTGGAAATTGTTTTCTTCATCCCTGTCCACTTACATGTCTGACATTCATTAATGAGAACTCTCTAATATATGATAAGTAGAAAAAATAATTTTTGATAAAACAGCAAAGTTAAGGCAAGTGTGGTGCACCCAGGAGGGCATCAGAATCCATAAATAGTGCAGTGGCTTTGTTTAATGATAAAAAACACTGCCTCTGGCCTTCTGGAATGGAGATGATCCAGGATCAATGAGGTAGTTCTGTAACAGTAAACTGAGGTCTGCACACACTATTTGTACTCTTAGAGAATCGTTTATACTTATTCACACTCCTGAAATGTGGCACATCTAATAGAGCGATACCATCAAGACATGACTCAGTTCCTATCTCTGGCATTCTAGAGCAGGTCACTTAATTTCTCTGAACTTTTCAGTTCCTCCCTTGCCTTTTCTCACTGACAAAGTTCTCTGGGCCATGGTTTCTCTTTTACAGTGGCCTTTCACATTTCCTTTAGTCTTGAACTCCTCTCTAGTTTGATAGATCTGTCAATATGAAAATGTTGTACTGAATAACAGCTGTAGAGATGTTAGGTTCCTCTATCCTTGACAAGACTTAAAAAATCCTTGCGGGCTCCATAGGGGAGGGATGATGGAAGGAATCATGATTTTATACACTTATTTATTCATTCTTTCATTCACTCACAGATATTACTGACTAGTTTCAGTGTATACCCTGGAGTTCCAACACATGTTCTTAACAGATGTTTTATTATATGATCTTTTATTATATTCATCCAAACTGCCGCAACACTCACCCCTCTTTTATTTCCTTCTACCCCAAACTAAATTAAAAGAAAATAAACTCTTCATAGTCATAGATAGTGTTGTGTTTCTTTGACTCAGAAATCACTCCCTCCAAGGGCAATTATAATCAACTCTCATCTTTACAAAATGTACTGCATGAGCTTAGTGACTTGAGATGTTGTGATTTCTGAAGGCTCAGACTTGGATTTTCAGGAAAAAATGGATTGTTCTTTCTGAACAGTTATCTCTTGAATGGCTTCCTGGAACTAAAAAGAACTAAGACAAATGATTTTAAAAGTATGTTTAAATATTTTGGAGCGAAGAATTACTCGGTCTGTTTCATGGATCTTTCTTTGATAGGCTCTGTAATTTCTTACTTATAATCAATACATCATCCTTCAGGAGCAGAAACCTGTGATTCAGCATAGTGTAGGTTACAAAAGAAGTTTAGGTGATTGTTAGGTGATTCAAGTTCTCCTTGAATCTTACTGGTCTTATAGCAGTATCTACTTTACTACCTTACTTTATACACCTAACTTTGAAAATGTTTGCTTAAGTGATTTTTCTGTATTGCCTTAGCAAGTTAATAGCAGAGAAGAAAGACACTCCTTTGTTTCACCCACCAAAGTGCCATTCCCGCTTCCTGACTGAGGCTGTCATTGGAAAAAGCAAAGTTATTAATACTTGCTACATTTATATTTCTCTAGCTAAATTTCCATACTGGTGTGCATTGGATATTACTTATATTGCTTACAGAAAACCTGAAACAATCCTAAACCCAGGTAGTAGCAAACACAAAGTATTCACATCAATATCATCCTTGTCCTATCAATTTTTTTGAATCATCTGGGATTACTTTCAGCTGTTCATAGTCCTTCTTGCAATCTTAGCTAACACGTCGGCCTGGATCCAGGACTCTCCATTAAAAGAGAAAAGTTGCTGACATTCAAAGCACTAACTTCTCTACTCTGAAAATATATAATTATATGAGCTACATAGACATCCTGCATTGTTGATGAATACTCAACAAACATTTTGGTTGGAGCACTAGTAACATTGTGATAATTCCCTTAGACACCACATAGTGAATTGCATTCAGACTCCTTTTAATTTGGGACTTGCTGTGTCCTTTGAAAATGTAAGATTTTAAGCATATTCTGGTTTTGGTTTTTGTTTGGCTTTGGTTTTGGTTTTTGGGGTTTTTTTGCTGGTGTTTTGTTTTCTTTTTTTTTTGTCTGTTTGATTTTTTGTTTGTTTTTGGTTTTGTTTTTGTTTGGGTTTTTTTTGGGTTTTTTGTTTGCTTTTGGTTTTGTTTCTGTTTTTTGGTTTTTGTTTTGGTTTTGGTTTGTTATTTTTTATTAAAGTGAATTGTGAGAGACATGGACTATTACTTAGGGAAGAATGGAAGGATGCAGTTTTTTTAGTGGTACCAGTGTTGATGTTGATAGGTATTCATATCCCATGCTGTGATGAGGAATTAGTTCTTCTTATGATATTGCCAGTCAGGGGAGAAAAAAGGGAGACCTTTTCTTCTCACTCATGAGTGTGCCTTGTTGTGTGAGAGTCAAAATATTCTGATGTCATTTACAGTTATTGGACTGTCATTGCCCATGATCATTAACTCAAAAGAGGATTGTCCAGAAGTGTTAACTGCTATTTACTTTTTCCAGTGTCAGAGGATGAAACTCTGTGTGTAAATAGGCAGCTAAAAACCATTAAAGAACATCTGATTCATTATAAGGTTTCCACCATGGAATTCCAAAAAGTCTTTCTTATTAAAACGCTATAGGAAATAGAAGTTGTATTAACCATCACTTTAAATTTAGTTTTATACTTCTTCCTACCTTTTGTAGTCACTACATTGTGATGTATGATGATCTTCTCACAACTGCTGAGGCATTATTCGTGTCATATTACATTAAAATATTGTTTTTGAGGGGTTCTAATCCCTTCTTGGACTGAAGCAGCAAAGCCCAGATGACAAAATTTTCTGTTATTAGACAATCAAGAAGATCTCCAGTACAAGTCTGACCACTTGTTTTACTTCAGAAATTAATATATGGTGCTTGTATTTTGGAGAATGCTTATTATTATAAGACATCTGAGATAATTCCTCTCCTCAGCCTATACTTTCAAGAACAATTCCAGTCAACTGAATAATTGAAAATTTTCTGTGTTTTAGTGTATATCCTGATAGAAATGAGCCACATTTCTGTACCCCAAACTAGACATATGTGAGAGCAAAAATTAACCTGGTATGGAGATAAAGCTACACAAAATTTCAACATATATGCATATATGATCTGTTTTTTAATTTCCTTGGTGAAGGTTGAAGAGACAAATAAGTTTATTTGGGACAAATAATAAAAACTGACAGCATAAGTTTTGACCCTCTTTGGGACCTCAGATTTTGTAATTGTGTGGGAGATTCAGTACCTGTACACAGCCTTCTCAAAGGAAAACAGCAAAGAAAGGCCTTTAAAAATATGAAAATAAATAGATAGTGATTCTATCAGCTGGGTTTGTTGTTTTTTTTTTTTTTCCTACAAAGAAAACACTGATGCAGCATGACATGATAAAAAACTCCTTTAGAGCCTTTAAGTTGAATGGATTCTGACTGTCTTGAATCAAGGCTGGCAGGGAATATGGTCTCCAGACTGTGGCAGATGGCATCTGTTTTGTTTGCTTGTTCGGGTTTGCTGTAAGTTTCTGAGTGTTGCGCTGTGTTCTGCTCTGTTCTGCTAAAAGGCTGCGTTGCAGAGGGAGGAGAGTTGCTTTTTCACTTGCTGATGGCTCCTAATCTGTGGGGCTGGTGAAATTCTCTCAGTGGAGGAAATTTCAGGCCTTCTCTGACAGCAAAGGAATGTGACGTATTGCAATGTTTCTTGGAAGAGCTGGTTGGATAAAGCAGGAAACACACAGATATCTGGGATCTTGAAGCACAAACAAAGTTGGTTTCCAGAAAGAGAAGAAAGCAGACAAACATTTCATAGGAAGGGGAAAGGATTTTGAACATGTGACATATGATGTTTGTGTTCAGTCTGGTACAACCAGGAAGAACGAGTAGAGCAGGGAGGGGAGCAAGATTGAAGAAAAGTGCCTCAGAAACACATGCACTTTCAGGCTGGATTTCTCAAAAGGATTAAGCATATTTTTCTGCCTTTTTAAAAAATATGTACTTTGTTTTTAAAAAGCGGCATTTTTCTAGTTAAACAGCATTTAAACCTTAGAGTTTATTGTCATCTGACATTATGGAGACACAAAAAGGTCCATTCAAATGGGACCAAGATGAATTCAGGGACAATGTGAATCAATGTATTATATTTTGATCTCAATGTGGAAGAGGTTTCCTGAGAATATGTTTTTTTTCTTACTCAAAGCTTAATTACAGACTGGGGGAGAGAGAGCCTTCTTCACTAGGGAGCCTTACAACAGTGTTTGGAGCATGTATTAATTCCGTGCCAGGTGCCCTCTGGAGACTAAAAAGACTCCCTTAGGAAAGGATGCTGGACCACATAGTCTGTATTCACCACGATTCTAAAAAGAATGCCTCATTGAAGGCAATGATGATTTAGATGACAAGAAAGAAATTCAAAGAATGAGGGAACAGCAGAGGTGAAAACCAGGATGGTTCTCCAAGACAGACCATCTTCTGCCTCACCTTTGTAATTTTTGACCAAATTAGCCTCTTACGCTTAGTTTAAGAGTTTTGCTTTTCCACAGTGGCTGACCGCAGCAAGACGCATGGTCTGGAGGCTGAGCAGAGTGGATAAATGCTCTCCAGAAGACAGATATGGCAGAGCATAGACATTTCTAGCCAAAATGTTTGAAGGGAGAAGTTCTAAACATTGATGAGAAATGTAACAGAGACAAAGGGGACAGAAGAGATCTCTTCTTCTGGATAAATTTTCTAGGGATGGATGAAGACACTTTCCGTTCTTATGTTCTTCATAGCTGTAATCACTAGTTTTCTTAAATTTGGTTTGAATCCAAATAGTAACTGGGACACAAAATTTCACTGCCACAGCAAAAGGAGGTGGAGGTGATAGTCTTGGATTTGGCTCATAGCCCTTGCCCCTCTCCCTAAGGAGGAAGCTGGACTTCTCGTTGTGTGAATGAGGAATGATTTGCACATTTGTCAGCCAACCCTGAAAGACTTTGTAGCCAATCAGTCATATTGCCTTACTCTACTTTGCACCACCCATATTTGTTTTAGGATGCAGTCATACTTTTTCTCTGATGGCAGAAACCTGTGATAGAAGAATCATCCATGACAGACAGTTGTGCTTTTCCAGCCACAGGTTTACATCTCTTCTGATGATACCACAGGAAGAATAGCTGTGCTGAACTTCTAAAATTTCAGGAAAAAAATATGCTCTGAGGGGAAAAATCTTTTTGTAAGAGTTTTGTCTTCTCCCTCAGTACTGAGAATTCAGCTGGATATTATCTAAAGATGACAAACTGGTAGAAAGAGCATTTTCTAAGTAATGCAATGCGTTTTTCCATCTTGCTTCAATATCCTTGATACTGTACAGTCATCTTCCAATATTGAAAGATTCCCATGTAATTTTTGTGCTCTTTTCTTCTCTTTGAACAGGGCGGATAGTCTCATATTTAGTTCATTGGCCCAGAAGTTTGTAGATGACCTATATCAATTGTTTCTACTAAAGAGCTATTGATATTTCTTGAAACAGTGGACATGTTCATTTTTTTTTCATAATTTTATAAGAATAAGACTTTGATTCTCTTTTCTTATGTCAAATGAAATTGTGATTATGAAATCAACAGCTTTTTGCATGATGTCTGTTCATAAGTCATGAACATGTCTGTCGCTTATGCTCTGAGTGACACGGAGCTGAAGATCTTGCTGAGCTCTCAGAGACCATGCCTGATCTAATAGGAACCAAATATGATTATTGAGAGGGACTTTTACATCTAAACAGTGACCAGGAGATGATGGTTTCATACTGTGAATAAACACATGTTTCTAATGTCCCTATTCATTAGAACATGTTTAAAATGTTCCTCAGATGAGTTTTCTCATTTTTAACATGGACAGAGCTTTTATTTTTTTTTTTCTTATTCTGTTGTGCCTATTAAATATTTCTTCCTTTAGTCTTCAGGTGAAAGCTGTGTTATCCCGCCCTTTAATTACTGCTGGTTTGATTGACAGAAAAGCAGGGCAGAAGACTAGGGTTTGGTTTTTTTTTTTAACTGAAATGAAGCTTTTTGGTCTTCATCCTTAGTGAAACAATATATCCAGCTATTAGCAGACTTTTTGTGTGTATAAATGAAAGCGGGGGTGGAGAGACAGGAAGAGAGGGAAAACTCCAACATTTGATGGGAAATTGTAGAGTGAGAGGATAATCACTAAAAAAAAAAAAATTATATGAAAAGGGAAAGTTAATTGGTATAGAAAACTAAATTCAATATTCATTTGTGCGCTTCTTTATTGGTTTAATAACTGTAAATTTTGTACACGTGCACTTTGCAGTTGTACTAGGAATTTCATCCCCAGCTTTTACAGGGAAAAGATAAGCAAGCAAATATACTGTGGCCACTGAATGCCCTAGTACTGTGTTTTATTATGTTTACTTTATAATCCCATCATCCCTATGCCACCAGCATGCTTGAGGGGTAGTGGAGGCAGCAGTCGGCACTCCCTGTTGGCTCCCTGTCTTTCACTGCTACCCTAAGGTACTTAAGAATGACAGTATAAAGAATTTCTGTGCAGATGAGGCTGTAGATTTGGGGAATTGGCTGCTTATAGACAAGGATTCTTTTGGTAGACTTAATTCCTTTAGCAAGGGTGAAGAACCATCTGTGGGGATTCTTGTCATGTATAAGGAAGTTAGTCATGCTCTCTGTGGAGTTGAGTTTCTTGAATTTTAATGAAACTCATGTCAATCTGTCTCTTCTATATCCCTGCGTTGAAATCAGTGGTCAGCTAGTCAACAATCACAACAGTAAATCACAGCAGATAAGCCATTCAGGACAGCAGTGAAGAATTTACAGTTGTCTTTTTTTTTTCCTTTCTCTTTCTCTTTCTTTCTTTCCTTCCTTCTTTCTTTCTTTCTTTCTTTCTTTCTTTCTTTCTTTCTTTCTTTCTGCCTGCCTGCCTGCCTTCTTTCCTCCCTCCCTCACCTCATTCTTCTTTCTTTCCCTTCTTTTCTCTGGTCTTTCTTCCTTGACTTTTTCACCTTCTACTGACCATTTTTCTTCCCAGAAAAGCAGTCTAAAAGTGTACAAAATGAGTTATTGCCAGTTTTTTTTTGTCTTTGAGTGATAGGTGTTTCAGAGTGTGAGAAGAGGAAAGAGAAAAACACCTTGCATTTTGGAGATATTTTATCTTTCTTGATCCATCTATGCTTTTTACTGCTCATTTAAATGACTTTCCATGCCCTTGATTTCCTTCGGTATCTGAAATACAGAGACTGAGTTTTACTTTTCTAATTTTTTAAAATTTATATATGTAGAAATATAATATGCATGGGAATCAATAAATCTATTTTTAAAAGCACAGGTTGCAAAAAAGATCACTATAAGTCACAGAGTGCTGGAGAAATTTTTTAAGCTTCTAAATTCTAAGAGGTATGTACATGAAACAGTTAAAATCAGAAAAGATATTTTGTATAATATGCTGGTTTATTAAAATTTGTTCTTCTACTCTAATGAGATGTCTGTCAGACTCCAACAGTAAATACAATACAGTGCAGTGTTCTTTTGTTTTTACTTTTTCTTTGTTTTTTCTTTGTTTTTTACTTTTTTCCTTTTATTTCTCTGCCGTTCTCTTTTCTTTCCAATTTGTACGATTTTGAAAGAATAAATTTCTCTCTTGGGCTTGCTTTGAAAGCTTCTAATAACATTATGGAAAGGTTTTTGGAACTGATCAGAAAACATAGATGTGCAGTCAGCTTCCCATTTTAGGCTGAATGGGGGGAGTAGATCAAAACAGCAACATAAAGGAGCCCTGTAGAGACCTGTCCTTCGTCCTATTGACATCATGGTACATAACCTTTCTCATATTAAGTTCTATTTTAAAATGAAAATAAAGGACACTTTCAGAAACAAAATTCTCAAAAAGCTGAGATCTCTGCTCTGATATGGGAGTCACTTTTTTTTTTTTTTCTATGTAGACACTTTGTGCAAACTACAGAAAAGGCAGGAATAAAGTAAGGAAGATGCCAGTCATCCTAATTCATCCGTTTCAATCAGGGGCAGGTATATAATAGACACCTACATTAGAGAAGCACACAATTTTTTTTTTTTCTAAATTTTATACCACCGTGCACAATAGGCTACAGATTATATGCTGCACAAGACAAAGATTTATGGTAGGAGAGTGAAAGACTCTGCAGGATGAGAGGATGAGAAATCATGTCCATGGCCATTGTTCTGGGCCCTTCCACTAATGAATTGTTTGATAAACGAAGTCCCCGGATTGCCAGGGAAAATGGTGTCTTGATAGAAATTACTCAGCTCAGACACAGTACCAGACTAATGAGATTATGTGTTCTTGAATAGACCTGGTTTGGATGTGGACTGTTCAGATTGAAGGAGTATGAGTTTGTTCAAATCTATGCATGTTGAAACAATTTTTGGTCTTCCTCTGGTAACTGGCAGGTACCAAATTACTTTTCCTCTTGGGAAAGTTAATTTTGCTCCTTTGTCCTGATGTTGAACTTGTACTCAGAAATAGCTAGAAAAATATGTCTGGGTGTGTACATTTCAGTTTTGGTTTCTGCCCCCATAACATGGAAAAAACGTTCAATTTGTAGGAAGCTGTTGATATGGTGCTAACAACAGCAAGGTAATGATTTCCATTCCCATTGAATCCCCTTGGCCATTCAAGAAGATTTGGACTTGATGATCCTTGTAGGTCCCTTTCAGCTCAGAATATTTTGTGATTTGGTACAGACACCCTTCTTCTCATGTATACTAAAAGCCAAGATTTCCTGCATTCCCAACTCCTGTGACTTTCTGTGATTTTGTAAAATTAACAGAATTATGCAAAAATAATCTTCAGATATTTCCATTCTGCAACAGATTTCTTTTAAATCTAGTAGTCTCATCTGTAGAAAAATGCAGAAGCCTTTCAAGCTGGTGCCAGATGTCAAAACATTAGAACTTTCCATGCAACCAAGATGTTCATTCTCTTAATTATGAAATGTCAGGTTTTGTTTCCTCTTATTATTTCAATTGTAATATTTGCTTGCATTAAATTCTTTTTCCAAAACATTGTGAATGTTTTCCCTTCAGATTTTCCTAATTTGTCTGTTTGAATTTTACAGATAGCCAAACAGAACGGAAAATGTTGCAAGGCTATAAGATTGTATGCTTCAACATTTTGAGAAGTGATAATCCTAAATTATAAGGTAAAGGGGAAAACCACTTACAGATTTGCAAGCCCAGCCTTGATGCCAGTTCTTTTTACTGCTCTTATTGCACATAACAGCAAAACATTCCTGTGCTGATAGTTACCTGACTGTTTTGTTTCAGTAGTCCATGAAGAAGAAAGAATATTTAGATTAGAATCCTAATTTAGCTGCTAGAACCTTTCAATTTGTTTGTTTGTCTGTTTGTTTTTGGGGTTTTGTTTGGTGGTTGGTTGGTTGGTTGGTTGCTTTCTTGCTTGGCTGGTTGGCTGGTTGGTGTGGGGTTTTTTTTGGTTTGTTTTTTGTTTTTTGAGGTATTTAACTTCTGATTCACTATGAGAAGCCAGACACTAAATCTTTTTTTGTCTTGATATTCTGAGGACTACAGTATAGCAGAGTCACGCCATCCTGAGCCTGGCACAGATTTGAGAGGATTTTGACGGGAAATGACCCATCTGACTTTAATTACCTAAGCCCCAGGAACTGAGTGCTGACCTAGGGTATTTCGCTGAAACATAACAAATGTTAGTGAAGTAAAACAGCCAACCCAATTAAGTAAACCTCTCAGAAGCCAAAAAAATGACCACATCCCTAGCTGGTCTCTAAGAGTGTCTAAGATGGACCAAGTGAAATGCCACATTTTTACACAGAATTACAGAAACATCAAGGTTCATTTGAACTTTATCAATGATTGAACATTAACTGATGGGGTCCTCAGACACTGCTGATAATGACAGCCACATTAATATGTAGAAAAGGCAGGCTAAAGCCTCAAACTAACCTTTCTGGCAGTGAGGCAATGACTAAAGACCCAGTATATCTTCAATAGGTATATTCACATGCTGTAATGCATTTGCTGCTGAAACACATTACCCAGAGAGGAAATACAGATTCTGTTGCTGTGACCCACATTGCCTTTTTTTTTTTAATATAAATTCAGTTAAGAATTTTTCTTCATTGCTGTCTGGCCAGCAAAAAAATGCAGCCTTTTTCCCTGAGTATTCAGATTCCTTCTGACTTTATAGCCATGAACCTGTCTGCTTTATGTGGCTTTTACTGGTTGCATCCTGCCATCATATGTTTATTTCTTATGCTTAATACAGCATTTTCTGATCTGTAGTTAACCACTGTCAAAACAGATCAAGAATTTCTTCCTTTCCTCGGGGTAATTAATAGGGAAACTTCTTTCTTATTTTATTTTGGAAATGTTTGTAAAAATTAATGAAGCATGTTTTGCTAAATTGAAGCTGTTGAACTTTTACAACTGAAATATATGCTGCCTTAGTGAGAAAGACTTAAGCATGGAGGAGAAAGTAATGTATAGATAGTCCCTACTAAAGCAGTCCCAAAAATGGCATGTATTTGTATTGTTTATTTTTTAATTGCATAACTTGCAATTCTTAAGGAAAAATACACTTATGTTACTGATCAATTAAGGCTAGTGCATCCAGTCTTGCATTTAAAGTACATTAAACTTCCATCTTCAATATCCCCAATTTCTATAATCTAACTATCCTTCAGGATATTATGTCAGCACACTGAGTTAGTAAAAGCAATGAAGAAATATAATCTCAACCTTTCATGGCAGCTGACATGGCTTAATTGAGAGTAAATCACGCCTGACCAATCTGGTGGCCTTCTGAAACGGGGTTCCAGCACTGGTGGATGAAGGAGGAGCAACTGACATCATCTGCCTGGATTTGTGCAGAGCATTTGACACTGTCCTGTACAGCACCCTTGTCTGTAACCAGGAGAGGCATGGATCGGGCTGAGGGATCACTCGGGGGATGAAAAGTTTGCTGGATGGCTAGATGGCATTGTGGTCACTGACTCGATGTCCAAGTGGAGACCAGGAGCAGGTGATGTTGCTCAGAGGTCAGAGTCAGAACCAGGGTTGTTTAACACCTCTGTTGGTGACATGGACAGGGGGATCAAAGGCATCCTCAGAAAGTTCACTGATGACACCGAGCCATGAGGTGAGGTCACACACTGGAGGGAAGGGATGCCACGCAGAGGGACCTGGACAGGCTGGAGAGGTGAGATTGTGTGAACATCTTGAAGTTCAGTGAGGCCAAGTGCTAGGTCCTTCACCTGAGTCAGGGCAATCCTAAGCACAAGTCCAGTCTGAGCAGTGAATTGATTGAGACCAGATTTGGGGGTGTTGCACATAATCGAACCTCTCCTATGGAGACAGGCTGAGAGACATGGGATATCCACAACTTCTCTGGACAACTTGTTCCAGCGTCTCACCATTTTCACAGTAAAAAGTTTCTTCCTAATATCTAACCTAAATCTAACCTCTTTCAATTCAAAGCCATTCTCTCTCACCCTGTCAGAGCATGCCCTTGTACAAAGTCCCTCTCTAGCCTTCCTGTAGGTACCCTTTAGTTTCCAGAAGGATGAAATCTCCTCTGAGCTTTCTCCAGATGAGCAACCCCAGCTCTTTCAGACTATCCTCATAGGAATTGCTCCAGGGTTCTGATCATGTTCACTTTGGAATTGTTCAATGCCAGGTTAAGGAAGATGGTCGAGTCAAAGGTGTCCCTCCTTTGACAGGAGGATTCAAATTAGATTTGTGGTCCCTTTCAAACCAAACCAATCTATGATTCTATGATTTTCTACAGGAACCATTGTTAAAAGTCCTTACTTAGATTGTGGTATTTCAACAGAAAGTTTAGGTCAAATTTACACATGGGAACAAAAAAGAACACAGAGTGATAATGAAGAATTTCCATCTGAAGCTATAGGAAAAGGAAATCTTTGACTTATGCATCATAAGCCTTTGTTGCCCAGCTTTTTGTTCCTATTGTCATTACAATATCTTTTTGACAACATTTGCCCTTCTGAATCTTTCATTTTGTTCTGATGTATAAGGCTTAACTATCAGTGTTTTCTCTCTCTTATTTCCTCTTTTCTTTGTTTCTTTCAAATGGATTAGTCATCTAGTTTGACTGTAGCCTCATTCTAATGAATGAAATAGACTGGAAAGAAAAGATAATATTCAAATTACCCTATGATTTAAACATGGTGATGCTGAAGGACCCTGTACTTAACTTTTAGACTCCTAAATCCAAGAACTGAGTTAGACACTGACATCCAGTACAAAATGAAAGAAAATGTAAATATTTCAGTCTGAAGTTTTCAGTGCTGTGGATTTTAACAGGGTGCAGATAGGTTTAAGAACATATCTGAAATTTCATTTCAGATATGAAATTTCAGTTCTCTCTTGGACTGAAGGTCTGGATTGAGCTGGGTGTCTCTTCAAGGCTGAGATTCCAAACCTCAAATCAGATCCAGATTTTGTCTAAGAGCATGAATGTGGGAATAAATAACTGTAACAAGTAAAAGAGGAGGACTTGTATGCAAAGAGACTTACAGGTCAGCCTTCTAGATTCCTTTACCAGAAGCAGTTTTAGTTATGGCTCTTTCTTTACTCTATGATATCCTTCAGAAGGAAAATTCTGATTCCTTCTTGCATGTTTTGTTTCCTTTTACCACACTGGGAATGTTATTTGATATCATTACAATGATGATGATGATGGCGATGACAACAATTAATTTATGGAATATTTCTTTCTCTGGCAGTCAGTTCTTTAACAGCATTTAGTTCATGCTGCTGAAATGAAGGAAAGACTAGAGTCAACTCTCTTTGCATCAGGTAATATTTTGTCACTTAACTGGGAGGTTATCCAAGAAGGGATACAACCATGGGTTTTCCAACAAACTACACTCTGTGTGTAGTAATTTGCATGTATGTGTTCTTTCTGCACACATTAAGGACAAGTTATTTATTGTTAGGTATCCAAATATTATTGTGGTTTAATCCCAGACAGCAATGAGGCCCCACACAGACATTCACTCCCTCTGCCTCAGGATGGGGGAGAGAATCTGAAAAGTGAGAAAACTCATGGGTTGAGATAAAGAGTTTACAGGTAAAGCAAGAGATGAGCATGAAAGAAAAGCAAAATTAGAACTCATCCATGATTTCCCAGGGCAATCAGGGGTTCAGCCGTCTCTAGGAAAGCACAGCTCTGTCATGTGTAATGATTACCTGCAAAGACAGATATCATCACTCTGAACATCCCTACATTCCTTCTTCAGGTTTATATGCTGGGCATGATGCCATGTGACCTAGATTATCTCTGGGGCCACTTGGGGTCACTTGTCCCAGCTGTGTCCCCTACTCACTTCCTCTGCACCCCCACCCTCCTGGCTGGTGGGGCTGAGTGAGAAGAAAAAGAGACCTTGGCTCTTTGGAAGCCCTGCTCAGCAATAATTAAAACGTCCCTAAATTATCAACATGATTTTCAGCACAAATCCAAAACACAGCCCACACCAGCTATTATGAAGACAATTAACTCTATCCCATCCCAAACAAGCACAATATAAATTCTGCTGTCACATTGAACAGCCCAATATAAGAATATACTTACATGGCTTTGATTAAAGTGCTAAAAGAGAAACATAGGACGGAGGGAAGTTTGCAGATTACAGCAAGGTGTGACATTGGACAACCTGGGACTGTCAACCTCTAGCTGAAATTTTCTAATAGCTTATGAAATGTATTTTGCAATACTAATTCATTTTGTTTTGGGGTCATTGACATTGTGCTGCCTTTGCACAGGTGTGATGGGGAGTTGATGGGCTGTACATAGTTTGATTAGAACTGAAGAACTGACTTCATACCTCTGCCAGACAAGCAGAAAAAGAACCACTGTAAAGCTCCAAAGAGCAGTGTTTATAAGTTTTCAAATAGAAGCTGAGAAACACCAATAAAGTTTGGATTCAGCTCAAGTGTACCATCAACCTCAGGCAGCTTCCTGGTATTTTTATTTATTTTTTTTTTATGATCCATTTATCTAGTACCACTGAAAGATCTATAGAGAAAATTACTGGGGCAAAACAGAGATCCAATTGCACATTGCACAATAGGAGCAAATAATTCCTGTTCTCATTATTTGAATCGATAATTTGCTAAACCAGTATTAACAAGAGCAACAACTTTACCAGGTTAAGGGAGTTTTGTACTGAGTAATGGCTGCCTGGAGAAGGAAAGAACAGAGGGAGTAAATCCTAGCAGCCTTTTACTATTGAGGTAGCACATGCAAGTGAATCAATAGTGGCTGGAAAGGTGGTGCTGTAAAGATGTTTTATTGGTTTGACTAAGTAAGTTGGCAGGGAAGATGCTGCAAGTATCAGTGCAAACAATCAAACTGGCCCAAACACAGAGTTGAAGCCCAAGAGCCTTCACTTTCTTGGAAGCACTAAAAATAATGTTTAGGTCATAAGAGCCTATGTCATCCAGCCTGGCCTTGTGTCAAGGCTGTGAACTGCCTAGCCGGTTCAAACATTTTCTTGCAGTCACAAAGGACACCTTACCTCATCCCTTTGCAAAGGACTTTCTCCCAGCTAATGAGCTTCAGGCACACCTGAGTCCATTGCAGGAGAGAAGCGTATGATAGCACTGAAGAGCTCAGTTTTGACTTACAACAGCCTGGATCTCTTCCTACCCACCTCCGCACACCTGCCTGGGGCAGTTAGCAGGAATCTCAATGCTAAAGCTCCCTTTGTAGCCACAGAGACTTCTCCAAGGGGTGCTTCAATCTTGCTTAGATCTGCCTGACTCTCTAAAGCAGCCTGTCTCTCTCCATCTGCTGTGCTGGGAGCCCATGAAGACCAGGCTCCCTGGTTAAATCCTCCACTTACATACCTACATGTAGAAAGGTTGAATCTAAGCCCACAAGTGCACAGCCAGTGAGTCAGTAGTTTTTCAGCAGAGAGGCCATAACTTACTAAAGCACATTACATTGATTCATTGGGGTTTTTTTTAAACATACATAAATTACATTTTCACCCAACAGAAATTTGTTGACCCACAAGACTTTCAACTTTGTTTTTAGCAAAATATAATCTGCTAACATCCTTTCAGCACCAACAACTTTGCCTTTGCCTAGGGCAGAAGAAGTCTTAAAAGTTCTTTAATAATTTCTTAAATGTATTTTATTAGAAGTGGCAATCATAGTAATAATAATAAACAGTAATAATATGCTGTCTTGGGTTTGCATGACAAGGTCATGGTAACAGAGGAACTACGGGGCTGGTTTCTGTGAGAAGCTGTTGGAAGGTTCCCCCATGTCTGGCACAGCCAATGCCAGCTGGATCCGGGATGGACCCACTGCTTCCCAAAGCTGAGCCCCTCAGCAATTCTGGTGGCACCTCTGGGATAACAGACTTAAGAAGGGGTGAGGGTAAAAAACTTGGAAAACCACAACTGCAGCAGGAGAGAGGAGGAAGAATGTGTGAGAGGAACAGCCCTGCAGACACCCAGGGCAGTGCAGAAGGAGGGGCAGCAGCTGCTCCAGGCTCTGGAGCTCAGGTTCCCCTGCAGCCCCTGGAGCAGCCCATGGTGAGGCAGCTGCGCCCCTGCAGCCCAGGGAGGGCACGGGGGAGCAGAGATCCACCTGCAGCCCCTGGAGGAACCCAGGCTGGAGCAGGGGGAAGCCCAGAGGAGGCTGTGATCCCATGGAAAGCTGTGCTGGAGCAGGATCCTGGCAAGACCTGTGAACAGATGGGTCCAGGCTGGAGCAGGTTTGCTGGCAGGATTTGTGACCCCATGGGGGACCCACCCTGGGGCAGGCTCTTCCTGAAATATTGACCCCACGGAATTGACCCCTGCTGGAGCAGTTCATGAGGAACTGCAGCCTGTGGGAAGGACTCAGACTGGTGACGGCTGTGGAGGACTGTCTCCCATGGGAGGGACCCCCCACTGGATCTGGGGAAGAGTGTCCGAAGTCCAGCCTCTGCCGAGAAAGGAATGACAGAGACAACAGTTTAGTGTGATGAACTGACCACAGTTCACATTCCCCATTTCCCTGTGCTGCTCTGAGGGAGGAGGTAGAGAAAATTGGGAATGAAGTTGAGCTGAGTTGCCCACCTGAGCAAGGAAGTGACAGAGCAGCTTTGGTGAGCACAGGGCATCCAGCCAGGGTGAGCACACACCCTATGCGCATATAAGGAAATTTATAAGTAGACAGTTTTAAGTCTGTTTGTGCCCTTGGCACAGACAAAGATAATGGTGTTTACTACTATTATTAATTATTATTTTCATTAGTAGTAGTATTTGCATTTCTATTTATTTGTATTTGTGTTTGTGTTTGTATTGCAGCAGTGCATAATGAAGAGCAACAGCAACAGATCAGAATTTCATTTAACTATGTACTGTACAAACATAGAACATCCTTAAAATAATTTATAAGCCAAGTATAAAACAAAGCTAAGGGATACACACAAGTATACATATAAATGTGAAGGGTTTTGTTTGTTTCTCTGTGTGTGTGAGAGGGTGTAAATGTATTTTCTATGTGTGAGACTGCAGAACAAGGTGATGATCATAGTGCACTAAAACTAAACACTTAAACCGAATAAACAAGCCCAGAATCTCAGTTTTGTTTGAGCCTAAAAACTTACAGCAAACAATAAGATTGAGAAAATTTCCTGAAATTCATGTGAATTGACCAAGTGAAATTTACATAAGCCTCATTCAAACTCCAGTCAAACCCAGGAAAGATCTGACCTTCTTTAAAGCCAGACAAGGATGGACTATGATTGCAAAAGCTTTCTCATGAAAGTAGGATCAGAGGTTACCCATCACCAACTCTTCTGCTTAGCCACTTTGTTTATACTAAGAACTGTGTTAAATGTTTTAGGTATTTCAGTCCATAGCATTTCATTTTTCCTCTTCACAGTCAAATGACCTTCTCTTGTGACGAGATGTTGGGCTGATAGCTAGACAAATGAATTACTACAATTCACAGTTTTGATTGTGTGAAGTTAGAGATCTGGACAGATTTTAAATCAGTTGCTATTTTGAGAAGGGAAGAATGCACAAGAATGTTTTTAGCTATGTCTGGTTTCTACCTGAAAGAAAGCAGAAAGGAGAAGCAAAAAGGCTCTGCATTTTCTACTGACAGTCTCTTATGACAACCGTACATCTCCCAGGTAAAAATGGTCATTGTTGAGCCTGGAATACATCACTGTACAGGAGAAATATAAGTTACAAGCAAAACTTACCTTGACTTCTTCTAACATTAGGAGACAAAGACACTTCCAGACGTTTCAGGCAGCCTGGAAGTACTTCTCTCCTTTTCAGGGGCTACAGGTATTTTCTCGACACTTATTTCAAAATCCTTCCTTACACATCAAAATCTGAACCCCTTCTGTCTCTGTGGTCACTGCACTATTTGGTGCAGGCTATTTGGGTTTGAGGATTATCTAGGAACAGAATCTCAGTCATATACATAAAATATAGCACTGACTATGGATTAGAGAGGGGCTGCCAAGTGCAGCATTCAGACACCTGGCTCTATTGATTTTGCACTTTTCCTGTGATTCTACATCATGTTCCTTTAGTTTCTGGCAATCTCTATAACTTTTATACTGACATAAATTGTGATAAAAAATGAATCAAATAATCCCTCTTCCCCCTCAAGAAGTAGTTGGGAAAGCTCTATAGCGCCATTAATATTTTTGCTAATGTAGGTGAACTCAAGGAGGACAAAACCACAGGCAAAGTTAAATCTAACCTCTTGTTATTGTTTCTGTATTGGCTGTAGGTTTGTTCTTCTAGAAAGAATCTTTGTAATATAAATATTTGGAAAATTCCCTTTATTAAGTTATTGTTATCACCATTCTGTTAAAAAAAAAAAAAATAGCATTCCACAAGGGCTCATCTGAGCATCTTAGATTAACTTCTTGGTTCAATTAGAAATCAGAGGTACTAAGACCATACTCAAGAGATGATGTAGGACATATCCTTTCACTAATGGTGCCCTTGCACTTAATGAATTTAAAACCTGCTGTTTTTAATAGTGAAATAGCAATAAAAAGTGAACTCAGTCCTCTGAAACCCTCCATGTTTTACACTGTGGTAGGTGGAGGGAAAACTGCCCTCAAGGAGCTTTTTATTTTCAAACTTCAAAATCATAGAGTTGCATGCTGACAGAGGAATATGGAGGGTTGTTGTGGTTTTTTGTTGTTTTGTCATTTGGCTGTTCGGGTTTTTTTTCATCCTGCAAATGAACATCTATTCTTGAAGGTCCCTTGCTGATGAGTTGGTGGAAGTCTTCTAGTGATGCTAATAAGGCTCTCTTAGGTTCAGATCTCTAGTATGAAGCCAAAGGTGTAGCAGAATAGTCAGACTTCTGAAAAAAAAACCAAAACACCCAAACCCCAAATTGTTATATGCCACTTCTTGAATAACTAGCTAAAAAAGAACAAAGCCAAAGTTTTGTCACGTCTCTATCATCAATGGAGGGGTTTGGAGCACTGCCCAGAGGGAAGTTGTGCTAACACTGTCATTCATTTTACACTTCATAGTACTATGTTAATAAATGCACTTGCTGCTTACTTTTTCCTTAAATTTGATTTTCAACCATTACAGTAAATACACAGATCTCTGTGCAAGATCTGTAAAGACCAGAGTCCAGCAACAAAGCTGGTATTAAAGAAACTTAGAAGCAAGGACTAATTAAACATACACACACACAAACAAAACAGAAGTGACAGAGAGAGAAAATTTCACAGGACTGGAACAGAACATCATGGTTTGCCTGTCAAAGAAATTGTTTAATTAGAAAACTAACAGTTATTGCCAGGAAATAGAAGTGCACAGCTAAGCTTTTTAGTAGTCTTTCAGTATCCCACATTGTTTGGATCATAGGCTTCTCCAGGGCAAATTAGCACTGTTTATTTCAGCAAATCATTTGGCTGCTCCCACAGGGACCTCTGCTTCTTTGACTCCAGCACCCAGGAACCACACAGATCATCATGTATCACCTCCAGGAGCTGAGGAGAATTTTAATGGCAATAATGTTTTGTTTCAATTCTTGAACACGCATTGATGAGTTTCACGATTGCAAACCATACGACATGAGAGACAGTAGTGGCAGCTTCGAATTTTGAAGGTCTTAAGTTCCCAAGAATGTGCTTTTTAAGCAACTTTTAATGAGTTGGGTAAAGTAGACTTTCTAGCCTAGGCAGTCTTGAGATGCATTCTGGGAAATGATTCAGTGAATAAGTAAAAGAAAAGGTTGCTGGTATAAAATATTTTCCTAGGATTCTGCTACTTCTACTGTAACCAAATCAAAGCAAGAAAAAGAAGGCATTTAGGTAGAGTTATGATATATCTTTTTCTTTCAGGGGAAATCAGTTGTGGACAGGATAGATAGATAGATAAGAGTTACTTTATTATCATAAGCAAAAAATCTTTTGGGGAAAATCTTATATTTTCTCCAAAATTTTTGGAGAGTGATGAGTGAAAATTAAATGGAAAAGGAGCTCTGAAGATCTTCAGACAGGGAATAAATATGCCATATGAAGGAAGACAACTTATTTCAAGTCAAAGAATTAAATTATTCTAATTAAGTTGTTTAAAAGCCATCTGTCAGAGAGCATTTGTTTTGCTCTAAAAAAATGCTAGGGAAACACCCAGAGAAGAGACATCTCAAAGGAAGTGTTTGTGAAATACACAAATCTCCTACTGATGGTCATCTTGGTTTCAGTTTCATAATGGTCAAAAAACGTGAGGGGAAAAAAAGATTGTGAGACAAACCCAAATGTTTTTGAATTCATTAGGTTTCAGAGGATACATCTAGCTGGTTAGATAAAAAAATTATTTAAATGATGTTTAAACATGGATGTGGAAATATTTGAATAAAATTAAGGAAGAGATATTAATTGACACTGATTAGTCGCTGTCAGTGCCATACACTTTGCCAGAGTCCCAAATAATTAGAAAGACACTGCTCACAATGGAAAAAAAAATATTTGGCACGGACAAATCTAAAGTGTTATTCCTAAGATGTAAATAATATGTTACCAAAAGGATATGATTCATGTGTAGAAATTTGAATGCCTATGGGGATGACAGTTCACCAAAAACAAGTGAGTTAAGAATACTGGTTAGAAATGCTTGAATTTGCCAAAATTAATATATGTGCCTGTAGCTTGAGTTGGGATAAAACTGAGTTTATGTGGTTTCTGGGATTTCCTTGAGCAGGACACCATCTTGAAAACAAAGGTTATACAACCATTGACAAAAAAGCCATGAGAAATTTTAAATTCCAATAAAAGAATTAACCAAAAGTTGTGATTTTACTACCATTGAAGAAAATAAGAGAATAATCTTTCAGTCAAATCACTTTTTTTTTTAATATAACAATTATGCTAGTTTTTAACTGAGCTTTAATTAAACTACTTTGCATTCCTCAGCTTGTGTTTGCATTCCTGACAGACTTAAAATAAAGCACATTTTTAATTTTGCAATTGCTGCACTTGCTTTTCACTCTCACTTGACCTCGTCATTTGTTAGAAGCCTACATGGCCTTAATAGCTGAAACGTGAAGTAATTTTTTAGAATAGAGGAGACTGCTGAAGAAAAAGCTGTAGTACTGCCACTGCTATAAGAAAAATCCTGGTGTGCAGATTTTTTGTTAGGGGTGACTGAACTCCCAGATGTAGAAGATGGGAGCTGGCTAGTCCTCCAATTCTCTTAAGTATTTAGAACAGAGAAGCATGGAAGATGATAGGGCTTATAGGGTCTCAAAAGTTCATCTACCTCTATATCCCTCCTCTGAAGTGGCATAAACAGCCCCATTCCAGTTAATTGTTCATCTTACATGTTCCTAAATGCCTTCACTCATGAGATTCTGCAGCTTCCCTGGGCTATCTTTTCCACAGTGATGAGAACGGTAGATAAAGGTAAAGTGAACGTGTTAACTTTCGTTTAACAAAAGAGGTTGTGTTTTTGCTACCTGGGCTTTGTAGTTTAACAGGAAGTTTTGCTGGATGGATTCTAATTAGATCCATAGCCCCCTCGTGGGTTCATTTTGAAATCCTGTATACCCAACGTGATCTTCCTGATTAAGCTCCAAACGAAAAGGATGCCAGAAGTCTGACAAGTAGGGTGGCAAGCCACCAACAAGACCTTAAACAGCAAGAATATTGCATGGTGGGAGCTCACAAGTCACAAGAAATTAGATCATGTGAGATATCTGACGAAAGGCCACAGTACCATTGCCTCATTCCAAAAAAGACTTTCTCATAGGAACCATCACTGCCAGTGTTGAAAGAGTGGAATTAGGTTAAAAAAGTGTTGCGAACTCAAATACTGTTTTCAAAATATGTTTTGAATTTTTGGCCTTGGAGAATAGTTACCTCAATCTAGCCACAGAATAAAGAGAGATTAAGGTAAGGAAAGCATCTTTTTCTTTACAGAATATTATGAAAGGAGATGAGCAGATCATTCAAATCTGTGAGGTGGAAGTATTTTTATTGCCTAAAAAAAGATTTCTTTTCTTGTTTGTGTAATAAGAAGTAAGGAAGGGAAAGGGAAGGGAAAGGAATAGGGAAAGGGAAAGGGAAAGAGAAAGGGAAAGGGAAAGGGAAAGGGAAAAGAGGAAGGGGAAGGGGAAGGGGAAGGGAAATGAAAAAACCTGAAACATCACTAGAAGTCAATCATTAATTTTCTCTATGTGAAAATTACTTTATCCTACTTTTTCATCACATTCTTTCTCCCATTATTTTTGTGACATTCATTTTTCATTTAATTATTCATATTCATTGCTGTGTTTGTAAGGAAAGTCACATCAGTAGCACAAAGAAAATCATAAAGCAAAGAACTAGGAAAAGGGAAACAATCTACTAACAGCATTACAAAAAAAGTGAAAGGCAATTGCAATTGGAAGTTCAAAATTATAGCAGTGGGAAGACAAAGAGAAAATGACCTCAATTGATAGAAACTGGATAGAGTATATAGAAATGAAATTGTGTATTAAAATGAAAGACAAAATAAACAAATCATGAGATAATATCATAAAGTCATTTTTAGTCATAAAGAGCAAAGACCGACAATTTGTACAGATTTTTGTACACATAACAATAGTTTATGATAAATACCTAAATTCCCAAGCTTGTGTTACATCAAGTCAGCTTTTAGAGATTTTTTCAACTTGGTACCACTTAACATTGGATTTGATTCCTACTTTATTTCCCACAGTCAATTATTTATATAAAGTTGTGTATATAAATATATAAATTAACACAATTTACTTCTTCATTGAATCCTTTGGCTTTCATTATTGTAATTTTACTGGATCAATTGTGAAGTGAAAGCTGTATGATCATGAAACCTGATCATGAAATATCACAAGACAAGTAAAGCAAATATTTCTGTAAGACATAATGAAAAAAAAACCCATCGACCCGAAATGTTTTGCAACTTACATGCAACACAAAATAGTTTTTCCCAAAGTTTATAGAAAAAAAGGCATACAGACAAACCAACACACCTCTTTTTAGATGCGGAATGTATAAAATTTGCAGTTCTAAAGTCCTATTTTAGTTAGTTGCATTAATCTTATAGCAGGTGACTAATCTTTACAAGCCTTTCAAGCATGTTGTGGCAAAATTATCTTGGAAGAAGATTTTGTGTCTTTCTGGATCATCTCAAAAACATTCTCAATATTCATGTTCCATCTCTTCCAACAAGTTGTTTATTCATGAAGGAAATGACACAACTGATTCTTAGAAAAGCCTCCATTTTTATCTGGGGAAAGTAATGAAAAACAAAATTCAGATGCAACTTCTATCTGTCTCATTGAGGAACTTTCTCTGATTAAAATAACCAAATTCATTTAAAAGTCATTTGAAAGAGGAGAAAAGTACATCAGAACTGGTAATGTAGAATATGGTAAATACGAACTGTCTTTTGAATATCATCATTTTGGACGCATGAGTTTTGTGTCATCTGTATTACCAGAATGAGAGAAAATACACACTAACACCCTTGTTCTCCGCTTACAGAGTACCAAACGATGCATGCTTATCCAGGACCATACATTTGGAACAGATCTGTGTACTTTCTGATTAAATGACGGCCTCCCGCCAAAGAAGATTTTGTGTCTGGAGCCTGAACAAAATACTAGATTACATTTCCAACATCTGTAAACCACCGATTTATAGACAGCAAGGAACTGATTTGTCACTTTAACTGCCCATTAGCTTTAGAGAAAATAATAACTTGCAAAATATGAAAAAAAAGAAATTGCAAAGATGAGAGAATCACATACTGACAGCTTCAAAACTGGCTTCACAAGACATGCCTTCTAGTAGATCTTTGGCAGACCCAATGTAATGACTTTGCTATGACAAAAAATAGCCATTTATCAGAGCCCATCTCCCCCCTGCCAGCTGTTTTCAGACATACTTCAGCAGAAAGGAAAGAGAAAAACCTCTTGATTTCATGTGGTATACTTTAATTCTTTCTTTACTTAGCAGACTGTCATGTGCCTTTTTTCAGGCAATTCTTGTGCCCTGTTAGACTTTCTAGACCTTGATGTTCCTTTGTCTAACAAGCCTGTAACCTATATAGCCAAATGAGACACGGGGGCATACAGAGAGAGACCTATGCTGGAGCAGAGGCCCCATTAGTGTCTTATTAGAAATTGAAGGACAGATCCTGTTCTTCTTCATGGTTCTGTAAGAAGAGTAGCTTCAGAGATTTCACCCAAACTGCAGTGGTGTAAATCTAGATGAGAATTTGTTCCTCCATGACAGCAGCTCTGAACTTAATAGAACTGTGAAGATTGAGGGGCTAAAGTAATGACTTCCTCAACAGTTCACCTCTTACTGCCAAGTATTCATTAAGCTTGTACTGGACGTCTTAGACAGTCACCTCTAAAGTCTCTGACTCTGGTGAAGATACAGTCAATCTTCGCTGTAATGTCCTCAAAACTTATATCTCTGAAATGTGCTTTCATTAGATTGCTCTACAAATCACCCCTTTAAGACCAATTCTAAATATGCTTTCTGAACTGTAGAGTGATTAGTGCTGAATAGAGTACTTTGGGTGAGGTCCTAACGAAATACACTGTATTTCCTTAACAATAATTGAGTTGAAAGTTTTAATATAAGGGTTTTTTTATTATTAAAATAACTCTCATATCTCTCTCCAGGTCAATATGCTGTAGTACCTTCCCATTAAGCAGATATTATGTCCTTTTATTACATTCTCCGAGACTCATTATTCTGCATTTATCTGCATTGAATTTGCTATCTATTAGCTCAAGTACTTAAATGATCTAAATCCTTCCCTACCTGACTGTATTGTTTCTCACGGATGACCTTTCCTCCCAATTTACTATCATCTGCACACCAGAAATTTTTAGTTTGAATAATATTCTCTGAGTCATTTTAGGTACTGAAAAAGCTGTGGTTCCAACATTGATCCCTGTGGTGCCCCTGAAACGAGTAACTATGCAGCAGCTTAAAAGCATAACTCAAATGTGCGATCTTACCAGCTACAGTCTAACAATATGGCCCTCCCACTCTGAAAGAAAGATAAAGCCTTGCTTAATATGTATTTAACTCTTTAAAATAGTGTTCTGGCTTTCTTGAAAACAGATGGCCAACATTTCTAAAAGGCTTCAGGGCATGTTTGCACTATAGATGCAGAAAAACCCAGGGACGGTGAGCTCCATCCACTGAGCCATTTCAGCTGCCTTTGTACAATAGCAACTTTAAGCTGTACCAAAAACCTTTGTCACAGCACTGCCAGACTGTAGCAAAGCTGCTCCTGGAGATGAATTTGCAATATATATGTGTTTGTCTTTGAAAGCAGGCTTCCCCATCCCTGGAAGTGTTCAAGGCCTGGTTGGATGGGGGCCTGAGCAACCTGGTCCAGTGGAAGGTGTCCCTGCCCATGGCATGGGGGTTGGATTGAGATGATGTTAAGGTGTCTTCAAACCTGACCCATTCTATGAATCTCTGAGGGATGAACCCTGCCCAACTCACTGCTGCACATGCTCAGTGCCAGTTTGAAAGGTTCTAAATGTCACTACTTTGCACAGGGTGAGTGTGCCAGGTCAGCTATGAAAAGAATGCAATGCTACGATGAAAGCTACGGTGCTGGCAGTGCAGTGAGTACTCTGCACAATCTACTCATGAGGAAGGCTAAGGAATCACACCGCTTTACCTCTGGAGAGGAAATACTGGATGGAAATACTAAAAGATGAGCAGCCTCTGGATTCCCAGGTGGTCAGAGGGGAGGGCAGGCCCCTGAGGCATTGAAACTCCTTGCCCTGACTCTGTATATTCATGTGCTTCCCAAACAAAGCAGCCAAAGTAAAATCTTGAACTTAGGCAGACATAATATTTCTCTTTATCAGTGTTATTTGGGAGAGGTATTTTGGATCTAGCTGCGATGCAGGCAGTCATTATTGTGCCAGTGAGGCCTGTGGGAAAACCAAGGTTCTGTGAAAGATGGGGTGATTTGTCACAAGCAAGTTTATGTATGTTGATCTCTCTGTTTTCTTAGGTAGAACTCCCTACAATGAGAGCTTACCTGGGTTTCTCCGTATTATATTTTTCAGCAGAGAAATATTAAAAGCTTCTGACTTGTGCTTTGGCACAAGTAAGTTCATCAAAAAGGGGTGAGAAGATGTGGTAATATCCAGCTTTATGGACAGAAAACTAACAGTTCGGAGGACTGGATTTAAAGGATCACTCAAGGATTTTTGGCAGAAAGCACTTCAGTTCCTTGCTCAGAAAATCACCCTGCTTCCCCAGGGGTGTCAGATGGACTCTTTCCCCCTGTGTGCTGGGACTTTCCTCTTCACTGTAGCCCACTCTTTCAAAGCTTACTTCTTAAGGCTAGCTTTCCTTGCCTCTATTCTGCTTGGGGTTATTGACTCTAATTACTGTAGTCTAAGCTTTTCTTACCTTCTTACACCCACAATGGTTTGTGTTCAAGCCTGGCTGGGAGTTACAGCCCTCTCTGAGGGCAGAGAGTTGCACACACATCCAAGCTTTAAGTTTTTCCTTGAAAAGGAGGTAGGAGAGATGTTGATGAGAAAATCAACAAAAAATACTTCAAGAACTGTGTTTCACTTTAGTAATTGAAATGTGTCTCAGCTCCAAAACTTGTGCTGATATTTTCCACTTACTCTATTTTTTTCTTCCTGATGAAAAATAGGTTGCTATGACTGAGTAATTTTCTTTTTCCTAACAGCAGCAAAAGAACCAATTGTGTATGCACAATTTTAAGTTATTTAAATTCCATCACCCCAAAAAGTGATTATTTTCTTTCCCTAGGAGGTGTTCCAACAAATTTCATGCAGTCAAGGCAGGCTTAGCTACTTCTTTCTTTGGCTTTTCCACTTCTCTCTGTTCCCTCAGGATGTTCTACAATTATTATTTCTTTCTGTCTTTATTTTTTCTCTCTTTCTTTCTTCCTTTTTTTCCTTCTTTTTTCTTTTTTTAACAACTCGTTATCCTGAAACAGAGACTGCAGCAGTATTGCTGAAGCATTGCTGGATGCAGTAAGGAAAAATCATCAGTATTTGATGTGTGTAACATCAAATGTGTCACAGTAATCTCATGTTGGATAATCTGTTATCTCATTTGTGTGTCATGAGCCAGCATGATAACATGAACCAGAAATCTGTATGTTTGTGTGTGATTTTATTAATTTCAAAAATGATTCCGTCTCTGTTTTGTGCAAATGATATCAGACTGGTTCACATGAAAGAAAGGACAGGAGCTAATAGGTCTCATGGGACAGATATTTAGAGTCTTTTGACATCTCAGTGTTTCAAATATGCAACATTTTGAATATGCTTAATCTTGAACTTATAAAGCTCTAGAGAATTAAAACTTCCATTCATTCACAACATGAGTCATGATGGCACAATGGAATATTTCCGGATGAGGAGGGCCCACCCATACAGAAGACTTTTTCATGGCAATTTACACTCTCACTCTTCTTCTGCAACTTTATGAAGGAGCACATAATTTATTCAGTTTTCTGACACAGGCTCTGCCCATTGGAAAGTCAGAGACAGTAATAAACTTATTTAGTTTAGAGACTGTGGAAGGTATCACACGGCAGCAGTTTTCAGGAGGTTAATTGCCACTGATACTTCTCACAGACATTCAACAGCAGCTAAGCCTCTTCCCTTTTAAAATCACTCTCAGTCACTCATATCAGTAGCTCTGGACCTCATAATCTTTCTCTCTCTTCCTTCTTTCATGTGGAAAAATAGAGACAGAGTTCAGTCAGATAAAAAACAAATACTAAAAAATCTGAAACCCTCAATAGAAGTTTTCTGAGGTTTTAGTGTCCCCACTACCACACCCTTATTTTCCCCAAAACAACCTTGCCCCCCCACCTTTGTTGTGTTTTCCTTTGTGGTTTTTTTTGTCTTGCATGTTTGTATGGGTTTCGTTTCAGGATCACTAGATTATTGTCCTATCACTAGAACAATGCAGAGAACTGATAGTTTTTTTTATACCCTCAATCATAACTGCTTAGTTTGTCCATATTCTCGTTGCTCTGTTATTATCCAGTTAATTCAGAGCCACTTCCTACATCTCAGTTGAAAAAGGAAACAAAATAACTGCAATAAGCTTGTCAATCTAAACAGTTTTATTGATCTAACTTGAAAGCACCAATACAAGAAATATTTTAGGAAAAGTTAATCAAATAAAAATTAAAACGTTCTTGGGAAAAAATATTTTTTCTGAATTAAATATTTTTTCTGAATTAAATATCTTCTGATATTCTTTTCCATCTACAATGTTCTTTAAAATCATTATTAAAGACAATTAGTTAAAATTATCAATTACAGATATTATTTTTAATAAAAAAGTCTTTTTAAGGAAATTGCTGTTAAAAAGAAAATAGTTTTGTACTTAAAAAAAAAAAAGAAAAAGGAGAACAGCTTTTTGGTTTATTCAGACTGAATATTGAGGATTTGAACTTTGATATTAACTTAACTAAACTTTCAGACATTTTATAGTGCAGTTACCAATGAGAGCTTACTCTTGAGTTCTTAGTGTCTAAAGCTTGATGCCAGAAGACAAAGGAACCAGTTTTTTGATATTTACACATGAAAGAAAATAATAAAGTCTGTTTAAAAAAGTTGTCAATATTTTCTTTCATTTTTCTTCTAAATAATAAAAAAATTGGTTTATCTTTTTTTCCCTCATTTTTTCTAAAAATGTCTCTTGCTCTTCCACTGAGATTTCCATGAAACAATCTGAGTTGTCAAACATCAGGAAACTCCTTTCTTTCCTGGGGAGAAAAAAAAAAATGGGAACAACTTTCCAACGCAAAAGCAGAATAAAAATTGCTGGTATCTGAAGCCTAAACTAAAACTTGCTGAAGTCAGTGAATATGAAGCTATTCCTATTCAGAAGCTGTCTTTTGAATACTTGCATTTCTTTGCCTTTGTGATAATACAGATGGTATAACACTAGGAGGTAGAAGACCTGGGTTTCTTAACCTAAGGAACATTGTTCCAGCAATTCCACATCAGAAGACCAAACTAGCCTTGGAAACAGAGTTTCTCCTACCTACATGTGAGTTTTGCATGCATGGCTTAAATGAAAATGAAAGCTGAATTTCCAGCCAAGGAGCTTAGCTTTGAGGGAGAGCTCCTTTTCCTGGAGAACTCACAACAACTGCTCACTTAAATGAGTAATTGCTGGACAAAAACAAGGACAAATTTAGGTGTCAGCCAGGGTCTAGACCCATCTCTTCTTTTGGCATGCCTGATTCTGGTAGACTTCTCTGTACAGCTGAAACCAGAGGTTCACAGGATCTGCAGGTCCTTCCCATCCAGCTTCACTCCACAGAGGGGAGGTGAATTGCAGTTCCTTCAGCATAGCTCAGGCCCTGCTGCGAGGCTCGTGTTTTGTGGTGAAGTAACTGGCATTTGAAACACCTCTTCATCAACCCCGGTTCACTTCTCAAACACTGTTTTTTGTTTTATACACATCACATAACACAGTTAAAAACCATTATATAGATTGCACCACCATTCCAGCTGGAACCACCCTGAGTATACTTCACATGTCACGATGTCCTGAAGAATTATCAATTTCAGTGATAAATTTCCATAAATAAGAAATAAGTATCTAAGCACTCAGTTCAGTAAAGGCAGAGATGATGATGAGAAACTTCTCAAAGTCACCCTAATTACCTGAAAATTTTTCTTCAATAGATAGGGTGTCTCAGGTGTCTAGGCAAAGTATTTGCTTTCTAACTTTGTTTCCTGCACACAGGAACGGAAATTCCACCAAAATATCCCTTTAAATGCCTAGGTGGTAAGTTGAATCTCTGCCCAAAGTATCTCAAAAAGATATTTAGGTGCTGAGACACATATGTAGCTGTGTTTAGACAGTAAACTTTGGGGAAATGTGTCTTGCTGATAAGAGAGATACAAAAGGGATAAGTATCTTCCTATATCTGACTTTGACATTGAGTCTCTTTAAATTTACTTTGGGGAGGGGAGGATTATCTCTGTCTCAAAACAAAATTAACATCCCGCAAGCTATAAACAGGTGCTACAAATATTATTTACTCATGTTCTTATTTTACAAGCGTAGAAAGACCTGATTCAGATCTGGTCTGATGACTCATTTTAATAGACCTGGTATGATTTTAATTAGTTGAATGTTGATTTTATCCTTCTTGTGAAGTATTTTGCTGGAGAGAATTGGAATCTTAACATGATCTGTGCTGAGATTAAGTATATCTCTCTTTTAATTTTCTTCATTTTGTCCTTTGATCTGTATCTGTATCTAATGGATGCAAAAGAGTGCTTTATTTCAGAGGCTATTAACTCAGAGAGAAATATTCTGTGTTTTTTCTTACTAACAGACAATATTTATGGATTCTGTTGGGCCATATGGACAGTATTTTAGAGTAATCACAGCCTTCTGTATAGAGGGAATTTATAGTTCGTAAACTATGCTTTCCACTCACCAAAAAAATGGAAAAGCATACTACTCTCAACAACTTACTGGACCATTTGTGGCATTATAAGCAAGAAACATGAAGTGAGGAGAGGCAAAAACCCAATCAACCATATAAACAAACAAATCTTCCTTTCAATATACTTTTCCACTGTTGAAACTGCCAAATTTAGGAGGAGAGTTACTTTTGGAGAGTAACTCTGCAATGAATAACATACCATGTAGTTGCATAGATGGAAGATGTGTTGTGATGGTGGAGAAAAGAAGTATTCATTTGGAAAACCGGAAATAGAGTTGTTGGGTATACTGGAGTTGGGGAATTTCTTAGCAACTAGCTGCAGCACTTAGGCACAAACAAGTCTCTGGGGGCAGACGGGATCCATCCAGAGATAAAGAGAGAGCTGACATATCTCACCGAGCCAATTTTCATCAGCAAAGAGAGGAAACAGGTTCAGGTTGTGCCAGAAAAGGTTTAGATTGAAGATTAGGAAAAATTTCTTCACAAAAAGGGATGCCAAGCATTGGAATAGGCTTTAAGTGGATGATGGAATGGTGGAGTCACCAATGCTAGAGATATTAAAAAGCTGTGTATATGTACTTGGGGACATGGTTTATTGGTGGCCTTGGGAATGCTGGATTGATGGCTGGACTCGCTGATCATAGAGATCTTTTAAAACATAAATGATTCAGTGATTCTTTGGGATGGAGAATTTAAATTTTCACGTATACATATATGCATATGAAAGGTAAGAGGGAGGTTTCAAGCTCACCTGAAACATGTGCACCTTTTGTTGCTGATGCTCTTTGGGCAAGAGTAGGTAGAGTCTTCTCCTAATGAGGCTATAGCAACATTATAGAACAATTTTTTAAGGAATAGGTGAATTTCTGAAAGCATAATCAACACAGCAACAATAAGGTGTTAAGATACTCTGTAATCTATATTACTACAGCTATTACAGTCCCATTGAAGAAAGTCTCCTACCTTTTGAAGCTTCCACGAAGATTTTATTACTTTGATGTCCCTTGACAATTTTGACATGACACAGAGCAGATGACTATCAAAATTAATGTAATCAAAATTAATATTTCTGTCTTATATTTATTTGTTTCTTTGCTTCTTTTTAGGATACATATCTTTGTTAAAGCACTTAGTTTCAAGATCATCACCAGGAAAAAAAAAAAATTACTAGGCACTGACAAGTTTGGATCAGAATTTAAGGTTTCCTGTCAACAAAAATCCTGTTCTCATAAATGTTGTGGTATTGGATCATTCCTGAGAATTCTGGCACTTGAGCAGTTAAGTCAGTTCAACTAAGGCTGAGTTACTCACCAAGGTAAAATGTAAAATAAAAAGCACTGAAACACATCTCATCAGCACTCAGTATTATTTATGGAGAGTGCCTGGGCAATCCGACGGGTAATACTCCTGTTGTTTGTTTAAGTAAAATAACTAATTTGTCTCTTTAATAAGAACATTATAGATATCCTGTGAATTTCTATGTCAGCAGCACTTCGAAAAGATGGTGTGTGCATAGACAGACATACTGAGAATAAACTACTGAGAGCTTTACTCTGTAGGTAGAAAGATGAACCTGAGGGTAAAATATTTCAGAACTATTCTGACAACAATGCAAGTTTATGAAATGCTTGTGTTGGGAGAAAAAAAGATTATAATAATACTCTGCACATGAGTTGCACTTTTCACCTGGGAAACCTAAAGTATTTTTCAGACATCAGCACTCCCAAGAGGAAGGTCTTGTGTTATTCTACAGATGGATGAACCAAAGTACAGGGGCATCTATCACCTTTCCAGCTCCCTCTGGAGTAAAGAAGACTTTTCTATTGGGCAGCAAATGATGCCCTATGATCTAAACTGCTTTTAAAAAAGAAAGGAAAATGAAAGAGAGGAAGAGAAAGAGAGAAAATGCCTTTTACAGTTTCAATAAACTGCCAGTGTTGTTTTTCACTGGTTGGAATCTAACAATACTAATTTTAATAGAAATGGCTGGAAATTTTTGCTGGTTTTAACTTATTTTTATTACTTGATCTTGATTTTCTCTAAGCATTTAAAATACCATGTAACTTTTTCCTACACTACTCTTCTAGTTGTGAGGATAGTTTCTCTTCTAAGTGATTTTGAGCTCGGCAGGCGTATTTGTGTTAGCAAAACCAAGAACGGAAGTCTTAATGGCTGGACAGTTTTAATCCCATCTAATATTATAAATAAACCAGAAAATATGATCAGTATTGAACTCATATTGCATGAGGTGTCTCTGGAAGATGCATGAACAGACATTTAATAAGACTGATTAACAGGTGTGTAATCAGATACTGGTAACTCTTTGCCTTGTCCCCATCTGCTTTCTTGATTTGTTATAAAGTTTACTTCATGGGAAAAAAATCTGCTGTGGAAGTTTGAAGATCTGGATTACATCTTTTTTGTACTATTTGGACTTTTGCCTGTCTGTTTTCCTTGTCTCTAGAAATGAACTATTTAAGCAATATGCAGAGGGCAAGATCCACACCAAACAGAACCTTGGCTTAAAACTTCTCTAGAAGTTACAGGTCAGTGATTACTGCAGTAGTAATGCCAGTCAATACCAAGGGACTTTTGCTTCAATGGGTTGGTAAACATCCTAAATTAAAGAAAGCCAGGTCATCTTAGACAAACATATCAGATAATATGAGTAAGAAGACATGATCCTCTGCAAGGGAAGATGTTCTTTGCCTGGATCTTACCAGTTCAGAAACTGCTTTAAGGGTGCTCTTGGTTTAAGACATACACTGTGGCATCTCTTTGGTGTCACTTAGAAATCCTGTGTATCATAATTTCTGAGCTTTGCTTTCTAGGTTTGCTCCTTTCTTAAAAGAGGAATCTCAGTTCTCTGTGAAGTCTCTCAACCTGAAGTTACACAGAAGATTCTTCTTTGCCAGTGCCCTTGTCGCCTTTTCCACCTTAAATTATGTACAACACACTTGCATAGAGAAAACTGTAGCTGTGAGTGAGAAAATACCTAGAAAACTTTTTTATGGCCTATCAATGAGCTAGAATAACAGAGCAGACACTGGGTACAGGATGCTCAATTAGTCCAGTAATTTGGGATGGATCAGAGTTGAGGGACACACTGCACTACCAGTCAGTGCTAGCAGAGATATCTCTGGAGTAGCTTAGACAAGTCTCCTATGCTGCAGTTTCTTTTCTTGATTTCACAGAAATGAAATGTCTAAAACAACACTAAAAGTGTTAACTGTGAAATAATTTATTCTAATGGCTCCTTGAAAAACACATGAAGAGGATGATCCCCTAACACAAAGAATAAGGAGATTAAGGTCACATCTAACAACACAACAATGCAAGGATTTAGCAAAGCAATGCAATTCCTTGAAAATTCGTTCCCCACATTTGTGGTAGTACCAGCTCGGTTGTACAAAAAAAAAAGGTGGGGAGAAGGGGGGGAAAGGAACTGGGAGAATCCTCTGAAGCTGAAAACTTTATATGGAATTATTTATGATGTCTCCCATTATATTTAGATTTGTGATGAAGCTTGAGGCTTCAGCAAAGCCATTTTTCTGGTTTTAGTTGCAAACAGAAATTCAGCTGGATGATGTGCAACACCTGAGCTGAGGGCATCCTGGGGGATGTGGAAAAGAGGAACCCCCTGACAGCTACAGCTGCTGTGCTGCCTCTTCCAGGAGCAGGGAACATCCCTGGAGAGGAGGACAGGTTGAGGCAAGGCTGGGACATCCTTCTGCAGGTGAGCATGACTTGGTAGAGCCCATGGCCAGGCTGGACAGGGCTGTGGAGAGGTAGAGACCAATATCCTACAGCCACAGTGGGGCAGGGACTGCCAGTGCCCAAAATGTGGTCCTGGGTTGTGAGCAGGTACAGAAAGTCCCACAGGTGCCTCAGGTCCTGTCAGTGTGGCCCTTCTGTGGATTAGAGGTTTTCCAGATTGGGATGAAACCTCTAAATCTTATTGAGAGATAACTGTCCCCACTAAACCTCTGATCCACAGCCAAAACGTGGTGGTGCTTGTAATCCATTAAGTCTTTGCCTGAAGTTAAAAAAGAAAGTGAAAATGTTTCAGAATCAGAACGTACCAATATATAACAATAGTTAACCTGCTTCATTTTCATGAGGTTTTATGTTGATTCATTTATCCATTTTTGATTCCAGTGAGGGAAAGTAAGAGTGGCTCCCTACTCTTCTCTCCCTGAAATTAAAAGGCAGTAAATTTTAAACCAATAAAAGCAAATGTTGTTTTGTTTTGTTTGCTTTTTTTTTTTTTTTTAATGTAGCTGATAGTCAACCTGAATAATTCACTGTCAGACGAGGTCACTAGGGGCAACTGCAATATCAGGACTTTAGAAAAGGTCTGAATAATTTTATTGCCAGTAATAACAGTTTTGCCATTACAGAAGCTAAAAAAATGTTGGAAAGGTCACCAGTCTTCATGCTTCAGGGTCTGGACCGTCACCTGTGGGGTCAGTACAAAATTCAGTCGTGCAGTGTGCACACCCAAAAGCACAGTTGCATACATACACTCACATCAGTACTTTCAGAATTACTCAGTGATAGTCTTTAACAGGTGATAGAGAACGTGTTACCTGAGAAATGAAGAGTGTTAATTTTGAGCTGGTTAGTATTTTTAGCCACCTCTTAGTCAGAGAAGGGCTTCCCATGGTTTCTAGTTCTCATAGGAAGATGCACTTGGATATTTGGCATAGAATTATATCATGAGTGATTTACAACAGTGGTTCAGACCCCATTTTACTCCAGAGACTGCCTGAGACAGTTGGAAATGGGCTTTGATGGGTTTGGTCCCTCTTCTCTGTCCTGGGACAGATGCTGACCACTTGTTCCCTGCCTGCATCGAATAGCTCCTCAGTGAACAGGATCATAGCATAGGGACTTCTGTTCTGATCCTGCAGAGACCAGTACAACCATAGCAGAGTTTTTTAACTTGATGTGGTGCCTCACCAGCAAGGCCCAACTTACCAGCATGGAAACATTTTCTTATTGTGCTGTTGGTAGATTGTACTGCTAATGAAACATTTTATGCCTTAAAGATTGGAGGAAATCTGAGGTTTGAGCTGAGAGGGGAGAGTCAAAGCTTAATCTGACCAAATGGGAGAGAAAAAAGTATTCAAGTGAATCTGAAGTTTCAGTGGAATCTCTAATGACTGAAGATGTTCATCCTCAGCAGATGATCAAGTTCTTTATTTTTTTATGAAGAAAAAGCCAGAATACAATGTTCTGGTGTAATCAGATTTCCACCAAATTCTTTGAACCATTTAAGTCTGATTAGATGACACAGCTCACATTCTGTTGAGGGTACCTTAGACCTATTACTCATACCTAAATTCAATATTTTCTTCATGGGCTACAGCAGTATGATTATGAAATTGTCAGACTTCGGGAAACCAGTTATGACTTCTTAGAATTGTGAGCTTCTTGACTGCCTCAGTCCTATTTCGTGTGATATTTTACAGGCTGACCACAGAGGCAGAGTTTGAGAGTGAGATAATCTTGCAGATCTAAGCCTCCTAGGGAGAGGTTTGCTTTTCCTGTTTATGAAGCTAGCTGGTACCAGGTTGCACACTGTAACTGGATGCAACAGGAGGGGAAAGTTTGTAAACTTTTTTTTTCCCAGCTATTGACCAAAACTGAAGCATGAAAATGAATGAAAAAGGAAGGAAGATAAATTACAATTATAGACAAGGTGTCTCTTTTACTTACTCAATTTTACTTCCTTAACAAAAGATGAGGATGCTTAAATTGAAAAACTCCAGTGAGTAGTCATTGTTTCTCAGTCTCCAGACACCTCTGGACAGATGTGTGTCTGACAGATGCACAGAATTGTAATTAACATAAAGGCAACTCAGTCATGTTTAATAGCCTGCAATAAACAAGAACTTGATCTAGACCACATAATCCTCCCTTCTATCTTTTTCCTATTGTATGTCTAGGATTGTATGTATTACTTTCATGATTTGTCTATGATTTTATCTAGTATTTCCGTGTTCATAACAACTTTTTTAAACTCATCATCCTTCACATATATACACGCATGCATGGCATAGCAGATCCTCTACAGAAAGTGAGTATTTTGCAATTTCGGAAGGAAAGAAAAGATGGGAAAAAAACCCAAAAAACAAATGAGAGAGATAGATCCTCCTCACATCATTTCACATACTCAAAGAAAGTGCTCAGGAGAGAGCACAAGGAAAGAAATGTAGCATAACAGTCTGTGTAGGAAGAAATGAAATAACAATAAAATCTCTGTTAAAGAACTAGGGGAGCCTTGGAACTCACAAAGGACACTGAAATGACTAAGATACCATCCTTTCTTCTTGTATTTCATTTGAATTTAAGGGGTATTTATTACATTGATGCATCTTCAATATGTTTCTTTGACTGATTCATGAGTTGCATTGTGCTGTATGTAGAAAGCAAGCTTACACACAAAAAAAAAAGAATTCTTTCTGCCCACTCAATTTCCCTTTGGTAAATTTGAGAACAAGATTGGCTGAAACATCACGGGCTTAATATCTTAGCAAGTAAAGGTATTTTTTTTTAATACAAACCAGAGGTACTGGATGGATGGGCTGCATCAAGGAGACTGAAAGGAAACACAGTGGACAATCAGCATCTGAATAAGACCTCCTTGGCCCTCGTTATACTCTAGGGAAAGGAAAAGGGACAAAGAGAGCAACACAGCTCACACCCTAAAATCAGTGTCTTCTCCCAGATAACTTTTTCTTTATTTAAATAAAGGGATTCAGTGATAGACATCAGCTATGTAGACATCTGCAGCTGGTTTAATCTCATTTGGAATATAATGCATTTTATATTCAGTGCTGAATAATCACGTTTTGTGTGTGTGTGTGTATCAAATATATGCTCTCTCCCACTCTGTCCATCAACAATATCTTTTTACACAACTGCTTAACTTCATCCAAATTTGACAGAAAAATAAAGGTTTCAAAGACATTCTGTCATGTGCTGCTACAATGCTGTTTATTCTGGGAAAACATACAACTTGAAAGACACTGTTGTCATACTCCCCTTAGTGAAACCATCAGATGCTCATACTTTATTAAACATCAGAGAATTCACGTGGTGAAAGTAACACAGAGAGAAAGAAGAAAAGCTGGAAGCAGGTATTTATTACCTCTGGTACTCTCTGAACTAATTATTTAAACATTGTGATTAGCTTAGACCATGGTTTAATGGCAGAGTATCTGTACCCTTTTAAAAGAAGCTGCCAAATTCGTAACTGATACAGAGGTTTCAAAGATCCAATTTCTAAAGAGAACATGATATCTTTTAGATTTGGAAGTGGTGTTTCATGTAAGCACTGCAGTACTGGTAACAAGGACTAATTTTTATTGCAAATTATTTCTATATACAGAAAAATTAATTCTCCAGGACCATCCATCTGACAGTGTGGTTTTTGAATGCAGAAGCACAGAAAACGTTTTTTTCAAGGAGAGTGAGAAAGAGAGAAAGAGAANAGTGTCCTCAAAGATGACATACAATATTTCATATACTCTCTTGGATGACCTCATTAAAAGGAAACGCAACATGAAATAAAGTCCTTTGTTGTGTGATCCTGTATAGCATGGATGTGTGCCTCATATGTCATCAGGTGAACTTCCTTGCTTCTTAACTTGTACCTTAGAGCTTAAAGAACACATTCCATGTGTTACATCTTAAAACTGATTACACCAAAATGAGAATCCAGCTCAAAAAAACATGACATTTTTTAAGTCTTTTCAATGAAAATGCTATAGTCTAAGTTGCAAACAAATCTCTCAGAGGGATTAGGCAGACACCATTTTAATTTATCCATTCCAGAATTCAGTGCCAAGAACACTACAAAGATGAAAATAAAGAAACCGCCGACTGTGCATTTTTGTTGTTGGAGCTGCTGCAGCAGCAGTCTCAGAAAAAGGAGGGAACTGCTGTGCTACCTCGATCCCACACATGCTGAAAGCCTGTAAGAAGCTGGATTCTCACATCCTTTTGCCAAATAACTGGATAGCAGCTGAAATCCACCAAGTGCAGTTTTGTATAAAGAAAAGAAGAAAAAAAAAGACAGAAAAAATAACAGATGTTTGGAATAGTGACTGTACTGCAGATTACTCTAGTGTGGGGGGTCCGAAGAATGGAGCGAGCTATTTTTGGAGTGCCTTGCAAGAAGCAATGTTGTAGCTGTTGGTAAAGCACTACATGGGGTTCTATGTTTGTAAATGCTTCCTTCTTCTTTGTAGGCGCAGGTTGATTTTTTTTTTTTTTTTTGCTAGTACAATGTTAAAGTTCAAATGGCAAAATGCATCTGGAATCTGCCTGTAGCCAGCTCTGCTGAGGTGAGCAGAGAAAGGTGTCCTTGTTACATCCTGGCAGTTGTTAAAAGACTTTGACTCTCACCTGCCATCAGCTATGATCCAGTCCAGAACATTGCAGTTTTTTGTCATTCTTAGGTCCTCTACAAAATAGGTTCAGTCTGCTTCCATTTTTTTCAGATGCTACATCACACTGACATGATATTAATTTTGCACTTGCATTATTGATGTAAATCGACAGTATAGAACTGGAAGCATGGTCATTAGAGTGTCCAAGAGCAGGATAAAATTTATTTTGGGTGATGGCAAGCAATTTGGAAGCCACTGAGACAGCTGGCTTGTTATCTTTCTTTGGACTAGACTTACTGTATTTAATAAATGGCTAGCCTGTTGTTAAGGTGACACAAAATTGGTTATACTGCATATTCAGTGCACCATAGTAACATTTTTCCACGTGGGGAAACATACAATTACAACAAAAATGACCATGATTAGCAACTTAAAGCAGAAAGCACAATTTGCATACAAATACATTTTCTCACGTCTGTCTGGTTTTGAAGGCTGCATTTAACAAAATACTTGAACATACCTATCTATATCTTTAAGTGAGAAGGTAATACCTCTGATGCGACCATCAATATTCCTCTAGTTGTTGACCTGATTGGATAATCCTCTGGAGACCAGAATTTCCATCTGATCACGCCAAAGTCAGGAATCTGGTTGTCTCTAAGTCATTTCTCTCTTAAACTAATCAGCTGAACTTTTGCCAAGGAAACCATAAGGTTTATAGCTACAATTCCATGATCCTATAAATCTTTTTCGTAATTAGGCAGGAATTAAGTAACTATGGTGTATCAACATTTGCCTGTGTTATGTATAATTTCTTTCCTACAATATAAGTTACTCCTCCAGAATGGTAAATTATAGTAGTCTTATTGAAATATATTTTTATAGCATTGTTCTCTTTAAAAAATATTCACTCACAGTCACTACTGTGTGTTCAGCTCCTGCATCTCATGTGAACTGTCTATGATGTGTGTATGATCACCTATTTACATACACACATACATTTATTTATGTTACAACATAAAAATGTTCTAAACCAAAGCAAAACTAAGAAAAAAAAAATCCTTCAATAACTTAAAAAATGCTGAGAGATGAAAACTACTTGAATAAAATGAAACTTGCAAAAATGCAAGCAGCTGCCATGACTGTTCTGCAATAATTCATATATTTTATTGTTCTGTTTTGTTTTTTAGATAATTAGTTGGTGGCAAAGGAATAATCATGTTGCATGAAACATTGTGAATTTAATTTCACAATGAAAGCTATACACTGTATCTACCGAGAGTTAAAAGGACAAACAAAATCTGTTAAAGGGCCAGGCTCAAAAGGAATTTCATGCCCTCAATACACTGTGTTTGGGGGGTTTTTTTGTAATACAATATTGGTCTAAATAACTGTGGTTTCAAAAGCAGCAATGCAAAATCTTTATTTTATCTTTTTTAAATGTTAATTTTAAAGCTCTTTCTAACATTTTTTTGATAAGTGAAATGATTGGGGGATGAACTATCATTTTGAAGGAAATGTCTTTCAGTAGAACTCATGATCAAGTATTAAATACTCTTACTGCTTTCATTGGGGCTATTCCCCCAAGCATGGAAATTAAGTTCTTGTGCAAAATTCCAGGTTCAGACCCTTCGCTTCTCTGAGGGAATGAATATTATCCTGCTGATGGAAAAGAACTCAAAAAGAAAGAAAGAAATCTCTGTTGTTCACAGGCAATAGTGCAAAGACAAACAAAAAGCACATTCACACAAGAGAACCACACGAGTCCTAGACGATAACAGCTCAGCTGAATTTTCACATTCCCTTTTTTTTCCCCTCCATTTGTGACTTCAAAGCAACTAAAGCCTTTCTATCTTGATGTCACCAGCATTTTAAATAACACCTATCAGCAGGAAGTTCATGGGGAGCTCCACAAAGAAAGTAGTTTCAAAGTTGTGCTGAAGCGCCTGAAACACTTTTGTTTTGCTAAACGGGGATGCGAGCGCCGGCGATGAGGATCTCGCACGCGGGGAGGCACCTGGGGCAGGCAGTTGTCAGAGGGTTATTTTCTATGGGCCGCTCGCTCGTTCCAGTCGGAATGTCGCGTCTCTGCAGTTTCAAGGGAGGGCAGGGGGCACGTGTCTGACCACCGTGCTCCAGTGGGGTGGAAGTCTCTTCCGCCTGGAGCCTGAGATGTGCATGCTGTTAACTCTTCAAATGTCACCGCAGCCTCCAAGAGGCAGGTAATCCCTGTGTGTTTGCTGTGCACACTAGAGGAGAGCCATCGCTCTGACACCTCTCTGTTTGCAGAATTCGGGTGGTTTCCTTAGGCATTTCTCATCTTGTCAGAAGAACACCAGCTTAGAAATTGGTCAGTCCTTTTCTCACCCAATGCTTATTCCGTTCTTGAATTGAAAACAATGCTACAAAGATGTTCTCAGTTTATCATGCCTCATATCCCACTCATAGTCTCACTTTGGCATAATTAAGTTTTACACATAAATGTAAGATCTGCTGAAGGGCTTTTCTTTCTTTTTTCACCATTTGAATGTTCAAAAATCGTGATGATCTGTCCCCAAACCAGTACCTCTCTTCAAAGGTCTTTTAGTCAAATTGTTTGACACACCCAATATAAATTCAAGATGTTTTTCCACTAGCTAGCAGGTAATCAGGGCAGTGAAACGATCCAGCCACTCAAGAGCTTGTAAAGAACAGATCACCAGATTGCTGTCTTCCTTATACAGACTTCCCTGCATAACCTTGTTAGTTCCATTTCAGGAGGAAATTTTTGTAGGAGGGGACAGGGAAAAAACGAAAAAAAAAGCATGAACCAAACTTTTTTTTTTTTTAACTTTCCCGATTCAAATAGTCATGTTTCTGGTGATTTATGGAAACATGGAATACTTTGGGTTGGAAGGGACATTTAAGGATCATCTAGTTCAACTTCCCTGATACAGGCAAGGACACTTTCCACCAGACCAGAGTGCTNCTCACAGTCACTACTGTGTGTTCAGCTCCTGCATCTCATGTGAACTGTCTATGATGTGTGTATGATCACCTATTTACATACACACATACATTTATTTATGTTACAACATAAAAATGTTCTAAACCAAAGCAAAACTAAGAAAAAAAAAATCCTTCAATAACTTAAAAAATGCTGAGAGATGAAAACTACTTGAATAAAATGAAACTTGCAAAAATGCAAGCAGCTGCCATGACTGTTCTGCAATAATTCATATATTTTATTGTTCTGTTTTGTTTTTTAGATAATTAGTTGGTGGCAAAGGAATAATCATGTTGCATGAAACATTGTGAATTTAATTTCACAATGAAAGCTATACACTGTATCTACCGAGAGTTAAAAGGACAAACAAAATCTGTTAAAGGGCCAGGCTCAAAAGGAATTTCATGCCCTCAATACACTGTGTTTGGGGGGTTTTTTTGTAATACAATATTGGTCTAAATAACTGTGGTTTCAAAAGCAGCAATGCAAAATCTTTATTTTATCTTTTTTAAATGTTAATTTTAAAGCTCTTTCTAACATTTTTTTGATAAGTGAAATGATTGGGGGATGAACTATCATTTTGAAGGAAATGTCTTTCAGTAGAACTCATGATCAAGTATTAAATACTCTTACTGCTTTCATTGGGGCTATTCCCCCAAGCATGGAAATTAAGTTCTTGTGCAAAATTCCAGGTTCAGACCCTTCGCTTCTCTGAGGGAATGAATATTATCCTGCTGATGGAAAAGAACTCAAAAAGAAAGAAAGAAATCTCTGTTGTTCACAGGCAATAGTGCAAAGACAAACAAAAAGCACATTCACACAAGAGAACCACACGAGTCCTAGACGATAACAGCTCAGCTGAATTTTCACATTCCCTTTTTTTTCCCCTCCATTTGTGACTTCAAAGCAACTAAAGCCTTTCTATCTTGATGTCACCAGCATTTTAAATAACACCTATCAGCAGGAAGTTCATGGGGAGCTCCACAAAGAAAGTAGTTTCAAAGTTGTGCTGAAGCGCCTGAAACACTTTTGTTTTGCTAAACGGGGATGCGAGCGCCGGCGATGAGGATCTCGCACGCGGGGAGGCACCTGGGGCAGGCAGTTGTCAGAGGGTTATTTTCTATGGGCCGCTCGCTCGTTCCAGTCGGAATGTCGCGTCTCTGCAGTTTCAAGGGAGGGCAGGGGGCACGTGTCTGACCACCGTGCTCCAGTGGGGTGGAAGTCTCTTCCGCCTGGAGCCTGAGATGTGCATGCTGTTAACTCTTCAAATGTCACCGCAGCCTCCAAGAGGCAGGTAATCCCTGTGTGTTTGCTGTGCACACTAGAGGAGAGCCATCGCTCTGACACCTCTCTGTTTGCAGAATTCGGGTGGTTTCCTTAGGCATTTCTCATCTTGTCAGAAGAACACCAGCTTAGAAATTGGTCAGTCCTTTTCTCACCCAATGTTTATTCCGTTCTTGAATTGAAAACAATGCTACAAAGATGTTCTCAGTTTATCATGCCTCATATCCCACTCATAGTCTCACTTTGGCATAATTAAGTTTTACACATAAATGTAAGATCTGCTGAAGGGCTTTTCTTTCTTTTTTCACCATTTGAATGTTCAAAAATCGTGATGATCTGTCCCCAAACCAGTACCTCTCTTCAAAGGTCTTTTAGTCAAATTGTTTGACACACCCAATATAAATTCAAGATGTTTTTCCACTAGCTAGCAGGTAATCAGGGCAGTGAAACGATCCAGCCACTCAAGAGCTTGTAAAGAACAGATCACCAGATTGCTGTCTTCCTTATACAGACTTCCCTGCATAACCTTGTTAGTTCCATTTCAGGAGGAAATTTTTGTAGGAGGGGACAGGGAAAAAACGAAAAAAAAAGCATGAACCAAACTTTTTTTTTTTTTAACTTTCCCGATTCAAATAGTCATGTTTCTGGTGATTTATGGAAACATGGAATACTTTGGGTTGGAAGGGACATTTAAGGATCATCTAGTTCAACTTCCCTGATACAGGCAAGGACACTTTCCACCAGACCAGAGTGCTCAAGTCCCATCCAATCTGGCCTTGACCACTCTCAGGGAGGCAGCATCTACAGCTTGGCTGGACTGTACCTCACCAACCTCACAGTTAATAATTTCTTTCTAATATCTAATCTGAAACTACCCTCTTCCAAATTAAAGCCATTACCATTTCTGTCACCACAGGTTCTAGTGAAAGTCTGCCTTCCTCATAAGCCTCCTTTAGGTACCGGGAGGCCTCAGTGAGGTCTGCCTGTAGCCTTGTCTTCTCCAGGCTGGACAATACCAACTCTCTCAGCCTGTCTTCACAGCAGAGGAGNTTTTAACTTTCCCGATTCAAATAGTCATGTTTCTGGTGATTTATGGAAACATGGAATACTTTGGGTTGGAAGGGACATTTAAGGATCATCTAGTTCAACTTCCCTGATACAGGCAAGGACACTTTCCACCAGACCAGAGTGCTCAAGTCCCATCCAATCTGGCCTTGACCACTCTCAGGGAGGCAGCATCTACAGCTTGGCTGGACTGTACCTCACCAACCTCACAGTTAATAATTTCTTTCTAATATCTAATCTGAAACTACCCTCTTCCAAATTAAAGCCATTACCATTTCTGTCACCACAGGTTCTAGTGAAAGTCTGCCTTCCTCATAAGCCTCCTTTAGGTACCGGGAGGCCTCAGTGAGGTCTGCCTGTAGCCTTGTCTTCTCCAGGCTGGACAATACCAACTCTCTCAGCCTGTCTTCACAGCAGAGGAGTTCCAGCCCTCTGATTATTTTTCTGGCCTCCTCTGGAACCACTTAAATAGGTCCATGTCTTTCTTGTCCAGGGGACCCTGGGTTATTCCAAAGTACTAGAGCACAAATCGATTCAAATCAAGTTAGACATCAAAGCATGTTAGAAAATCTCGCCAAAACCTTGTTGTTTAAGATACCTACCATTTTCCATATCTTTACTCAATCTCCAGAAACAAGGAATTTGATGGAGCTCTGCTGAAATCTGCAGAATTGAGCTGCCTAATTCCTATCCAGAGCAAGGTTGCTCCTTTCTCTTACAGATTAGTATTTGAAATACAGATCCTCTTAGAGTAATTCTGTATATAACAATGCTTGGCTTACATCCCTTCTTTGACTATTATACAGCTCTTCCTACTAAAACAAATAATTGATACATCTAACTGGTTTCAGCAGGGAAGAAAGGAGTAGGTGGTCTCATTAAGAACCCTTGTTTCACAAGGAAAGCATTTCTCATTGTCTTTACCCAGCTATATAAATGACCTTTGCCATGGAATTAATGAATGTATAAATTTTTCGTAATATATTTTAATGTCCTGCTGGTAGAAATCTTTATTATAAAGCAAAACAAAGCAAAAAGATTTTCAAACAAGAAATTTATTATTAAAAGCATTCCATTCTTCTAGTTTTACGAACAAGTATTTGAAAGGGGTTTTTTAATTTTATCTTCTATATCTTATGCAATAATAGAAGATTACATTTTCTTTCTTTTTTTTAAACTGTCCAAACAGTAGTCTATCTCCTTGTCCCACATGAAATTATACCTCCAATTGAAGTTACCATACTGGCTTTTACTCAGGTGCATCTGCTAAATACCTCCCTGAAATAATTTCTGAAGCTTCCAGAGTCTTCAAACAGTTCTGTCTTGAAAAGTTGTGTGAATTGCATGTGCTTGAGCATTTTATTTTCTAATATTTTTCGGTCTGCACATCAAATCTGAACCAGTAACAAAGTACTGTCCTGGCTAAGATTCCTGGGGAACTCTGGTCTGCCTGTCTGTACCCAGAACAAAGCTGGCAGGTTTAGGACAGCAGCGGTGCCTTGTGTCTTATCTACTGCAACATTCATGCCAGAAACTAAAGGTCTGATTTAAGACATGATTTTATTTTTCTCCATCTGACTCAATCCAAGCCTATGTCTCTAATCTCCTGGATGAGTAGATCTTTTTTTTCATTTGTGCTGTGCCACAGTGCCAAAAAGATGATCAGACTTTCTGTGTCAGAGACAGAGTGTGTCTAAGCAATATGAAATCTAGGATACTTGAGTACAATGTCCTGAAATCTGATTATTGCATAAAGATCTTATTTACCTAAATATTAGTGGACTGCTCTTTGTTTGCTGGCCATATGCTGTACTTAATTCACCATCCAGATCATGAGAAGAGAATTAGTAACTCAAACTGGCACCAAATGCCCTCAACACATGTTAACACTCAGAAACCTGAGCTTCAGTTCTTCAGTACACAGGACTAGCCAAAAAGGAAAGGCTGAATATAATATGCAGCCTGCAGGTTCTTTCTTCAGTTTCCACAGTGAGTAGTTAAGGAACACATTGCCGGAACCTCTCACTTGAAAAATGATGAGGAGCATAAGAAGGAGAAGATGCAAAAAACCCCACCCCAGTACTAAAATAACTTCACAGGCAGAATCCAGGGACTCAAGATTAAACCCAAGGAGGTAATATGAAAACTGAACTCAGTACTTGTTGATTGGGCCAGAATGAGCAGAAGGAGGTGGCAAACCCTATCTGCCCTTAGTTAGTCAGAAATACAACACATCTGCTCTGTCTCAGGAATGCTGCCTGTTCAAGCCCCTTTGTTCCAAGAGAGGTAAAAAATCTCACCTGTCCTAATTCCCAGCATAAGCACAAACTGTTTCAGATGGGGAATTGTCAACACAGGAGGTGCCTTTTCATGCCTTCAAAGCTTTGTCACTGAGGAGCAGATAATTGATACATTATAAAATTAGACACCAACTGCTACTCTTTAGTAATATTAGTCTATAGTTAAAATACTTACCTGTCAGTGGTTAATTTACATTTCAGAAAGGCCATAATTTATTAATTAATTAAGTTTATAATTTGTTTGTTTATTTGGATAAAATATTGCTTTTCTTTCTCTTGCATATAGGTATCTTGTTTTCACTTCTATAATTTCATCATCTCTCCTGTCTGTTCAAGGATCCTTTATTGGAAAATGAGGCTAAATGCTTTGAACCAGACATATACTACCTTTTCTCTACCCAACCCTGCCGCACATGATACTGTTCCCATTTTGCTGCTCTCTTTTTCATTTATGTGACTGAAGAGTTTTTTTGTTATTTGTTTTAATATACTTTGAAAGGCCTAACTCAGCGTGGCTGTTGGCAATTCTTACATTATTTCTACACTTCGTGACCTCTGAGGTGTACCTTTACTTGCTGATCAATCCTTTTTTTCCCTCAATTTCTCGTAGGCTTTATGCTTACTCTTAATGTCCTTTTTGAGGTGGCTATACATCCAAATGCCTTTGGAAACCTTTTCTGAAAGTTTTGTTCTCACTTGCTTGATGTGCAAGTTTCAGATAACTTTTCGCTGCTGACTTAAAGAGTTTGGAGGAACCTGTCACACTGCAAGCCCCTGAACTCATTGCTTCCATTGACTTCACTTGCTTGTTCATGTAATTTGTCAAAGTTTTCCCTTTTGAAATCGAGTAACCCAGCTGAAGACCTGCTTTCACTTATTTTCCATTTAATTCTTATTCGATCAGTTTATGATTGCTGACTCCAAGGATATTTCACCATCATCATCATCATCACCATCATCATTATTATTATTATTATTATTATTATTATTATTATTATTACTATTATTATTATTATCATCACAGGATTAGAGAAGTCTTTGGCAGGGTAGTTGAAGCAGGGGCAGTAATTCCAGCTGGGCATCTGGAAATCACTGTCACGTCCCTTGTGCATGTGGAGATCAACACAGCTTCTTTGTTTGTTTGTCAAACATTTGTATTTGTGAAAGTCATTGAAATTATTGTGCAAATGCCACAATGTCTTAGCAAATGGATGGTGTCTATTTATTTGTGGCACTGCTGATTGATTATAAATAGATACAGAGAATGATGCTTTTAGGATGATCTGGATCTTCTATTCATAATTCACTGTTATATTGTAAATATGTATATTCAATACAGTGACAATAAATAGGGTTTAATGTAAAGTTATATACACTAAATAGGAAAGACTTCAGAGGGTTTATAAACCCCAAAGCAGACAGACTTCCTGGCCACAGACAGAAATGAATGTTTACTTGCTTGTGAGACAAAAAAGATTTATTATTTTTCCACCAAGGAATAGGTTGAAAGTTTAATGTTTGGTGCCTGTTAGCATTTGAATGCAGTTTTGTTCTCCAATAAGCCTTTGCAGGATTAGGTCTATCACTGTGTCACCTTGCTTCCTGTTAAATTCTCCCATTTTTATGGCAGTAAGTCAGACCACAAATTAACTTCTTCCATGTTTAGTATGCTTGGATAATGAGAAAACTTCTAAGAAATTGCAGTGGGAGGGGTCATCTAAATTTCACCTTTCTTTTCTCTTATTTTTTCTATTCAAATTTTGTTCAGTTGGAAAAAATTTTGGGGAGTTGAGAATAAAATTGTATATGACCGCAAACATGCTTTAATTGTGTAGTTTTTTTAGGGGGCTGTCTTCAAGGTCTTACTGTTTTACCTGCCCATGGAAAGGAAGCAAAGCAATTTTAATTGATCCCAAAGCAATCAATGGATCAGTCAAGCACTGACACAACAGAGAAGGTGTCATAATGCTGATAGTTCAACAGGCCTCGCCTAAAGTAATCTTACCTGTCAGAAAAGATTATTCTAAAAAAACAGTACATTCTTTTATCCAGACAAATAGGGGTGGAATAGGAGGGAGTTTGACAAAAAATACAGAAATGAAATTGAAAGACTAAAATGGACAAACAATAATACAATAATATATGGGGTAGTGTTTTTCATTTGGCGAATTCATCCATTCATTTTCATCTTTGTATAATGCATCATTAAAGGAATGCGGAAAATTCTCTTGGGTGGGCCAAAATAAAATTTGTGTATTTTCCAAGTCTCTCAGACTCATGCATCATCCCATTTTCACAAACATTATTTCTTCAGTGGCACACCATGGGCATTTACCACTGAATCAACAAAGAACTGAACTCTCTCTTTTCTTTTCTGATTCCCCCACAGCCATTTTTGCTCCTTTATGTGTGTGTGTGCGTGCATTTGTGTGTGTGTGTTTTTCTTTGATTATCACTTGTCTCTGAGATCTACTGCATGGCATGGTTATCAACCTGATAAGCAGAGACAGCCTGTCCAGCCCTGCCCAGTCTTAAAAAGACTGGTAAAGAAAAGGGGCCTGACTAGATAAACCAGATGACATCCCAGACCTGAGAAGAGAGCCAGGGTCCAGAGCAACATCTGCTGTGGCCAGGCTGCCAGCCCAAAGCATCCATCCATGTCTGACCAGTCGCCATGGATCCTGGGAGCAACAACAAGAGCTCTATTCCTCCTACCTTTTCCATCCCCTCCTCTTTTCCCCACTGCTGTCTAGTGTTTTGACACAGGCGAGGGAAATGACCACCGTTCACAACTCAGCATTAAATATGAAAAGCAACCCTTTTCTCCTCACTGAGGAATGATAGTTGACAAAATAAGAGGCTGTAATGCCATTCTTTATTCTAAATAAAGGAATCTGGCACGTTTGCAATACGTACATTTTTCACAGCCACTCAATTTTTGGTTGAAGATTTGTTTTCATTCTTTGTGTGTTTGTGGCTAATTCATCCTATTCAGGGACAGATGTAGCGTGGATTGAAATAAGGAGGTTTTCTCAATGTGGCTTTGAAAACATTGTGGCACTATAGGGGTACCACCTGCTATACTAAGCAGAACCAGTATAGGAGATCTAAAGCCCCGTTTTCCAACTGGTAAATAAACACTTGCTATTCAGACTGTATCTAAAAATTATGATGAATTTTTTAACATATTTTCCATCAGCTGAAATCCATAAGTCATGCTTGACTGTTTCTGTGACAGAAGCATCTTAAGATATTTTTCTGTTTTGAGATAATTTATTCTATCTAAACTAGAAAAATATAAGAAGCTATCACAAACTTCTCTCCTCTGTCATTTGTTCTCATGACAAAAATGCATAAACTGGATTTTACCCCTGGGGGAATGCGCTCAGCGAATATGTGGGGAGAGAAGGGGAGATGGGATGTGAGTAGAGGTGGAATAACTTAGTTACAGCTTTGATCCACAGAGGATTTCCTTATGTAAGAACAGATTTGGCTTGGAATCCAACTCCTTCCATGTGCTTTTGATTTAAGTCTGTATCCATGCTGGGATGATACCTGGTTGTACAGTGACCACATCCTACCTTTTTTTTTTTTTTTTTTCCTCCAAGGAGGAGGATAAATCATGGATGAAGCCAAAACATTCTTCAGTATGGACAGCAGGAGAGAAGGACTGTGGACTGGGACAAACCCCAAAGAGGGTTCATGCCATCATGTTCATTCAGCCCTAGTGTCAGTTCCAGCTGCCTGCCAAGACAAGACGGGCTGGGGAGGGAGAGCTGCCACTTCAGTACAATCTTAGTCAAGAGGCACCTTATGGAGTGCCCAGGTAAGATGTGAACCCATCCTTGCTAATACTTGAAAGCTTGATCCAAGATGCCCTGGAGCCAATATGAATACAGAAATTGTTTTCAGGGGATGCTTGAAGCGGCATGAACTTGCCTCACTGAAATAAATGGGATTGAAACAGTTACAGGAACTTGAAGGGTGAGAGGAGGCACTCCTGAGGGCCTGAAAAGTAATAAGAATAATCAAAAAGGAGGGGACAGCAGAGCAGGAGCTGGGTGGCAGATGTTTGCTTGCTCTGAAGAATAAAAGGAGCAATCACAAAAATCGATAGCAAGCCTTATTAAAGGTGAGCTGGGTGCTTTCACTTTGATATTTTGCTTGGTTGTATTAGGCTTAGATACCTCACAGGTCAGGTATTTCAGACCTAGCATCTCTAGAGATCCTTTGCTTGTATTGCAAAGCATTCCCTCCAGAAATCTGCCACTGTCAAGTGTACTTTCTAGTCCGGAGTTGGGGATGAGAAAGTGAGACAAAAAGGAAAGAAAGGGGAAGAAAAGAGGAAGAAAAGGAGAGAGAGAAAAAAATAGAGGAGAAAAATATTAAAGATTAAAAGGGAGAAGAGGCAGGGAAAGATGAGAAGAAAGGGAGGAAGGCAAATGTTCCCTTGTTCCATGGCAGTGTATGTCTTCTTATTTTCGATCTTCAGATTCATTCAATTTTTCTCTTGGACCATGTGCTCCTGAGCAACCTGTACAATTTCCCTAAGGTGAAAACCTCCTCTTAGAGAGCTGCAGTGAATATTATCCCAGGGTCTCAAAAATGCCAATAAGAGAACAAATAATATTTGTTCATGATAGTGTTCAGTGCAAACGATGACTGATTAGTGCTATGTGTGACATCAACAGAGACAGTAATCAAGGTTACTTTAGCATTGATTTTTTACAGAGGTGAAGCCTCTTTGATGTATTACTCCATCAACACCTTCAGAACCAAACTTTGCACATGAAATTAATCCCAATTAATTATAACACTTGTAGATAGTACTGGGCTCTTTTATGTTGCAAAATAAATATTAATTCAGTGGCATTTTTTTTTTCACCTTGTGCAGCTTGTGTGACTAGGAAGGGAAAAAAAAGAACAACCCTATTGATCAATGCACTGAAATATGTTAGAAAGTTTTGGCACCTGAGGTGGTCTGAGAGGCTGCTTGCCTGGAATCAGTTTAAGGCATAGTAGGGGAATTCAGGAAACTGGTATTGACTTTACGATACAGTCACGGAAAAAATATTGTTTCCAATACATGAAGGGGGGTAAAGTTACAAGTTATATGTATTTTCACAAAATATGCATAAAAGAGTGACACTTCCCTACAGGGGCAGTGCCTGAGGGCACTGATCAGAGGCTACTTTGCAATTCAGGGACGTAATTGTTCAGCAATTTTTTTTCTAATATTACTGATTTTTTATTAGCCAGAGGGATGAGTAAATTTTTGTGGCTTATGTTGGGCTGTCTTCAACTGATTTCCTCTGGATTGGGAAGAAGTCATGTGTATCACCTCCACTCCTTTGAAATTGACCCCAAATCCCTTTTGTGTATGTGATACCAGTTTCTTCTGATTCCCAGAGTCTAGGACTCTAATTCTGATTCCCAGAAGTATGTGCTATGGCACTGGGAAGAAAGATGAACAAGCCAGAGAGGATTCCTGCTATTTGCTAATTGAGACGCTTAATACCTCACGTTTTAATCCTCCCCTGCTGGTGCATAGTGCTTCTTTAAACTGAATATATAGGGAATTTTGACTGTGAAATTATACCAGAGTCTCAACTTACTTAAACTCTTGAACCCACTCAGTCTTATCCATAGATACAATCTCACATCTTGATTATTCTAGCATGCAGAGGCTGTGAGTAAACTACACATTTTTTTTCAGCATGTGCTGCAGATCACAAACATGTGGCTATAGTCAGTCCCATATTTCACTGAGTCAAAAAATATAAAACAAAGACCAAACTAATAGCTGAAAACATTCTACTTTAAATATCAAATAAGTTGCCAAAATCCTGCCTAGGAAAAGTAACAATAAAGAGTCTCTAACTTGATTAGGCTCTTTGGAATCTCATCAAAGGATAAATAAATAAGTGCTTGCATTATTACAGTAATGCTTGGATAGCCATGTCCTCACCAGATTTAGTCATCACATAGCATTATCTCAGAAACAATAACCTCTTTTCTACAGCCCATTATTCACTGAAAGGAAGAATTTAAGACCATTCTCTGCTCACATCCCAGCCTATGCTCTCCAAGTGGCACCAGTCAGGAGAGTCAGTGAAATAGAAAACTATCCTAGGGAGGACATGCAAAGTGTGTAGAATAGCAGGCAGCAAAAGAAGGTGACTCCAATGAGTCTCTGCTTCCTTCTAAATCAAGAGAGGAAAATCAGCTGGGGGGTAAACTCCCAGTTACTTCAGTGCACAGAGGAAACTGGTGGGTGAGGGTTGTGCTGCTCTGTGGTGACGGCTGTGGCAGAGGCTCTGCAGGAGCATGTGCTGCTGCAGCCACGCAGCCAGCCCTGTTAGCATTTGCCTGCAGCAGCAATAACTCCTGCTGGGAGTCCTGTCCCTAAATACCTAGGATCATCATGATGACAAGGATCCCAGATTCTTCAAACTCTAATTCAATACCTCAGTGTCATCCTTGTTGGGATCCTAGATAAAGATGAAGAGCAGAACAGCCTGGAAACAACGCTCACAGGCACCAATCTACACTGATCTCCTTGTTGTCAGTCTGCTTCCTTTATCAGTGGGTTGAGCCAACAGCTTTAGCTGCAGAGCAGAAGAAGGGATCTGGTCCTACTTGCTCTGTATCGGCTACTTATTCCTGAACACCCACAGAGGATTTGGATTTGAAGCCCTGTCCTTTGCCACTAAGTAGCACAGCAGGAATGGAGCTTGTTAGTAAATTCTTGGAAACGACAGCAGAGTCACACTGATATACAATGAAATACACAATTACATTAAACCTAGACAAGTTCACTTAGAATGATGATGGGTACTCTACTGTCCACCCATATTGTATGGGTGAGTGACTCCTGCTGGTAAAGATTCTGAATTTAGTTACGTGTTCACGCAACATCCAAAACAGTGAAGATCTGTAGGTAGCAAATAGGTTACTGCTGATAATAAGCATGATGAAAGTCAGAAATAGATGGTCTGAATTTCCTCAGTATCATGGCAGTAGACTTCTTGTCAATTTTGTATTGTAGGCCTCTTGTTAATTTACCTCTGATTCATAGTGGTGTTAACAAGAGCAGAAACAATCTGTGCATATATAGGGCATTAGTATTTTGAGTGTATCCATGTCTCAGGATTTGCATGTGAATATGAAATAATTCTATGCAAGTATGGGATGGGATTTAATTGTTTTCTCAAACAGTTGTTTTCTCAAATTGTTCTCTCCTTATCTTTCTGGAAGCAGTTCAGACCATCAAAGAGTTGTTGTTGATGAACTCACTAATTAATTTCCAATACTTAACCTTGTATTTCGCTTCATTACTGGTGCTCTGTTCCCCCTAGTTTTACATTTGGTATCAGAAAGTTCATTTAGAATCCAGTCAATCTTCCAGTACTAGCTCTGCACTTTAAATATTTTATTCAGTAAGGACACAATGGGAATAATATTTGTATCTGTCAAGGAGATGCATGAAAACTTCTGAGCTGCATTGTCTAGAGAAAAAACTCCATACAACCAAAAAAACCAATCAAAAATCCAAGATGATGGGACTTAAAAAAAACCCAAAATCTAAATTAAGTTACCAAGGTGACTGGTTATTAAAACAAAATAATTTATAGGCAACCAACAAGTTTATAAAAGTAGAAGGCTGAAATCCTTAGATTAAGATTTTATTTCAAAATTACTTAGTCAGATAATTGCTTTTATTATATTTTATTTCCTTTAATGGTTTATTGTTTGCTTGCATTTTTATCTTAGCAGCTCAAGGGATAAATACCTTCAGGAAAGAGAGAAGTGGTAATTCAGTGTTTAAATGTCAATATTGCATTTGATGATCTGCCTGTGCATGAGGTCCAAGACACCTGAGGTTCAAACTCCTTCTGAGTTGAGGGGCTCCTGATATGGAAGGGGAATGGTGAGAGAATGGTACGGAGAAAAAGAAAACATTTTTCATGCTGGTCAGTCCCCTCCTGTCTACTTGTGTAACTCCACTTTCTGAAACCAATTCACATAAGCAATGAGGTCTAAAAGCACACAATGAGGCTAATTAATCAACGGAACAGTTTATGGTTCTGGTAGATTCTTACTCAGTGAAGATCTGTAGATGAAGATTAGATGCTTTCTGTTTTGTCTACAGAAATACGTGTTCTCAGACTTGGAACAGGATCAAGGTCAGGAAGTGCCATAGCCAGCATTATTTCAGAGATTACAATATATCCACTGGCCATATATTTTATGATTATTTCAGAGATTACAATATATCCACTGGCCATATATTTTATGAATTCTTATTTTTGCAGTATGCACCAGTACATGGTAGCTCTTTGAGTGTGTGGATTATAAAGACTATTACTGGTGACATTAGGCCTTCTCTACTCATAGTACATTCTATACAAACACTCTCTGTCTCTATGAGGCGGCCTGGGAACTCTTCTGGGCTTTGGGTAAGGCCGTACATCTTGGCTGTGGTTTGTGTCTAAGTAGGAACAAGACCTGAATTTGAACCAGTGCTTTCACTCTCTTTCTTTCCTTCTGTGCACTGATTTTCACAGAAGGACAAAAACCCAGGCAATCCAGCAGGACTGAATTCGTGGTGGGCCTGGCCATCTTCCCAGCCTGGATGATCTGGGAAATCAAGACCTGGAGGCATAACACTGGCTATGTCACAGGTCATTTTAGTTTGGTCTTCATCCAATTATAACATATTTTTCTGTCTTGAGTATGTATCTGTCATCCTATTTTGGCTCTCTTGAGGTTCATCTATTACATCCTCTTCTAGGACACAGAGAAAGCCCCAGACTTCCCAGATGTGACTGTGTGGGGTTTGATGCAAATATGTAAGGGATGCCAAAAAAGCGTATCTAGTACTCTGTGATGTCTAGAAAACTGGGTAAAGCACTGAGATTACAGGTGAGCTGGAAGGAATAGAAAAGGATGATTCTGAGCAAAAATACAAAGAAGTCATATAGAAACTCTTACCAAGTTTGGTATTGAATGAGACAGCTTAGGTACAGTCTGTAAGTTTCCACTCAAAAATTTTTAATATAGAGATATCACTACAATGTGTCTGTGACATCAAGAATCCCTGTTGGGTCTATTCTTGAATGTGAGAAAAATGTATCATCATTATGTTAATGACTCTCTCGGCAGTACCTCTGGGGATTTTTTACAATTTCCTAAAACCATTCACTGGACAAGACTTCCTTTGGGACTTTATTAACTGTTGATACTTTTATGCTTTCTGGAAATTTCGCAGTGGAATATATTCCATATTTTCAAGCACGGTATGCAGTGTATCAGTTGCTTAAATTTTTGTGTCTCAATATTTACATGTTCTGAGAAATGAGGCATCTTGTGGCTGAATTCATAACATGTCAACTCCTGACTTTGACAGGTTGCACCCTACATGTTTCCTGCCTCGCAGAGGTCATGAAAGATTCCACTGCAACCCAGATATCCTACACCTTCCTGGATCTGGTGGAGAGGAGAAGGCATGGGCTCCTTTTAAGGAAAAAGAACAAATTCTGCTGGGGCAGAAATGATGGTGTCAGAGACTGAAAATAGTTCATGCCTCAAACATTGATATAAAGTTCTGCTCATTATAAAGAAGCCACAACCAAAGAAGCCTCCCTGAAGACTGGGCCTTTGGACTGAAAGTCAAACTGCTGATTAGATCAAAGGAAATGCATTGTTCAATCATCTCAGGCTGAGGTAAAGGTATGCCTCAGGCCAAAGTCACCAGCTGGGCTGAGAATCATCCCAGGCCGAGTTTGGGGTGGGGGGAGAGCACAGCTCACAGCAGCCAGGTTTACACAGACTCCCCCCAACCGAGGGGGGAGGAGGAGGTTTTGGGTGCATGGTGTAACCTCTGGTGAGAGGCAATAAACACCCATCCTCTGATTACACAAACCGGCCCAGCTGTGGAACCCCCAACCCCACAGGCCACATCCACGGGACATTCACGTCAGAGACAGCCGAGGGGGAGTCACAATCCATCAAAGACCCCCCGAAGTGCTCCCCAGACGGCTTTGCACCACCAGAGGCAACAGATCCAGAGTCTGCTGTAAGGGACTGCCCCACCTCCCCCAGGGGGACATGCCTGGACATTGCCACCTGGCTAGAGGGTATATCAACCCATTGGATTCTGTGCTTTTCGGGGGGACCTTCACCACCAAGACCAGCCGGAGATGATCAGAAGAACATCACTGGGATCCATGGAGTGGTGATACTTTCCTTAATCTGTCCTAGTCACTCTCTTTCTGTCCCCCTCACCTATTTTCAATTTCTTTCTCTCTCTCTCTCTCATATTTACTATACAATAAAACCCATGCTATTGTCACTGGCATATGGTCTCATTTGCACCTTAATTCGGGTGGAGGTATTTCTAAGAACCTCAATAATCAGATCATGACAGATGGCTGGTATCATCAGTGGCGCACAGGGTGTTCTCTTAACTTGCTGGATTGAAGACAAAGTTCCGTTTGAGTTTCATAGTAAATATGATGCCACTTATATTCTGGGAGAACAAAAATACATAGATGAAATATTAATTTTAATTTTCTTCAGTTTTACCTTGAATTTTTACACATAAAATTGGGTCAGAATAGAAAATTAGTGATTCTATCTTCCAATTTTTAGCATTCTAGAGCTTGCCTTAACCGAGCTGGGAGGGCTGGCATATCACCTTTGACAGTTTCAAACCCCTCAACAAGAGAAATCATGTCAGAGCCATAAAACTTGGGGCAAGATCAGATATAGCTGTCCCTTAGGATCAAAATAAAAGGCTCCAATCAGATGGAAGAATTGAAGAAACATCCTTTTATCTTCACTTTTTTTTTTTTTTTGAGCATTCAGATTTGATCTTTATTGGCATGAATGCAAAAGCATATTATAAACTTGGATGCTTGAAACTGCACGAAGTGAATTTCAAATAGCATATTCATTTAGAATAATCTGAATTTGCAAATCATGCTGCATTAGTAACTCCCATAGTTTACAAAAGGGAATGATATGGCAGGAGGGATGTAATTATCCAAAGCAAACAACCAAATGAACAAGCACACATTCAAAGTAAAAACAGATTACCGTGGACTCTGCAAAATCCTCATACAGGAAAACAAGTTTCACAAAAATAAAGAAATTCAAATGCCAACCATATGAAATAATAAAGATAAAGAAGCCAAACTCAGCAAATTAGTTCTTTGGAATTAGATAAATCTAATTCTATTGTTTTATAGTTTCCCACCACATGCTGAGTATAGTCATCAGCTAGGACTGTTTATTGGTGCCTAACAACCCACTGCTGTCCATGAATCACAGTTTTACTAATACAGGCATAACTTAGTAATTTCTTTCCCAGTCAAAGTTTTTACATCTCTGGGAGATGTTTAATTTTAAGAAACTGTCGAGGGATAAGAATTCAAGAGGTCTTATCCCAGTGTTTAACTGTATTTGGAACAGAATGCCGGGGAAACTTTTGTAATTGCTGTTGTAATTAAGCAACTTCTTACATGTCATGAATGTCTAAACTAACCAGAAAAAAATGTGCTATGTCAGGAAGGTCCAGAGCTGTAATCATAGTCCCTCACTGATATGTATGTAACTCACTGAAATATATCTATACCTCACTGATTGTTATGAATGGATGATGTGGGTTTAAATCAGTCCCTGCCTTTTTGCCCAGGCCTCTGGCAGCAGGCAGATGTGTCATTGAGGTGTCCAGCACCCCAAAAACCAACTCTCATTCACAAGTTCTTTAATAATGGCTGATTCAGTCTATTACAAAATGAGTTATTTATTAATAGACACAAAACTAAGTGACATAAGACTTAAAACAGACTATTACTACACGGGGATAAGACAAAAGGGAACACTAGGGATACACACAGAGTTAGAGATACCAGGAAATTTACAGCTAGCTAAGAAATAGTACAACTTAGGATCCAATGTTTCTTACCACCAAATTGTTGAAGGGGCAGACATTGAATTCCTTTCCCCCAAATCCGGAAAAGTAACCATAAAGTTGCATCCAAGCTCCAAGGAGAAATCTTCTCACATGTTCCCAAGGAGTGTGTAAGAGACTTCTGCCTCTGTGATAATTTGTGTGGGCTTTTATAGACATAAGAACCATGTCTTTCGGTCACCAATGTTTATCTTCTTTTATCTCTCTCCACATCTGCTCTCGTACCAAGATGTGTACTTGGGGCTTGGGCTCAGACTCTCAGGAGCCTGGAGGTGATCTCCTGCTGGGGTCTCTGACCCCTTGCTGGGCTCTCTGGCTCCTTGCTGGGCTATTAATCTGGCCTGAGTTAACTCTTCCAAATGCACCAGCCATGAGAGAGGGGGGAACATCCTGCCACATTGATATCTATGTATCTATGTATCTCTCTCTATATCTACATATCTCTATCTCTCTCTCTGTGCATATATACATCTCAGGGAATTATAAAGGTGTATATATCTATATCTATATCTATATCTTTATCTATATCTATCTATATATATCTATATATATAGATAAAGGCATACTCTGTTGACCTAATTGTGCAGTACACGTCATCCACTTCGCTCTAGATTTATGAGTTCACTGTCAGAAGCCAATACCGAAGGACTAACCAAAAGGACCATTTTGGTTTAATTAGCACATACACTGTTTAACATATTGATAAGTGGTTTTCGCAAGAAGAGCTTAACTGTGGAAGAATTTTGGATGGCACCTAAAAAATCCCCAGTTGGGAGTGTCAGATTTGAAATGGCCCCTGAGGAACTGTAAGAAGATCTCCCAGGGCTCCCTGGGTAAGCAAACAACTGGCAGATGAAATCCAGTAGTAATTACTGCTCATGGGTATGACCTGGTATTTGGGGTACCTCATTCCCACAGGCTCCATAAAAAAGATTTTTATTGAATCCTTTGAGAGTCCAGGCCAAACTAAATTGCCCAAGGTCACAGAGAAAGCCTGTGGCAAAGTGAAAGACTCAACCCAGCTTTGCTGAAGCCTCCTACAGCAATTTTAAGCACAAACCCATAATTTTTTGTCCTTCATCATGCTTAAAATTGGGACCTGTTTGCAGTTATTTGTAGACATCAGTAAAATTCCATGACCCACAGCACTAAAGAAACCCTGTTTCTATTTATCCTCACTCCAAATAAAGTAAAATACCTTCCAGAGCTTTATTCTGGCTTGCAGGGTTCTCCCCAAACCCTCTCACCTACATATTTCCATATTTCAGACTCAGTATTCAATACTAGTGATGCAGTTGCATTTCCATAATTCAGCTGTTCAATCAAGGCCCTCCACCTTTTTAAATGTGTAAGTCACAAATATGAAAAAAAAAAAAATACTGTGTGCAATCTCTGCTGACTGAATTAAAAGTCTTAAAGAAACTTTCCATGCTATGAGGACTGTGAAGGATTTGGCAGAAATGGTGCTAACAATTAAAGCAGCCAGAGACAGATTAAATTTGCTGATGACAGCTCATTTCTGAGATGGTTACAGCAAAAGTCTGATAAACGCTTATCTGAAATTCACAGTTTTGATGAGGCTTCTGCTTGTACCAGGAGAAAATGAAACACTTTAAATAGCATGTGATCCTAGGGAAAGGTCTGCTTGGTATTGCAGAGGGAAGGTAGGCATTTCTGCTGCAGTTATGATTGTGAATTATTATAACCCTTTGTTTTCACAGCAGGAAAAATAAGTTTAAACTGTGTCTTGTAAGTGAAACCAAGGGCAATTTGAATCTCCATAGAAAGTTTTCAATGTTTAAGCAAAAGATGGGGGAAAAAAAAAAAAAAAAAGGATGAGGGGTATATTTGAAACAATAGAAAAATAAATGTAGGTTCTTTTTCATACATTTAATGGGAGAAAGAATTGGCCATCTCAGTGTATTCCGAATTCCTCAAACCCAGAGATAATAACACATCAAGCAGAACAGCCCTGGTGTTACTCTGGTGTGAAGTACATCTGCACACAAGCATTACAGGAGAACCAGATAAATCCTGAAGAATGAACTCAGTTTGTCTGAATTGCTACAGGTCTGTGTGGTTCCTGCACCAGAGTCCTGCACCACCAGCCCTGTAGCTTTCTGGAAGACCTGGCACTGGAAAGTTTAGGAGAAAAAATAAAACACTGTATCTGGTCCCTTGGGCTGAGCGTAAGTATGAGGATTTAATCACTCCAGTAGTTTTTAAGTTGTTTTTCATAGGTGAGAAGCTACTAAGGTGTACAGCAGAATCATGACACAGAAAAAAAAGACAGAAATAAGTAGACAGATGTTATTCCAGGCAGCAGTCAGGGCCATGGAGACATTAAATGAAACAGAGCTAGCTGAAAATGAACTGAAAAGAAAAAACATTTTGCACACATGCTACAAATAGACAGTGGAACTCATTGTCAGGGAACCCAAGATTTAGGCAGAGATTTTAAAAATTATTAGCACTTAAATGACTTATATATCTTCTGGAGGGTGTTTTTAAAGGACTGTCAGAAAAATATTAAACTTCTGTGACAGGAATGAGTATGAAGAATATTAAAGAGTATTTTTTAAAAGTAAGAGCAATGTCTTACTTAGAGACAATAGGTATAGAAGATCTATGGGGGGAAAAAAAAATCAAACCAAACCACAAAAAAAAACACCCAGCTTTGTCCAGAAAGGGGATTTTTAAATTTTTCTCTAAGTTACCTATTTTGACTCTTGCCAGACTAATCTTGTTTCTGATCCAGGAAGGCAAAACTTGTGCTTGGTAAATTTAGGATGATTTGAGAAGAAGTGTGAAGGGTCAAGAAGAAAGAGAAGAAGAAGAAGGAGAAGGAGGACAAGGACAAGAAGGAGAAGAGGGAGGAGAAGGAGAAGAGGAGGAAGAAGAAGAAGAAGAAGAAGAAGAAGAAGAAGAAGAAGAAGCAGTAATAATTTTGAAATGAAAACGCACAACTGGTTAAAGCTGTGGCATACAGACACCTCTTTCTTGTACTGCATTTTATATATTAGATTACTCACACAGGGATTTAACTAGAAACATATCTTTTATTAAAATCATATAAATAAAAATATGTCCCTCTGCCCTCCAGCATGTTTACAGATGCATTTATTTATTTTATAATATTCTATTTAATTAAAGATCTGCTGTTATAGGCATAAAACTTTCTGAGATGTTTGTATCTCCAAGATAAAATTGGACAGGTTTGCAGTGACACAATTGACACCCAAACCCACAGTCTGTACATATGATTTGTGCAGAAGTTGGATATTGCACAGTTGTGTTATCAGCTACACAGGGGCTTACAAACTCAGCATTCAGTAAATTTGAATATCTCAGTCACTGTATCTTGGTAGTTCTTTCCCTGTGGAAACAGGAGGATTTTAATTTTTTTTTTTTTTTTTTGAATGCCCTTAATCTTTATTCAGTGAAACTTGGGCAGAAGTCCCAGAGGAGAATTCAAATGTTGACGTGAACTTTGTCTTCTTTGTCCCTCCAGAGAAAACATGAGGAGGCAAAATTGGGTGATTCAAACTTTGTCAGAGCCCCCGAAGTTCAGTTCTTTAGGCTTTGCTCTAGGACTGCCTTTGGCTCATGAGGTCACCTGACCATGGCAAAGAGCTTTTCCCCGCATCCCAGTGGCCATTCACTGCTCTGCAATTCTGATTCCTCTGCATTAGCATTCCCTGCTAGGTCATTCCAGACCAGGAGTTCACACACTCTTCAATTATACAGGATGTGCCACCTTTTCTATGAACTTACTTTGAATAACTGATCAATTATGATTTTCCTTTGGATGAAAGATTACTTTCCCCTGTAACATCGTGGTTCTATTTTGAAACCAAAAATTTTCTTTGGGCCATTTTTGGTTACAAAAGGGCATGAAGGATACAGGGATTTAGTTTTTATTAGGGACTAACCTCAACTGTGCCTATAAGCATTATTTAAAAAAAAAAAAATTGTCTTATTCATGCTTTTTCTATGAATTGTAATTAATCTTTGAAAATCTCAACGGTCTGTCTTTCTGAAAATTAATTTCAAGATTAAAATTCAAGATCTAAAAATAGTAGAAAATAAAATTAATATCCTCTATTTGTCAAACTGCATGGTAAGTATTATACAATGTTTACTTTTTATCTTCTTCATAATTCTGTGGGGAACATGGGGAAAGAATGCAATTTTTTCAATTTTTTTCCCCCAAAACTAGATAAAAGCTTCATTTCTGAAAATTTAAGGGAAGATTAATTAACCTAAGGAAAAAAAAAGGCTAAAACAAGTTTATAAAATTTTAAGACTAAAACAACACCAACCAATTAAAAAAGCCCCAAAAAAACCAAAAAAAAATCAGAATTTAATATTTTAATATACAGTTATACATTTAATTTTAATTATAAGTTTACATTAAAGTGTGATAACAAAAGTGTTACAAAACACTGCAAAGTTTGTCCAGAAAATTTTCCAGAGGAATGTAAATTACTAGTTATATTTCCCCATGTGTTTTCCACTCTACATCTGAAAACCACAAAAAAACAAATTGTATTAGGAAGCTGAGTTTGCTTTCAGAAAAATTCAGATAGTGATTAACTTCCCTTTTATTTGTTTGTTTGGTTGGTTGTTTTTTTTTTTGTTTGTTTCATTTTTGGGTTTTAGGGGGGTTTTTTGTTTGTTTTTTTTGGTTTGTTTTTTGTGGGTTTTTGTTTGGGTTTTTTTTCTTCATTTCTTTGTTTTTTTTAATGGGAAATGGAAACTAAAAATACAAAACAGAAACCAAAATTGCAAACTGAAAAATTTGGCAAGTTTTTTTCTACTTCACAAAACAAAAAAGGAAAAATGTCAAGAAAAGCATCATTATATCTCAGAATGTGAAATTGTTTGTTCATTTTGCTGCTCCTGTACCTGGATACATATGACCAGAGTATTTATGTTTTCAGAAGGAAAATGTCTTACTCATTTCAGGACAGACATCCTCCTCTCGTTTTAATTTCTTTGTGCAACAGCAGCCTGGTTTTATAAGCAGGACAGTCAAGCAAATCTATAGATCTGTGAGCAGATGCAAGACCTTTATATTTTTTCTAAATTCAGTTGACTTCATTACATCACAATGTTTTCAGCCTCTTTATTTGCTGCTATTGTGAATGGACAGACTGTAGCTCAGCTGCCAAGTGATCAGACAAATACATATGAATGAAATAACAGTAATCAGTGTTAGTGCTGAAATAAATATTTGCATCAGGTTCTGGTGGGCAAGGGCTGTAAAAATTAAATTACAGCTAAAATTTTATTTTCCACTCAGGTTTTCAATTTAAGGGCCATTACCCCAGTAGATTCAGTAATGTTAATAACATCACAAAATTTTAGAGTTAAATTTTACTCTCCATGTATGACACTATGATTGAAACAGCCCTCTTGCTAACGATGATGAATTAGTGTGATAACAGTGGAAGTTCACTGACAGCAAGGTAAAAATAAAAATAAAAATGAAAGGGGTCCTGGTCCAACAATCATCAACTCATTAGAAATACTCTGTTTACCCACTTCCATGGAATTTAGTACACACAAAAGTATTTTCTTCAGAATTTTTAATGAAAATATAATATTTTCTTTTTCCAGAAAGAGTCATAGAGACAGGACATCTACACTTCTTGTATGTTTAAAATATTACTATGTCTTAAAAAATACTCATATCTTTCCTGTCATTTTTTTTGCTTTTCAAAAATTGTTAATGAATATATTGAGGTCAGCTTTCTCATAATGAAAAATATATTTGCTAAAAATAAATACTTGCAAATTGTTATTCTGTTAAAAAATTATTATTTACCTTTAAACTAAAGCAGTTAAGGTGTCATATTCCCCTCTATCCCTCAATTATCCCTCAATCTCTCCCAAATATTTGGTTTGAACATTCATTTTTTCCTTTTATATTTTGATTTTACTTTCTCTCTTCTTTTAAATGTTTATATTTTACATAATAGTACTTTCAATTTCTCACTTCTCTATGGCTTTAAAATAACAAATATATATAGAAACCAATACAAAAACAGATTTTGTAACTTCATTACTTTCTGGACACAGAAGAGATTCTGAACAATTAAGAGTATAAAGATACTGTATTAAAATTGGGTTTGCCACTGTATCATTTTTCTGAAATTTAAGAAATTGAAAAAATTGAAAAAAGCCAGAAAACATAAAGATAAAGAAAAAAGACAGAAAATCACAGATATAAACAAGCTGCAACTTTATCCTTTTTTTTTTTTCATATGATGCATTAAAAATAGTTTAATAGCTAGCAAAACACTAAAATAATAATCTGTTGGGTTTTTTTTCCCTTTCTGTTAAGTCTAAAATGAAAAATTAGTGTTTGTTTTAAATAGAAACACAAAACTGTTATTTAACAGCTAATCTGTGGCTCCAAGGTAACAGAGAACAAAACAGGCGAGTGCATAAATTCTGAAGAGTTCTTGGGGAGAAACAGTGGAGTTCTGTGTATGTTCTGTCCTCTTGGGGAAATGCAGGTAGAGATTTTTGATTATGTGTTTGGTGGGATGGGAAGGGAAAGAGTTAAACCATTTTTTAACACCTTATGTGTTACACCTGGTAATGAATAGCAAAACTGCACTGAACTTTCTTTATATTACTTTACATAGTAAATTCACGTTCTATTTGCTGCTTTTTACACAATATCTTTCAGATCTCCCTGGTGTTCAAGGATATCAGTTCCTGACATGCTATTATTTAACTTTATTCACTTCTCATTTTTGACAAAAAAAATTAGCATGTGGCGTTTGGTTTGCTTTTCTTTTTTTTCCCCCAAAAATTCCACCTTTTGTAATTTTTATTCTTCTCACATACTCATACTCTGATTTCTCTGGTTTTGTCTACACTGCAATATTCTAAAATATCATTAAAGGGGAAAGGATATACACAATTCTGTAAGCAATGCTAACTGGACATTGAAAATAACTATACATGCAAATTTTTAATTTTATTTTCTTTATGTATTTTGATGGGCTAATTTCTTCCACCTCTCAAGCTACCTCTGTGGCTTTTCTGTACTACTACAAAACACAGCATTGCAGTTGTGCTTTCATCTGCATTAGTAACACTTTCCTGGCTTAACAACATTTCTCTGCTAATAAACTAGTTTTCAAAACCCATTGAGTTCATGACTTTCTCAATTGCATATGTTCTTTTACTTTTTTTCCTCTTTTTTTTCTTTTTNTTTTTTTTTTTTTTTTTTTTTTTTTTTTGTCTGGACAGTGCATATAAAAGCATGGAAAGGTATGGAGAATCAATAGTATATCTATAATAATAAATAACATCCAGTGCTCAGAAGCTTTACAGGGCTTTGATCTGTTAGTGGGTTGTACCTCATTTGGGGGATTGACAGCAAATATTATCCTTCTCTTGATTTTCACAGCTGATACAATAGAAGACCAGAGCTCATATAATACCTGATTTCCCAAGCTCCCAATCTTATGGATAATTGTTGCCCAGAGGGGAAATTTCTTCCCAGGCTACATCAGCAAATGGTAGGTTTATATCACAAAACATGAGGATTTATGCTCCAATCTATTCCATAGCACTATCAGACTCGAAAAACTTCATTTGAGGAGCAGAGTTAATGTGCAGTTAGCAGTTTTACTGTATCTCACCTATTTGTCCAGAATTTAGTGAGATCTCCTAAAAATATAAGTAGGACTGTAGCAAGCTGGCATTCAACCTTACTGAACCTGAGCAGAGGAGGAATTTCAACAACAGTATACGATAGTATCATAGTGCTACTCATATCCTCAGAAGATCTATCTGTCAGTTGCTGCTCATCTGAACAGTGTGGATCAATATATATTAAAAATAAGTGAGAAGAAAATCCCCATGAACTTTATTTCCCTTTTTGCTGAAATGAGGGCTGTGAAAAGATGACTTATTCAGAGGAATGCTGGTAAGAAATTGGGTAAGACGCTAAGACTGTCATGGGTGCAGACATTTCTGGTGGCTGTGTGGGGTCTGTGGGGAATACACCTACTTATTCAGGCTGAGTAAGAGGATCAGCTCAGGGAGGTGTTTGTGAGCTGGCCCCAAATGCTTCTTTGCACGTCCATCAGCCCTTGAATGAGATGCAGCAGTGACTTCAGAGACTGGTCTGGTGCTCTGGTCTGAAGTGACTCCACCAAACATTAATTACACAAGAGTCATCTCTGCTGCATTCAGCAGCCTAAAAGCAAAGTGTTTGCTCTGAACCAGACATTTGTGCTGCATAATCCACATGAAGGCACAGTCAATTCATCCCATCCCTAAAAACCGAATGGAACAACTGATCCTTTTAGGGGCTTGCTTATGTCTTTCCTACAGGGTGAGAACAGATGAGTCACTTTTAGTTAGTGAAACTTAAATGAGATTATTCTTATGCATTAAATATGTTCTGTTGTGCTAATTGGCTGCATCTATTTTCTTACATACCAAATATTTCCAGAATCCTGTTGCAGTCAGCAATACATCTTGTAAAGTGCTACCTAACAGAATTGGAAATACGGGAGTCTAAGCTCTGATGAACACAACAGCTTTAAGCTTAATCTTCCTTGTTATCTGCCTTTGACAATAGCAAAGCCAATCTGATTTTGTTCACTTTCTTCATTTCACCCCTGCTGAGGATGGCACCCAGCCATCTGCAATGCTACTGAGCTGGAAGGCAACCAATTCAAGGCTAACTGAACAAGATGGATCTGGTAAGAAACCACCACAGAAGGATTTTTTTCACCTTTTAACTTTTCTGACCTCACCATCTCTAATTTCAATATGCAACACAGAAGGGAAGAAGTCTTGTTAAAATAAGATGAGAGGTAACATCAGGTCTGTGTGGAAGGACTACATTGCCTGTATGACATTGACTGATTTATATAGGCCCTTGTGTTTGAAACTTGGAAGAATCCAGAAAGTGAACTATGGCCTTCTCTGCTAGGACAAAAACTGGTTGCCAGAAAAGTTCAACATTTTGAAAGTCTGGTTATTACTTTTGAAAGCTAGGGTCAGAGTGAAAGTTAAGGTAAGAAGGTCTTTTTATAAAAAGTTCTCTATTAAAACAACCCACCCCTGAAAAGAGATTGAATCCCAGCCCATTGCACAGCTTTTCTCATTATGGGGGCTTCAGTGCTATCACTTTTTACAGTCTGTGATTGAACCACTTTTTTATTTAAACTCCTGTGCAAAGCAGCCTGCACAGACCCTTTAGACAGTTGCTGTGACAATGGTTTCCTTGGAGCACCAGTCCACTTTCCCACTTCTAATCTAAGGAGGAGATCATCTTCGTTTAAGAAAACCATGCTGAAATGTAAGACTTCACATCCTGACACTAATTCTATATAAATGATATCTCTATATTGATACATCTATAATATTTCTATCTATTAGTAATATCATCTCTTAATCTGTATTAAATCAATGCATGCCAATTTACCATACCTTCTTCTCTTGGCAACCCTGCTTACCTCACAAACTGCTGATGTAGTCAAACAATCCAAATTGATTGGTGATTGGTGCTTAATTGTGACCAGCATGCAGTGCAGAAGAATCCCTATTTAATCCAGTGTAGCTTTCAAAACACCAAATTTATTTTCCATAACATATATGAATCCATGCATCCTTATTAAACAAACATACAAACCTAACCAAACCAAAAGCAAATAACACCAATAAAAACACAACTCCATCAACAACAATAAAACAAATGAACAAACACAGAAAATGACAAAAAAAACCAAAACAACAACCAACCAAAAAAAAGGTGGGAAAAGAAAGTCAATAACTTTCCATGTCTTCACACATACACTCAGTTGAGTTTTCAGATCTATTGGCTACCACTGTACCTGCTGCAAAAAGATGCCAGTCTAGGTTTGGAGGGGGGTTTACTACAATTTTCAGGATTATTGGTCTTCATTTTATTACATACAAAACCATCCAGAGACATCACTGCAGTCCAGCCCCTGAAGTGCACTGTATTTTTCATTGCCCTGAAGAAGTTGCACTTTATGCAAAGGAAGGTTGTTTATGTTTTTACTTTTAAAACAGAAAACTGATGAGATGAGGAACAAAGTGATCATGCCATGGGCAATGTGGGACAGAGATGGTTTTCCTGCTTTTATCCACCTCTGTTCTCATATGCCCTGGTAAGTCTGAGCCAAGGAAGCTAACATGTACCAGCTCATCTCTTTTCTATTATTAACTATTGTTTATTAAACACTGGTAGGGCTGTGAAAACCAGCCATCAGAAAGTCTGAGGGTCTGTCTCCAAAAGAGAGAAGCGGCTTCAGCTCCTGCTCAATAATTTAATTACCAGGAAAGAAGTGAAATAAAAGGCAAAGTAATTGATAGGAAACTTTCTGCTATACAATCTGTACACAAGCTTTGTTTGAAAAGAGCGCAGTGAGAGTGAGATTCTCCTCTCCCAACATGTGGAGATGTTTGTTTTTTCTTTAGCAAGGATAACAACAGCAGAAGGTGCTAGTACAGTTGTCCAGGTTCATATTCTCCTTTTAAAAGATATTAATTACTTCAAGACAAATGTTCTAATATCCAGATCCAGCTTGAAACTTTCATTCTTCCATTCTTTGTCAAATTGTTCCTTTCCCTAAGGAAAATACGACATCTTTCCCTGGATGGTGCTGTGCTGGCAGCTCTCCATTATTCTGCTTTGGTTGATTGTCTGCTTGACATTGGAAGGAAATGATAAAAAAAAAAAAAAAGAAGAAGAAAATGAGAGTGGCCAAGTGGCCTCTTTAAGCAAGAGTGCTAATTTTGCACATAGCCTTTAGCACCATCAGGCATTATTTGCACAGAACATTAATATTTTGAAGGCAGGTACAGAGAAGAAAGACGTATTCTTGACTCCTTTTCCAGTACACTGTGGCTGCTGAAGATGCAGCCTTTTTGTGATAGGATTAGGGGCAGTCACTTTCAAGAAAACTTATTCCCTGGAGGCTCATTTATGCTGGATAATTATGCTTGCAGTTATTTTAAGATAAAATTCATCATGGAATGCTATCGTCTTGTAAATCTACAGTGACACCTTCATTATCTCAAACCTTACAAAGACATTTGGTAGAAGATCTTCACAGTGCCCAGTGGGGGTTTAGTGTTAGACTGTCAATAAAAATGCCTAATTTCCACCTATGCTTTTTGGAAATTTTGTCCACATGGATTACAGATATGTTAAAAAAAATAAAAAAGGAAAAAATTCAGAGAAATGAAGAAGAAAATAATGAAAACAAGGTCTTTGGTCTCTGAAATGACACAGTTTGTCCTTTCTAAGTTGGAGAAAATATGGTGAGCTGTTACGTTTATAATTAAGTAATCAGTAAATGTGTAACTTGTTTATAATATCCCAGTTGTGCTGTACTTGTTAATTGTTAAACACGAGAACAGGAACAGCTTCTTTAAGGTTTTGTGTTTAACATACAGTTCTAAAATTTAGAGTATGGGAGGGTTTTTTTAGTATCGGTTCTGCCAGACCTTGAACAAGTCACTTCATCTTCTGTGCCTCCACTTCCATCCTGCTAAATGAAGGGGATAACTGCAAAAAGAAGGAGTTAGGAGGATAAATTTGTGTAGACATGTAAACTGTGTACAGACTGGGGCCCTGAGGACTGTGGAGTGACTACTGTGGAGTGAAATAATAAGCATCCAGTGTAACAGGTGTAGTTAACTGATGTTTCTACAGCACAGAGGGAAGAATCTTTCAGACCATGTATATATATTTTTATTCAGTAACAATACACTTGTTTTGGTCGAGTTTTGCTTAGAGATACTGCAGCTGCATTTCTTAGGAGGGGTCACTTTTGCTTAGATAAAGTTGAAAGTCTTTGTGATTACACAGCTAAGGTCATGTAAATCATGCCATCATGAAAAGATATTTCCATTGTGTCACATTTCCTTGTAAAGATCTGTGACAGGCACAGGTTACCCAGAAAAGCTGTGGATGTCCCATTCTTTGAAGTGTTCAAGGCCAGGTTTACTTTGGCTTGGAACAGCCTGCTCTAGTGGAAGGTGTCACTGCCCATGGCAGGAGGATTGGAACTAGATGATCTTTAAGGTCTTTTCCAATCCAAACCCTTCTATGATTCACGGATCTGTAAGATATGGCATGGTTATTGTTGGGTATTGCTGGGTTTTGTTGCAGTTGGTTTTTTTTTTTCAGCACCCAAAGTCACTCATGTCTGAGGTCTAAATGTGTTTTATGGACAGGCATGAGACACATGAGCAGTCAAGAAAAGAGCAAACCCCACCTTCTCGCTGAAAATGCTGGAAAAAACATCTTTTTTTTTTAATAGATTTCGGATCCTTCTGGTTATCATAAAAGTACCACAATAAGAACCTTTCTCAGGATATCTCATCAGTTTCTTTTCTCTCCCGACTAGAATCAAAGGATGCCATAGGAAACACCCCTAAAGGTGTTCATTCAAAGTTAGGTACTTCAAAACAAAATCAGGGTCCATGGAGAAGTGATGCTCTTTGTATACTTTCTGCCTATATATTAGTAAAAATTACCTTGGAAATGGCTGACTTTGCTAATGGTTCTATTGTTTGTTTTACATGACTGTCACTTGCACTGCGGGGTCATTAATGGAGCTAACAGAGGATGCAGCAGGAGTAACAGCCATGAGGGATAATCAACTAACAAAGGAGGAAATAATTTTCAGGATTTCCTTTGTGTATTGCATGTTTTTCCCTCCCCTCCCCGCCCTTTTCATTTTGGAAAGATCTCATTCCTTGTCCCTCAGCTTCACGGTATTTTGTTTGCAGATGAGGGTATCTAACACTAGTAACAAATGCATTTTTTCAGCTCTCCCTGAACTGTATGAGGGTTATAGATTTGGAAAGCAAGTCCCATCAGCTGGGTTATCTCTGCTGCCTGTACCTCACATGGTTCAGGGTGCTGCCGTGGGAAGACATTTATATATCTCTGAATCGTTGTCAGTTTCCTGACCAAGCACCACCTGGCTGTGTTATTTAGCAGGCCCATCACTGGAACACCACAAAAGCACTCCAAAGAAAATATTTCTAATGGCCCTGAGACTGAATGTGCTAAATGGAATGCTGGGTCTTATGGCAGAACAGCACAGGGAGCTTCCAAAATCCAAGGGGTTGGCAGGGTAAGGACATGGTGAAACAGGTTGTGGAACAACCATTTTGTGTCTGGCACTGGATGAGGGCTCTGTTCTTCAGCAAATGCCTGTTGAGATGCCATGACTTCCTCTTAAACTGCAACTGTGGAAACTCCTCAAGGCCCAAATCTGTAGCCCATGTCAAATAGGCCAGAACTTATGCAGATGCCTGACTTTTGAGTTTATATAGTCAACAAAACACTGAGCAACACGTTGCAAAACAGTGCAGCTGGTAATCAGTTCAGTGAGAGGGGATTTACAGAGATAGAGATGTTCATTACTGAAGAGAGGTGTCAGAGCCATTAACTGTGCTCTTTCCAAAGGTTTTTAAAACTAATTCCACTCTACTTTTAAGAAAATCCTTTCCTGGAGGTGAAACTGAGCCCTTCTAGACTATACTGATGTCAAGTATGATGTGTACTCCTCATCACTGAACATGCCACACAGCTCTATATTTCATCTGCATTAGCATAGGAATAACTGCATGACTTCATTAGTTAAGCAGATTAATCACTGACTCATGCTAGCAGGCTTCTGTAGGGGACTTCATAACTCACCTGTTCATAAAACAGCAAAAAAATTCCAATGGACACTTCCAGATATCCTTTGTCAGAAGGAATCCACTTCTTATGGGAGTCGCCATCTGAATATCATTTGATGCATCCAGTGTCAATTCTCATTGTCATGTTATTTTTTATACCAGGTGCAGACATTGTTGTAGGTGCTGTCTAAACCCATCACAAGCCTCAGATATGACAGTATATTGTTTCATGTAGCTATAAAGAAATATAAGAGGAAATATAAAAAATGCTTTCTCAGAAGGAAATTACTGTTTTATACTGTCAAAATAGGTAAGGCAATATTAACTGTCCAGAAAAGCAGGAGCAGGTTCTCAGGATTTGGAACACTGAATTTTAACAACATATTTCTGTGGGGTCTTGGGTAAGTAAATATATTTGACTGTATCTCTGTCTACTAAATAAGAATTAAACACTGCTTTTCATGAAGGACTGGGAGACCCAGCTCAGGAACTTCCCTCTCATCCTTCACACAAAAAAGACAATGACAGGGAAATAATAATAATAATAATAATAGTAATAATAATAAAATAACAATAAAAGAATCATACCTTTTTTCTCTGGATAGAAGAGTTCACTGTTTAGTTCAAAGTATCATTATGCTGAATACCCCCAGGCAAGCCTTTCATAAAATATGTGCATGTGTAGAAGTTGCAGTGATAGAAACAGTGTCTGAACATGTTCCAAATTGCATTGTAATTAAATTTGGTTCCAGGAGCCTGGTGCTCCAGAGCACCAGTACTCTCAGTGCCACCCACCAAAGCCAGCAAACATCTACTCACTTTTTGACTTACCTAGCTGCCATTTCGCTCTCAGGTGTATTTTACCTAGGAAACAATCTGCCAGCAACTCAGCAGTTTCAGCGCAGAAGGTGTCATAATTTGCCACTTACAATGGAGACAAAGAATCCTCAGATCGTTACGAGTACAATAAGAGCCCTACTACACCATGGAGCCAGGATCATTCCAAAGGATAGAAAAATAAATACTTAAAAGAAGACAGTGTTTTGTCTTTTTTATCTTTTCCTATGCCCTAGCCAGCAGTAACATTCAGGAACGTCAAAAATATCCAAATACTTGGACACCCCAAACCCCTGATTGTTGAGTACTCATGCAGAGGGAATGGCTTAGGTTTTTTGGGAGTGCTCACAATATTTGTTCATTTTTAGATTGTGGTGATATTGTTGCTATTGTTTCTGCTTTTCTAGGAAGCAAAAACAGAAAGGGAAAATATAATGGAGTAAAACCCCAGATATTTAAGAAGCAGGTATGATAACTGCATATCTCTGTTTTGTTTTGTTTTGTTTTGTTTGTATTCACTGACACATGAAAAAATGCAGACAAGTGTTTTCTACTGAAAAGATCTGAGAACTCAGAGGTTTAAAAATGTTTTGATGAAAAATTTCTGAGCAGATGAAGAGGCTACACTGTTAGTAATATATTTAATACTTTCACATCTCCTTCCTAAAACAATATTTTCCATTCCAATCTGTATGTAGAAGTATGCATTGGAGAATGAAACGTTACTGCATGGTGTATATAAAATAAATGAAATAGCATGTCCATATTTAATACATATTTGAAGGGACTTCAAGTGCAAATTCAGGCACCAGAGAGTGCACCTATATGGATAAACTACAAAGAGTCAAAAGACAGGCTGAAGCACTGGCACATAATCATCAATTCTATTTAATTTTTATCATGCTTATGGCACAGGTCTGGCTTGTGCTGAGTGCACTCTCCCAGCCATTCCCTAAACAGGGACTCAAACCCAAAAAAGAGTGTTCCCAGGTGGCATCACGGGTCATGCCACCCTGTTTGAGGATGGGCACACAGGAGGAAGAATGTTTAGAGGTGAGTACTCAAAATGGAGCAATTGATCCTCATCCTTTCTAATATCTAAGTGCCATAGGGACAATAATTTTAAGTCCAGCCATGCCATGAACAGCCAAGGATTGTGCCTCTTACAGGAATAAGAGAACAGTTGTCAGGAGGCAATATATATCAGTCCTGGTGTGAGGCTGAGATCCTGTATATGCACAATGTCAGATGACAGCAAGACTGCCAGTCCCTAGACTGTCACAGTTGGGGGGTCACTATGAGTCCACTTTTTTCTGTCCCCATGTGTGACCCAACCTGACCAGACCTCACAGAGCCCTATCACTCATTGTGGTTTTTTTCCCTGTGCAGTGCTGCCAATCCTCCCCAGGACCCCACCATTACCCACACTTGAGCTTGCACTCATTTAGTTGAACCACTGCACATCATCTTGTAGAATAAGTAGTCCTCTTTCCTGCTGAAGATTACTAATTTGTTCAATGAGTGTAAACCCAAATCTTTAGCGAAGTTTAATGTTGGCTTATTTCAGAAGGAAACGCTGACTGATTTCAGGAGAAAGTTTCATTAAAATGAACATATTTGACTTTGTAGTTTTTTGCATTAGTTCAACCAATTTGTGTTCAAATGACACTTGAAATTAAACCATAATATTTTTTAAAGGGCTTATCAACAGGAGTACCAATATCAGCATTTGGTCCTGGATAGGACTCTGAACAGCCCTGTGAGCTGGGATCAATGTTCAGGACAGGACTGATCTATAGAATGCTCAATTAGAGAAAAAAATTTAAACTTAATCATAAATGAACTTGGGAAAATTCATAAAGGCAGCTAATATTTCTACATCAGTAAAGTGGCAAATTTCTGTCTCTGTAGGGTGTCTCTAAGCCAAAACTCTCCAAAGACTCTGAAGGAAAATCATGATAAGTCAAGAGCAGAGTTTAAAATTAGAAGTTATATCCTAGCTCCCTGCTCTTCCGTGGACTTTCAGTCTCTGAACCTCTCTGTAATGGTGGTCAAACACTGGAATAGAACTCTTAGAGAAATGGTGGATGCCTTCCGTCTGTAAGTGTGGACAATGCCCTTAAGAACATGCTTTGACTTTTGGTCAACCCTGAAATGGTCAATGAGGTGGATTTATAATTTGTTGTATGTCCCTTCCAACTGAAATATTCTATTCTATTCTATTCTATTCTATTCTATTCTATTCTATTCCAAATAATATCACCAGAACATTTTTGTACTTTCTTAGAGTAGACTAAGTGCCTGTACTTGCAGTTTTCATGAGTTCTCTTATCCTCTCTGGTCTTGCTTCTCACTCCCAGCTCCTAAACGAGACCACAATTCCTTTCCAATTGTTTCTGCTGTTGTTACTGTTAACATTTGTTTTCGTCAAACAATATCAAGGAATGTCTGGAAAATCAATGTTTAATAAGTTACAGTAATGTTTTCAATTTCCTGTCATCTGCTTTAATGTACATGTGTACCCTGTCATTTCTCATCACTTTCTAAATCCATCTTGTTATCAGCAAGGTATAACTTAATGTACAGCTAACTCTTTCCTAGGTGACCTTAAAGCATATACTATTGGGGATGCTTTGCAGAGGAGTCATTCTTTCTTTGCAGTGAAGGTGACAGAGGGAACAGCTTGGAAGCTGCAGCACAAAACTTCAGCAAGGACTTTTACACTTGGGTACGCATCCTGAGCAAAAAAAAAAAAATACTGTTTAGGCAGGAGAAATTCATTATGTCTGCAATGGTGTGATCACTTTGTACTGAAAGAGTATTTGCCTTGCAAAAGTAGAGTCCTAAGGCTTAATCAGACAAGGTCTCATAGCATTGTCTGAGGATCTGACCTTTAACATTTATTATGAGGGTCTGACCTTTAATATTCATTACGATTACTTTGCTATACCTTCTTCTCTGCAGTGATGTAACTGATTGACAGAAAAATATGAAGAAATGAGGCTATGATGATTTAATTCAATGTTTCCACAAGCATTGCTTTGAGGTGTTGCTCTATGTGATGAAAGCTCGAGGAGGGAAACAAAAGTAGAGGGTGAAAGACTGCATTGCTATGATGCAAAGAGAAGGAAATAAGGAGAGTAGAACGAGGGAAAGCAAATCAAGGGGGATTTCACTGTGTTATACATAAAGTAAGCGATTTGGCTTTCGCATTTTAGAGAGTTTTTAAGTAATTAATTTGGAATATGTAGATTGTTCTCAAAATTAATGAGTTTGTTGATTAATTCCTGAGGTTAGAGGATTTCCTAGTATTTAAATGTTAAAATGCCAATTTTCTCAAGGTTTAAGAGTTAAATATTAGTTTCTAAGTGTTGAAAGCTGTTCCCTAGTTTTAAAACCAAGTTCAGAAGTTTTATTGGGCTTAAGTTTTGTTATATCTTTTAAAAATCCTTCTGAGTTTATCTGCGTTATAGAGGAGAAAACCCCTCACCCCTGGAGCAGCTGTGCTATTTTTGGAAACCGTCCGGTACCCTGAGCTCCATGACAACCCCGCATTTTAGTGAGGACATTTCCCGCCTTGGAGCCCAGATGACATCACCCAGAGACTGCACCCTAGAAACGGATGAGCCATTGGACACAGGACTGTACATCACTCTGGGGAATGGAAACAATCAGATGAACTCTAGGGGAACTCCACCAATTACCATCCACCCCGGAGGCGGGACTGTGGGCGGAGATGGGAGGAGTTAAGGACGTATAAAACCTTGTGCACAGAGGGAAAGCCGCTCTTTTTGCCTTCGTAGAGTTGAGTTGAGCAGAGCCTGGTGCTGGGGATTTAGGCCTGCCTATTAAAACGTTTTTACTTGGGATTAGCCTGAGTAAGACCCCGGCACTGAGGGTCGTTTTGTTTTAGGTTTCGTGGCCATATTGGCCGGAAGTGTCTCCGATTACTGTGGACTCAGACGAAATATTTTTCTGGGAATTGGGCCTTTTTCTTTTGTTAAATAAACTTCTCCTTTTTGATTCAACTCAAAAAGTGAGTGTTGTGGCCTTATGCCTGACAACTGGCCTGAGGAGATTGATCCAGTCATCTGTATGCATCCAAACAGTTCAGTTAGTCCTGTTTGGATATTGTACGTTGTCAATTCCCTCAGACCACAGCAAGTTTGCTGTGGAGAGCAACCCTAAAAATGGAACAAGTAATGTAGGACTTCAGACCTCTTGAACAAAAGTCCTTGGCTCAAGTCTTCACCGTTTGGATGTTTCATTGGCCAGTCACTGCAAGTCATTAAATCTCACCAGACCCAACAGCATGGCCTGTAAAACAGGGTGGGGACACCTAAATGGTGGTGCTGGCATTCAGCCCGTAGTCTTGTTTTTCCAGTGATTCTGCTAGACACTTGTTACTCCTGGTCGTGCTTCTCTCCCATTCTTGTTCTTTTTAATGGCTTTAAATATAATTGCTGGAGCACGCAAATGTCTCCCTACCCAGATGTGTAAAAGTCTTAGGTCAGCCTTTTTGCATGCATAAAACTCTCCAGACCCAGATTTAATGAAGACTTGGGAAATGGAAAAAGCAGAGAAGTAGTGAATCTGGGAACGAGGGCCAACCCACTCATCCCAATCCTGAAGACACCGAAAAGACTGTGAACTCCCACATAGATTTCTGCATTCAATTCATTACCAGTTGGTACTTAGAGATAACATTATGGAAGTTTTTGTTTCTCCACTTGGCTTTAATTGCCTTCCTTATTAGGATTTATCTTTCTGATACGGCAAAATATTATTTCAATAGATGCTGCAATGTTATGCAAAAGAAGTTGAAAATTATTTCCCATAGAACATTATTAATGAATGTTTATGAGTTTCAATGCAAGCAATTTAAAGGGCTCAGAAGATACCTTTCTTGGGAGCTCAATTCAACACCATACACGTTTGGTTTAAAACAAACTAAGCTTTATGTTTGGGGTTTTCTTTCTTTTTTTCTTTCTTTTTTTTCCCCCTTCCTCTGGAATATATGAAACTCTTCTTCAAATGCTAACTAATCTAACCAATTTTGTATTGAAGCATGAATGCATTTTAATTCACTATTCAAATTGTTGTAGCAATGAATATTTTTGCATCCCTAGCAATATGTTGAAAGAGAGCTTTCTGCTGCTTTAAAAAAAAAAAACCAAACAAAAAACACTTCTTCAATTTCTTTATACCGTCTGATTAAAATCCAATTAATTACAAACACAATTAAACCTTTCTACCACAGTTTGCAGAAGAGGGTTGATGAAAGTAAAGTTGTCAATCAAAGATCCAATAGGGAGTAGTAACTTGTCATCTATGTAAATTTTAATCAGTAAAAATGTTAAGCTAAAATACTACATTAACAGTGTATTGCTGTATGTAAGTTTATTAGAAAATATCTCACTTCTTTGATTGTTGTTCTGCTTATCATCAGATCAATACAATTTTGTTTATATGGCACCTTTCTTGACAAAGTCATCCCAAGGCATTTCACAACAATAAATGTACATATAATAAAAAGGCATTTAAAAATACAATAAAAGGAAATTAAGCACTAATGTACAATCCAATCAGATTGTGAAGTCAGTGCTGCCACAGAATAATTTGGTGGCACCCAAACTTTTTTAAATTCTTGTTTTATTGACATCTTGAAATTTTATAAAACCATTACAATGCCTAGACATAACAAATAGGGAATATACATTATATATATCAGAATTTCTCTCAGTCCACACTGTCAATTGGCATAAATCAGCATTTCCTTGCTGCCTTCCATAAAGCTGTAACAAATTATGATTGGGTCCATTACATGTTGATCTCAACTTAAAAGACAGAATACATTTCTTATTATTTGGGAGTATGAAGTTGATACTAGTTGCAGACAGGTTACATCTTTGTTTCTTTGCTAATATTGCTTCTTCCTCAAAGGGCGAAAACGTAGGAGTAAAGCTCTCTTTCTTATCCAGGCTTTGAACAGATATTGTGGCAGACAACTAAGCGCCATGCAGCCACTCACTCGCTCCTCTACATGGCATAAAAAAGAGAAATTGAAGGGTAAAGGTATGAAAACTCATGACTTGTATTAAGGACAATTTAAAGCAAAATCCATGTGTGCCAGAAAAAAAACAAAACAAGGAATGAATTCATCACTTCTCACAGGCAAGCAGGGGTTTATCCATCTGCAGGAGAGTTGGGTTTCCATCCCGTGCAATGGTTACCTGGGAAGTAACCCTGAACATCCCTTCTTCCTCTTTCCTCCAGGTTTTATTGTTGAGTATAATGTCATATGAAATGGGATATCTCTTTGGACAATTGGCATCAGCTATGCCTGGTGTGTCCCCTCCTTGTGTGCCTCCAATTTGGTCACTGGCAGAGAAGAGTAAGACACAGCAGCCCTCGATGCTGTGTGAGCACCACTCAGCAGCAACTGGAACATGAGTGTGTTGTCATCCAAGAGAGTTTTTGACCTCAAGATATCTCAGGCTGGAATTTTGTCCACAATCTTTGCCTCTGACTTGCTTTTACACAAAAATTTAACAGATGAATTCACCAAGCCCCCTCACTGCCTCTACTCTGCTCTCATTTTTTATGCTGTCCTCAAACTCACTACTGTCCTCTGACACCTCTGAGATTGCTTACTCCTTGCACTTTTCATTTTGTCCCTACTTCACCTGTCTGCCCCTTTGGAGGATGGGACTACAGGAAAAGCAACATGGCTAAATTCAGTTCAACCCACAGAAAACTATAACTCGTGTCATCTCCTCTGGGTCTGTCAGGTGCGGATGTAGAATGCTCCAGTTCAGTGAGGAGAAGTACCTACAAGATTTGATGGCTTCTATACATTCTGGATGCTCTTTATACTAGTTACTGATGAGAAGCTGGGGCGTAGTTATGCATGTGCAGCCAGGCAGATAGCCTAAGTTTTAGAAAATCTGAAAAGCATACCTTAAGAACTGTTTAAAAAAAGAAAAACAAACAAGCACAAAAAACCACCAAACCATTTTGAATATCTTTTTTTAGCACATTCATGTACTTATCTTTGATTGAACTCAAGTGCACCTTAGTGGTAAGTATGCCTTTGAATAATTTTGCTAGTACTAAAGCTTGTAAACACATATTTACTTTTTTTTTCCACCTAAATGATTGGCCCAGGCCACTTGTGGTCCTATCTGAAACCAACAGAAGCCAACAGTGAGATTTGCTCTATCAGATTTCGGTCTTCAAGCTCTGATTTAGTCCTTGAGACACCCTGTGTAGTCAAAGGTGAAAAACAAGGCATTATTTCTTTGTCTCAGAGAGCTGTTTTAGGGTGAGGTGAAGCTTATCTTTACGAGTTCCTGGGTTTTTTCCCAACTATAAAGGGAACCTACAAGACTATAAAGGGAATTTAGTGCCACTCACTTCTATTTAGATGTTTACATTTAGTCAGTATCTTCAACTTGTACTGTGTAAAGGTAGGGCGGAGTCACTAGCCAATGACAAAATGTTTTTTTTATCCAGACATTCCTCTGCTCCAACCCTGATGCTGTCCCCCTCCCCCATGCTTTTTAAACAAAAGGATGTCACTTTTCACTAGTGGCTAATTCAGTTGTGAGGCAAAGCAAATGACTGGGAAGGGTGTAATAATTACAGCACAATGTGATGATCCTCTAGTGTATTCCCTGAAGAAGTATGATCTCAGAGAATTTCTGCTAGGCCCTCTTCAAGTAATTACTGTCAATTCATGCTTATCTGCCAGCTCGCTCTCCAGGTTTTCTTTTCCTTGCCTTCCTTAGTGAAGATACTGGTTCTGACAAAAGAAGCCATTTGTCAAGGAGCTGACATGCCAACTTTTCCCTCCCATTCTTTGCTGAAGTTATGCAAGAGATTACAGTCCAGCCTGAACCAATGTGTACCTTATCACCTAAATAATAGAGCACATAATAATCAATGTCAAATGGACATTGGTGGTAGCAGACACAGCTATGTCATTCTCGCAACCACTTCTGGACATCTTCATTTTCAACACGGGAAATCACAGAGGGCTTTCAAACAGATCATCAAGGCTAATTCAGTAACTGCAAATTCTGTAGCTGTAACAATCCTAGAATAGGATTTTGAACGTAGACTCTTCTCCTCAGGGGCCATACTGGAAGGGAGGAGTCTCTTCAAGGAATATCTCAAAAGATGAATGTTGCCTACACATAAAAGAGCAATGGATAGGTTTTCTTGGGCTTCCACAGAGATGAACTTGATTTCAGCTTGGCCTGGCATGGAGTGAAATTACAGCCTAAGCCTTGTTTACTCTCCCAGGGTTTAGACAGGGGACCTTTGACTTACAGCTTTTGTGCAAGCCTGGTTTAGGCAATAGAAAATTAAAATCCTCTAATGACTAAATACAGATGGATTCCTCCTCTAACCACTACATTATTTAATTTTAAATTCTTGAATGGAAAATGGAATTGGCTCAGACTTCCTGTGAGAGCAGCAAAAAGGACTACTATTTAGAAGGTTTAACCATCTGGTACTGCAAAGCGTAAATCTACAGAAATAAGGAAAAATCATCTGGTATATTCGTGTGCTGTTGACAAAATTGCAAGGGTGGTCTAACAACAATTCATTTGAACCAAAATTCCCATCCTCATTTCTGAGACTATAGTACAAACATGAAACTCTTCAGTTCTCTGAAAGTCTACATGATCTGAGATTCTGAGCATGAATTCTGTTTATGTGCAATTTCCAGTTTCTCTGTGAGCAGGCCCTAAGAACCAAGCGAACTTCAGAGTCCATCTGCATGATTTTGGTGATGCCTTAGGTTTTAACTTTTACATTTTCAAATCCTGTACTGCTTAGTGTGTAACTCTGGCGTTTCTTGTAGCCTGTTAACTTCTGCTCTCGTGTTGGGTAGACATAACAAAGCCTCTCCAGGCCTGCTCTTCAAGGACATCCAGACTGTCCTAGGCCCAAAAAGTATAAACCAAAAGCCTTTGAGAGGGGGGCAAGCTGAGGGGAATTACGTCATTAAACTGAAGCTTTAATTGGAGAATTAACCCTGATATGCAAATGAACCAAACCTATAAAAGTGTGAAGAACTCCTGACCTGTTTTCCCTCTTGGGGTCCATCTTGGCAGTAGCCTCTGGCTCCCCAGGGTGTACCATGAAGGACTTTCAAATAAATACCTACCTTTATTACCTTACTCCTGTCTAGTCTCTGTTTTTAGGTGGCCTCTCAAGGCATCATTGGTAATCCTGCAGCTGTGATGGTGCAGGACGTGAGACTGGATGTAGGATTGGCATGCCCCACTGCTAAGCCATCTTCTCACATGTACCCGTGCCTCTAGACAGTGTTGCACTTTGGCAACTGAATTGTCACTGTTCAAGAGATTGCTCCTCTTTCCTAAAGTGCAATATTCACCTTCTACTCTCTGGTCAGTCTTCACCACACAGTGAAACAAAGTCAGTCCTCTTGAAGAAATTTGCAGTGTGGAATTTTCACCTTTTTAATGTTTTCAGCGCACATTTTAGTTTCCAGGCTATCCCTACAACATGCGAAGGGCAAAATAAGAAGGAAGGAGGGGAAAGGTAGAACTCTTTACCCTGACAGTTTGAAGAGGGTGTGCTTTAGCTTTATCAGATGCTAGCATTTGCCTCAGGATTTGGGCTTATTATGAGCTTGATTCAGCTGTCAACAGATTGATCCAAAACAACTGTCTTCCCCATACTAGTTCCTTCAAGCCATGTAATCTCTCTGGAGACTGGAGGTCCCTTTTCATTCGTGTGTTGTGGTTTGATTTTCCCCTCCCCTCCTCTTTTTACCCCCAGCACTGTCAGTAGTTCACCCAATAACTTACTTGCTACCACATTTTTTAATTTCCTAGAATTTGGTGGCTGAAGAAATTCAGCAATGCCCTCTGAGGACTTGCACAAACATGTCACTTCTTTGCAAAACATCCCCTGATTTTGTCAGTTGCATGAGCTAATGCCAGTGAAACTCCAGTGCTTTGGAAGAAAATCCAGGGGCACCTTGAGGGGTTTATTTTTTATTTTTTTTGTAAAGTTCAAGATGATTAATTATATGGGACTCAAGATATGTAAAAGTTATCCAAGTTTTCACCATTAATCACATAAATGAACAGAAAATAATTAGTTCGTAGTGACTTTCTGGCTTATTATAATCAGCCCAACTCAAATCGACTTAGCCCAGAGAGCCAAATATAGCAAGGAAAAAAGCTCGAGGCATTTTTTCGCTATGTGTTGCCTGTTATCACACAGTGAGGTTTCTGTTCAAATGATGTGCCTTATTAAGGCAGGCGAAACCCATTTAAACAATGTATCAGAAATGCAGACAAGCTGCAGAAAAATACATGTATAAAGGGTATATTTTTCTTGAAATTTATTGATGGCTAAGCCTGCTAAAACTTTAGAAAATGTGTTTTCTAAACCACTGACATTATGTTTTTCTAGTAATACAATCGGGTTTTTGTTTTTTTTTTTTTTTAAATTTTGCTGTCACTCCTTTCTCCCCTCTTACTTCTCTTTGTAATGGACTTGAAGAATGGCAATTATTCCCTTTCATTTTACTGGCTTAAACCATGTGCTTATTAGAATAAATGTTATCATTACCCTTTTTATTTTATGATTGGTAATTTTTTATTTGATTGCCAATGCTTTTACTGTAGGCTTAAAGTCTTGAATATTACATGTGATTGAACAATAATAAAAGGGAAAGACTTGGATATGATTCTTTCTTTTTCCTAATAAATACAACTTTAATTCACAGAGAGCTATTCTAAAAGCAGGTACCCCACGTTACGCTTAAATTGTTGTTTTTTCTGTCATCTGTGTGAATATGAAACCTCATGATCTTTGACACTTTCATTGTTTGCATGATATCATAAAATTACAGAAATATTGAATCATTAAGGCTGGAAAATTCCTCTAAGATTATCGAGTTCAACCATTCCCCCACCACTGCCATGCTCACCACTAGCCTATGTCCCAAGTGTCACATCTACACGTATTTTAAATCCCTCCAGGGATGGTGACTCCGCCACTGCCCTGGGCAGCCTGTGCCAGGGCTTGACCATCCTTTTGGTAAAGAAATTTTCCCTAATATACAATCTAAACCTCTCCTAGCACAACTTGAGGCTGTTTTCACTTGTCCTCTCCCTTGTTCCCTGGAGCAGAGCCCGACTCACCCCTGGCTGCACCTTCCTGTCAGGGAGTTGTGGAGAGAGAGAAGGTCCCCCCTGAGCCTCCTTTTCTCCCGGCTAGGCCCCTCAAGATCCCTCAGCAGGTCCTAATACGTTGTGAGGCTGTTCCAGATCCTTCCCCAGCTCTGTTCCTTTCTCTGGACACACTTCAGCACCTCAATGTCTTTCTTGCAGAAGACATTGAGGTGGCCCAAAACTGAACACAGGATTTGAGGTGGGCGGGACTGTTGGTAAATGATGGAAAATGGCTCAGAACACTTCTGACAGTTCCCTCAGTCCCCTTGAGTGGATGCCATCTGGCCCCATAGACACACACACATGTCTTAGTGCACTATCAGGACACTTCCCATTTGCCCTTGGATTGTGAGGGCTCTCTTCTGCTTCCCACCCCTGTTTTCCAGCTCAAGGTGCCTGAAGAACAACAGTTGTCACTACTAAGGACTGAGGCAAAGAAGGCATTAACTACCCCATCCTTTTCTTTTCTTACTGTGTTTACCCCCATCTTCCAGTAAAGGATGGAGGAATATCAAATTGTACTAAAGTTTGTACCTTCAAGTTTGGAAATCATGGTGCCATCAGGCTGCTGAGACAGACATCCTGCCAGGTGAGTTTCATAGCCAGCACACTTAAACAAGTAAAGGGATAAACCTGTGAGTACATAGGAGGGTTGTCAGTGTCACATGTCACTAGAATTGTGATGTTGAGTCAGAAAAGAGGCATAATTGGGTAAAAACTCAGACAGGATCCTAGAATTTTCTGTGGCATCAGTAGTGGAGAGGCAAGCCTCATGAGATGTTTCTTCTGATAAATTTTTGCCCTGTAATTTCACACTGATCATGCAGCAACCATTCCCTGTGTTTTGAATTATTATTTTTTTAAGTTTTGAAAAGAAATTCCTGTTTTGAAAGCTGCCTGGAACTACAACATACAGCTAGGACAATTTAAATTAAAAACTGTCTCTAAAGGTAACATAGCTCAAAGATAGAGATGAAATCTAGTCACAGTCATTTTCTAAGCTAAAGAAGCAAAGTCAGTGTATGTAGACTCCAGGCTCACAGGGTAACAGTATGGTGGAGGTCAGAAGCTTCAACTTCATCCTCTACATAAAATTTTCAAGTATGAACTTTAAAGTAATTATGTAACCCAGTATTACACTATTACAGAAACAAGCATGTTAATAAGATTAGATAACTCAGCCTCCTTAAAGCTATGTACCTCTGTTTGAAAAGCTCCTCTTTTTTTTTTTTTTTTTTCAGTTTTTTCCCGTACTGTGTTGAAGAGTTGTCAATTGTTTTAGCATGGAGTTTTAAAACAAAGAGCATGGAGGTACCTGGAGACATTGAGATGAACAGGTAGCACTTATGCAACTACCCAGGAAATGCTGAAGACAGAATATTCTGTCTTCCCTGTCATGAATTTGATATTTTCAGCCTCATACAGAACTCAAATGCTTTCTTTAAAAAAATAAAATCAGTGCTCAATGCTTTTAAATCATCACTGTTAGAAAGACAAATGCCCAGTTTTGCTGTGGTCATCCAGAGAATGAAAACATGCAATTTGGGTCCCTTTTGATTTGGATGAGATTTTCCCATTTCAAACAGTTTGATTCAGATCTCTGCACAGCTTTTCTGAGAACAAATACACAAACACCCTAGGAATTGGAAATAACAGCCAAGTTACAGAACTCAGGAACTCACATTATATGAACTCTCACTAATTATGTATTCCCGTCAGGAAACATGCATAAGAGATCATCAAGACCTACTTGCTTTTTTGTTTGGTTTTTTTTTTTTTTATTCTCTCTTAATTTTCTGGTAAAGTATGTTCCAATGATTACAGAGCCATATCCCAACCAAGAATGTTTTCCTAAAACAGGGAATTGTAATCACTTCTGAGAGAGAGATTCCAATCTGAGCTCTATGATTTAGTTCACTCCTCAGAATATGTTGTGACATCTCAGAAAACTTTTTAACTCCCTGGGTAGGGGATCAGACTGAAAATTACAGGATTGTAAGATTGTGAAGATTCTGTGCTCTGATACCAACTCATGGAACCTTGACTTCATCATTTTGCCCTCCTGCTTTAGCAGCCCTATTTTGTGTGTTCAGACTAAACTCTTCTTGGCAATGCCGTTCTGCTACTACGTTTGCACAATCCCTAGTACAAAAGCAACTGGAAAACAGCTGGAGCCTCTAGCCACCAATCATATACAATCTATATAATAATAGATTTATTTTCTCTAAACAGCAACGCACATACATCAAATAGGGTCATAACATAAAGATTTGTAAAAAAATAATAACAAAAAAATGGAAATATGGTTGCTAATAAAACATCTCTTCAAGTTTTCTCTTTCACAGTCCATGTGTATGTGTCTTGGTGAATGTGTGTGTGTCTGCAACAAAACAGCCAAATTAGATTTTGCATATTATATCAAAACAAGTGCAATCACAGTAACCATTTATTTCTTGGCATTTTCATTTCATGTTTCTTTTGTTTGCTTTTTTTTTTTAAATGAACTTTCCCTGAGGACACTCTTACATTTGAGCATTTATTTATTTTAAGTAACAAAAGGAATTTTGATTGTTCCAGCAAAGAAATACACTTTGATAAGCACACAGTACCACAGATTAAAATAGCAACAAAAGCAAGTAATTAAAAACTTTGGAATTTAAGGAAGAAATTCTCTACTGATATATCTCTGTAGAATTTAATGAAGTTATGGTAGACATCTGGGGCATTGGAAAAATAAAACTCTTTAATATACGGCCATATTTCCCCATTTGTCTAGAATAACTTATTTTCTTCCATCTTAGGCAAAAAAAGATCTTACTAATATGAAATCTCAGCCTACCTTGTTTGGAAGACTGAAAATATAGGAAAATATATATTTGGTTTTGTTTTGTTTTGTCTTGTTTTGTTTTGTTTTTTGGGTTCTTTTTGTTTGTTTTCATATTTGTACACATGGTGGGAAGTAAAGGAGCAGTGTCACACAACAGCGTCGCAAAGAGAGTCTACATTAGGCATAAGATCATCCACTTTCTTCTGGATGAGAGCACGCAAGGAAGTTGCCCTGGAGAAAAAAAAGTTCCTATGCACCAGTTTAACAGTAATTATTTTATTTATTCTTCACCTCGTAGTGAGGTTTTCTGTACCTCTTTAACCTGTGGTAGGAAAGGATGATCAATTATCACATATAGAAGTCAGATGAGAAGGAAATATTGTGGCACATTGTGCTTTTAAGCAGCACTTTGTATGGAAACACCAATCTGTTAACTGCTTCACTGTATGTTACAGCATTGCAAAAATGATTATTTTTCTTAAAATTGACAAAAATACTTACAGCTTAAAAACTTTTCTTTCGTTTTTCAGTATTGTGATTACTCTGTGTATGAGGATTGGTGTCTTAAGATTTCATAGAATGTTAATAGCTAATGGCTTACATCTGATAAATGTCCCTCCAGCTGTTTTTTTATTCTCCTTTCTAAGAATCATGGATTTTTTTTTTTTTTTTCCCCATGGAAATCAAATTATATGAAATGGTAGACAGCAGTGAAAAACTTATTATTCATTCCAGAGTGTCAAGATCTAAAACTTCTCATGAGAAATGATGCAAATTTCTCCCTGCCTTGATTATCCACTCTGGGTTGCAGTGGAGCAACTATTGCCGTTGCGATATAAAATTTGGTGTTTAGATACAATGGTTTTAGGGTTTAGTGTTTTTGTTTTGATCTTTGGGGTTTGGTTTGTTTTTTTTTTCTTTTCTTCAAAAAATCTGCCAGCTTTAAGCTGACAATTCATTCAGTTAGTAGAAGACAAGATATTTGAGGTAAGTATCAAATATGGAAGGACATTGCTGCAGCCTTAGGAGCATTGCTGGAGAAGGATTCAGGTGTTCACTGGGAAGTATTTGCCCTCCCTCAACAAAGCATAAGGGAAAGCAAAAAAGTACTTTTGGGAAGAAGACTTAGATACTACAAGACTGGTATTTCTAGCAAATAAAATGCAGGTGATATTAACAGCTCCATCAGCAAAATGGAGGTGGTGGCAGGAGGCCTGGCTGTTTGAGGCAATGGGTTTGTGTTCAAGAGAAGAGTGCTAGTAAGGCTTTTCTGCAGCACTTGTTGTGAAGGGAACAGCAGCAGTCGATGTGAAATTATATGAAAATGTATGTGAGAATTTTTAGTAAATTCTTTGGGGCATTTGCCCAAATTTAGTCACAGCTCAAAATCTTTACTCCCACCTTATTAGTTTAAAGCTGTGATGGAAACTCAAAGTGACAGCGCTGTCAACACACTGAGACATAATGCTACAGAGCACTGTGCTTCCGGGCCAGCAAACAAAACATCAGCTTCCAAGTGAAAAGCCATCAAAATAGGGGAAAAAAGCAACTGTATACTGTGCATTATCACCATATAATGCTATAAAGTAGAACAGCAGATTTACTAAGGAAAGCAGGGGCAGGAGTGCACGTGTAGGGAGATTCTCTTCATAGTAGTTCCATAATCCGGAGTCTAATTTATTTTTCTCTAATTTGCATGGTGATGGGACTGGCTGTTGGTAGTAGCCTGCCATTAGTCAGAATGACTATAAAGAAGAAAGAACTTCCCTCTTTGATATACAAATACATAAAACAAAGAGAGAAAACCATGAAGGAAAGTCCTAGTATGTACTTCTTACGCACAAAAGCAAGCAAGACAAGATGAAAAGGCTTTGAAATCATATTTAATGCTGTAGCAGCTCTGTTCCTGCATCATAACTCCATTAAACTCAACAACTGAAAGGATACGAAGAAGCTTGGTCTCTTTGTTTTCTGTTGAAATTCAGACTTTCACACTTTCCACAGCTGTTCTCGAGCAGCCCCGTGTAGATTTACCTGCAGAGGAGGCAGCACCTTCAGCTGTACTTCATCGTGTGAAAACACAGGAAAGAACCACAAAATGGATGAACAGGGCCATGGAAAACATCATATTTCCTCCTTCCACCTGCTCCAGTCAAGTCTCCACAGCAGCCTCCATCTCTAGGGTTGAAAGTATTGGTGGGAAGGAGGGTGGGGACCTGAAAAGAAATGACACAGAATGAGCACAGCTCTTGTGACTTCATGGCAGTGGTCAAACACTGTGGGCTTTAGGCCTTGCACAGGTGCACTTCATACGGAACATTCAATTTCATTAGAGAGTGACAGTGGGCCAAGATATTCTTCGTGACACAATTACAGAAAGAGAAATCAGTATTTCTTCAAGATCTTCGTGGCTTCTATAAAATCTCTCTAGTGTTTCTGGACACAAGAGGGATTGTTAGCCTGTGAGGTAAGACATGAGGTCTAGGAGTCAGTCCCTGGAAATAGAAATGAAGACTTGAAATTTCTCCATTATTTTGACAAAAGACCAAATCTACTCCCATCAGAAGCCACAAAACAGCTTTTGTCCCACTCACACATACAAGGACATATACAGTCTTGATTGACAATTTGCTTTCATATAGTTTCCTTGTTACTCCCATTAATATGTGACTATTTTTACTACTGCAGGTAAATACTGTATTTTTAATAATTGTGCAACAAGGACCTTTAAAAAAGACCAAGAAACTGAGCTGTCAAGAGATTAAAAAAACCCACAGAACAACAGAGAAGAGGAGAGCACAATTAAAGAGCTTTAAATCTAAATCAAAGTGCTAATCTGGGTATATTGGGAGAATTACAGCCACAGAATAATTGTCATACAGAGCACTAAATATACCAGACCCCTGGTGTTACAGCAGCACTATTATGAAATACCCACAGTACCCTGGTGAAAGGGTACCCAAAGGAAAAGGGGAGGACTCTGTTTACTTCCTGCACCTTCTCCCTCAATGACATAAGGTAAGGCAATAAAACCCTTTTTTTGGTGTCATTACATCCACTACAATCATCTTATAGCAGTGGTGTCAACGAGGTGATGTCATTTTGCCTGTCCTCCTCTTACAACAAAAACATTAGCCAACAGTGGAGATTAAGCTTCAGAGATTTGGTGATCAGTACACTCTGTAAAGCCTGACGTTTTCTTCCTGTGAATAACAGAAAACAAGCAACCCATCACGAAAATGAATAACACTGCAATCCCAGTGATCCTGTCTTATGAAGGTTTTCTCCTAAACTTCTTTGCTCCCCACTTGTAACAAAAGTGCAGAAAATTCTACAGATGTAGCTTAGATATACAAAAAAAAAAAAGACTAGGGTTTTATTTAAAAATAAATGTTCTGCTGTGTAATTTCTGAAAGAAAGCAGCACCAGAATCATCTCAGTTTTCCAAAATTGAGCCAATTCTTTTGGTTGGTACAAAGACTTGATAAGTTTGCAAGTGCTAGTGATGAACAAGGCCCTGTAGACCATCAAGAACCCAACTGCTATGATGTCTGGGACTATCTGCCATAGTTTGCGTTCAGAAGTCTTAGTGATTTTACGTGACACAAGACTTTTGCTTTTAATATCATGCTACACTTTTCCTGCCTCCATGTTTTATGTTATTTATGTAATTTTCCACATCTGACTGGTTAAACGTAAAGGAAACAGCCTTAGTACTGAGCTGCACTGTGAAGCCAAAGTGTGAGAAAGCTGAACTTTGGCTCTGAGCTTTCTTTGTGCTTCTTTGTTCATGGCCCCAATTGGCACTGTTATTTGAGAAGCAAACCTTATTACAAACACCACCAATTCCCTTACTTCAGAGGTCAGCTTAAACCTGGCCTACAGGTCTTCATGATAGACATCCAGGTAGCATCAATTAGCAGAGTTAAGACATCCTTAGAGTTTTGCTGGTTCATACAAATTGAGGATATAGTCATACAATTTTTCAAGCAAGGTGTCTGCAAATTAATTTAATGAGAGTCATGAGTAAATAATGTCATGGAGCCTCCAGCATTGTAATAGGAGCACTTAATGACACACCAAGACTTGATTTTCACTGTTTTACTTAGAATTTTTCAGGAGTATGAAACACTGTTGTTCCTTGTCTGACATCCCTGTGTCTGTAATAGTAATTAAATAAACACTATTTATCATCGCAGAAATTTTCAAAATCACACAAAATATAAAACAATTCAAAAGACTTCAGGGCTTTCGCTGATTCCATCCTTGCACACTTTTCATATTGTCTTCAAGGACTGATCAATATTCTAGCATGGAATTCACCTCACTAAGGCACAAACATCCAAAAATCTGATGTTTGAACTAGCAGCCTGGGTTTCCTTCACAGAAACGTTGCCAATTTCAAAAGGAATTGAGACATTTTACATTGATCTGACACTAGGAAGTAGACCTAGTAGAAGTACCCCTTGTCATTGGCTGAGGAGGAAGATTAGCCTATCACCAGCCTGGACTAAGGACTGGATTTTCAGGATGTTGTGGCTTGATTAATAAACCCCATTCATTCAATCTAGAATGATTCACAAAAGCATAACTCTTTTCCTTTTTCCTTCTCTCCCACATTCAGCACAAGACACGTTAGCACCTTTCAGGGCTTTAGAAGGAAATACATCTTTGACACAAAAGATGCAAAGCCTTTGAGCTTCTGTGCCAGAGGAAGAGAGAAGTTGAGCTCAAAAACTCTGCTGATGTCCCACGATCTGGCAATAGCACAGTATTTGTTAGCTGAGGTTAAGAAGTGGACTTCATCCCACATTAGAAAGGAGAAATAACTCTACACTGTGTGCTAAACTGACCTGAGGGAAAATTCCCATTAGCAGGATATAAAACCAAGAAGTCTACTTGTATTATAAAAACAGAGTAATGCACCTTGTTCCAGGGGCACTGTTTGCTCACACAGCTCACAGGACAATGAGGCCTTATTCTTCATTGTGGCATCATTGCTGTAATGAAAGTAAGAAATAAATGCAATAAAAACACCCCAAAAGGCAGAATAACGCCTGCCTTAAAACTCATAAGATTAATAAAGCAAGGATTGATTTCAGGAAAGGAAATTAACCTGCTGAAACAAAATACAGTAAGCTCTGACACAGAAAATGCTCCCTAAGATCCCCATGGTAGTTTTGCTTGAGTAGGGAATGTTGGGCTCAGGCTGTGAGCGAATACTGACAGTCTGTGCTATATGGCTGGCAAGGTTTAAACACAAAGCAACCATCTGTGGGAAGAAGGAATGGAGGGAAAGGACAGCACTCTGGTTCCCTGGACAGTAGACCCGGATCCCTGGCAGATAAAAAGCAGAAGATGACAGATGAAGGACAAACACACAGGTGTAGCAGGGGATCCGTGGCAGTATGTGAGAGGATTGCAGACTACATTCAGTTATACAGTGCTGAAAAGGATATGTACAATAATTGTCACTGTGCACAAATGGTGCCATCCATCTCAAAGCCTTTCAGTACTTAGGATACCCATTTGGTGGGTCCTGAATAGTTTCTGGTGTTTCGGCAGCTGTCTCAGCTAGGACTGCAGCATCACTCTGAGGAAGCAGCAGCTCTACACGAGCAGAACTTTAGGAGAATTAGCAAAGTCCATAGCAAAAAGAAAAAAAGACTTCCAATTGCCACCTGGACTCTGAAGGTGATTGCAGTTGCACTGCAGAACTGAGAGCTCACGTTCCTTGTGAAAGCCCTTTCATCATGATTGCTAAGTGCTGCACGTAGTTCATCTCGCTCCTTAGTAAGGTTTACTGGCTTAGGCTCAGCATTTTATTAACATTGCTATGAGGCCTGCTGACTGGAGCAATATTGTGTCTGGACAGTTCAGCATGTGCCTGGCTCCATGAACAGGAGTGTTTCTAAATGCCTAAATCACATTAATTGCATTTTGGGTACAAATATGCTGGTTTGGATCTAGCTGTAAATAGATAGCTCAAGGTTACATGCTAAGCCAAAGCTGAGAATTGTCTTCCCCCTCTCCATGTCCAGCCCTAGGCTATACTCTGATCTGTTAGTAGGTTATGCATATTCATGTTTTCATAGCCTCAGGAACCAGGACCTTGTACAAGGCCTCAGACATAGACAAAAGTCTTCTCTTGGTGGAAAGCAACATAAAGCGATAGAGCAGAAAGGCAGACCATATGCTAAAGAGAGGATGAAGCCAAGGGAGGCTCCCAGACATCTCTCAAGGACCTCCAGTGAGCTTGAAAGCTGTTTCTTCTGCAGATCTTCTTGCCTGCAGATATGCTGTATGCCCTTTGAAGGATGAATTCTCCCTCCAGCAGAGAAAGCCTGGTGGTATGCAGAAGGTATGACTTTTCTCTCTCCTTGCAGCACCTTTGTTCCATCTGTAATCTAGTGGGGCTAAACTCCCTCCAGGCTATCAAACAGCCACATTAGGATCCTGAAAGGGCCCTACTTCTACTCAAAGCATCTCCCTTGAGAATATGTTGAAGTACCATGTACAAAGACTAAGATCTACATACATGTAGCCCCACAGTCTTAATGTAATTGGCAACCCAGTTATTTAATTGGATTTCCCTCCCTACTCCACAGACATTTATTCTTACCTTTGGATTTTTCATACTAGTGTAACATCATCAAGCGCAACACAGTGGATCCATCATCTGAGCCCCCCACACAAATTTCATTCATCAAAACACCAGCTATAGACTACAGGTTCAATCCTCATAAATTACATTGGCAACCTTAATGGCAGTGCCATTCACTTCTACTGTTATAACAATACAACAAGAGACATGTATGCTTTAAAAATTAAAGTCTGTATATTCCTATCCATAGTAAATCCTGCCTGTATATAAGCTTTAATATGCAAATAGAAAATTATTAATCAGACCTTTACAAAACAAGGTGAAAGGCTTTCTCCTTTTGTTTCAATACAAATTCAATTTTTTTTTTTTTCTTTGGCGAAAAAGCCAACTTTCATAACACCTTTTGGTTCTGAAAACTTTCCAAGAACTTGTGCACAGAAACAAACAGGCCACATGCATTTTGATAGTCAAAACTGAGTTTCCCAGTTTAATTTCTTCCCCAAAAAGAAACATGAAATCCTAAATGTCTTCTGCAGAGCCTGGCCAGATCTTCACAAAACTTGTCAAGTCTTGGTACATTATACCCTTGCAGCCATAGTTACCTAATTTGGACTGGGTTTGATAAATCTTTTAAAGTAGGACTGGTTCTCCGCTGGATGAAGCTATGGATGTCATGATGATGTATGATGGAAACAATACCTTCACTGGGTTTGTACCATTCTCATTAGAGAGTTGCCAAAAACTACAGACAGCAGAGCCAACTCATGAACCAGCACCACCTTTACTGTTCTGGTACTACAAAGTCACTCTGGTAGCCCTCGTGTAATGCAAGGATCAGACACAACAAATGCTGAAGGAGGTTGCTTTAAAAGAGAATCAATCTGCTTTTCATCTTAGTCTTGCAGTTTTTCTAGCAGATTATTCACACAATTGTCCAGCATTTTCACAATGAGCATAATTCACTCATCCTGAGTGCACATAAAGTGCAACTGGGGAAAATCGACTGACAGTGATTCATGTAAGGGAACCAATGTATGTGATACAAATGTACTTGAGGGGTATTCAGTGGATTATCTTTGTTGGCTTCACTTTCCTTTTTTGGCTGAACAGTCCAGACAGATGTTCTTTATGCTATTTTTTTTTTCCATGTAAGACCCAACTCAATCCATTCAAAATCTTGTATATTTTGTAAACTGAGGCATCATCAGAAACAGCTGCATACTGCAGTTCCAAACAGGCAAATCCAAGCAAAATAAAACATCCGCACTCCTCCCCTGAAATAATTAGAAGAATCCTATTTGAAGAATCCTAGTCCTAGAGAGTCAGAGTGGAAGTGATTTTGGATCAGGACACATTGTAATTACCCAGGAACTGAAAAAGAAAAAAAGAAAAAAAAAAAGGAAAAAAAAAAAGCTGACCTCCACAATTATTTTTGTTACAGAGAATTATTACTATCTATAGAAACAAAACACATACGGAGTAGATTAAGGAAGTCCATTAATTGCTTTTATTTATTTTAGGGACCAGAGGACTTGAGAACTAGGGAATTTTGTTTTCTCTGTTGATTGCTGCCATCTCCCTAGGGCCCAGGGATGTTGCTCACAGGGAGAACCAAGGTCTGAATTAAGTGCCTTGGACAACACATCCTATTTATATGCTCCAAATAGCAAAGACACAGCATGGCAATTTCTTCCCTCCAAACATCATGATGATGTGGCTGGAGAAGGATGCTGACAGCTAGATGTGGAAAGAGTTAATACAGATTCCTGAAGGGAATAGGTAGCTATGTTTCTAGCACCAGAAGAGTGAAACAGTCTTTATTCTCTCTGTGACCCTGCACTGCCAGCTGCAAGCCTTTCACAGGCACAGGTTATTACATGGCACTTGAGGAATGCAATAGCTCCCCTCCATTATTCTGATGAGGTTTTTTGTATTTTCCTTTTTTTTCCGAGAGCACTGTGTCTTTCCCTGGGAATAAGTCACCAGGAGGGAGCTTTTTAATCTGTCACTCAGGGACTCATATAAGCAAGTACCTGTATAACAGGGTTTGTGGGATCTGGGGAAGATTGAGTTCTTCAGTCAAGACTTGAAGGTGTGACCTCCTGATTTAGAAGACAGAGTGCTACTTCTGGAGTTTACCACTTCCACCATCCTCCCCATCTGTTTTTGTCAAGCTCAAGAATTGTGCTGCCAGTGGAAAAGGCTGCAGTTCTTAATGAAATCAGAAGTGCTGGGAATTAAATCTGTGCTTTCTGAAAGATCATCAGCACTCTGTTTTAACCCCTTTTTCTTTCCTTTTTTTTCCAGATTCCATTTTTTTCTCTGTTAAAAACTTTTAGATAATAGTTTTTCTTCTTTTTTGCAATTCATTTGCATTATTTGTTTACAAGGATGATCACTAGTACTCCAAGATATTTTTTTATTACTGTTCTTCGTTATAATGTCAGACAAAAGTGTAAAACAGACAAGCAGACAGACATATAGTTCGAGTGAAAGCTCAGGAAAACACAGGAGACAACTATGGAGAAAAGATACAAATACTGATTCTGTTGGAGCAAATCTGGAAAACAGATGGAAGTGTAAGCACCAAATTTTCAGGTGATAAATAGTGGTTTGAATCCACAGCAAAGGATACATTACTCAATTTACTTCTAGGCTTACTTCCAGCTGTGTGGTAAGATGACCCTGACTGGACACGAGGTTCCCAACAAAGCCAGTCTGTCACTCCCTTTCCTCTCCCCCTGAGCAGGAGAGAGAAAATATAACAAAAGTCTCATTGGTCATGATAAGGACAGGGAGAGGCCTCTCGCCAGTTACCAACATGGGTAAAATGGACTCAGCTTGGGGAAATTGTTTAATTTATTTCCAAAAAAATCAGAGTAGGATAATGGGAATAAAACCCAGTTCCTAAAACACCTCCCCCCACCCCGACCCTCCGCTTCTCGACTCAAATTTAGTCCTGACTTTCTCGACCTCCTGCCCCCCGATGGCACAGGGGGATGGGGAAAGGGGCTGTGGTCAGCTCACCACACGCTGTCTCTGCCACTCCTTCCACCTGTGCCAGACTCCTCACACCCTTCCCCTGCTCCAGCATGGGGTCCCTCCCATGGGGCACAGTCCTGGATTAACTGCTCCAGTGTGAAGCCCTTCCCACGGGGTCACTCCTTCAGGAAAAGATATTCCAGTGTAGGTCCCCCATGAGCCCACAGGTCCTGACAGGAAACTGATCCGCCACAGGCTTCCCATGGGGTCACAGCCTCCTCTGGGCTTCCCCCTGCTCCAGCCTGGGCTCCTCCAGGGGCTGCAGGTGGATCTCTGCTCCCCCGTGCCCTCCCTGGGCTGCAGGGGCACAGCTGCCTCACCATGGGCTGCTCCAGGGGCTGCAGGGGAACCTGAGCTCCAGAGCCTGGAGCAGCTCCTGCCCCTCCTTCTGCACTGCCCTGGGTGTCTGCAGGGCTGTTCCTCTCGGACATCCTCACTCCTCTCTCCTGCTGCAGCTGCTGTTGTGCAGGTCTTTTCTCCCCTTTCTGTTATCCCAGAGGTGTTACCACCATCACTGATGGGCTCGGACATGGCCAGTGCAGGGCCCACCCTGGATCCAGCTCACGTGGGCTCTGCTGGACAAGGGGGAAGCTTCCAGCAGCTTCGCACAGAAACCCCCCCTCTAACCCCTTGCTACTGAAATCTTGTCACGCAAAACCAATACAAGCTGAAATAAAAACGTGAAAATTGGAGGCTCCAGACTTCGGAAATGATGGTATAAAGAGCCATAGCCTCAACATTCATCACCTCCCATGGCAATACACCTGTCTGCAGAACCTGAGGCATTTGGCATTATTCTTCATTGAGGCAGTTAAAAATTCTTTCTAAAGATGTTTGGCCTTTTGATAATATTTTTTTTTTTTTCCCATTGTATCTTTTTCTCTTTTTTTTCCTTTTTTGTTTGTTTGTGGGTTTTTTGTTCATTTGGGATTTGATTTGGTTTGCTTTGGTTTGGTTTGGGTTATTTTGGTTGGTTGGTTGGTTGGTTGGTTGGTTTCTGTTTTGCTGTTTTTTTTAAAATTAAGAGAATGCAGATAGTACCATGGCTACACCCAGCACCGAGGAGTCAGAGCTGCTGTCCTGTGGACAGAGCACAGGACGGGAAATTAAATTTGTCTTCCTGTCTTTCCTAATTCTCCTCTGTGTGGCTTCAGGCAACTATCTTCCCTATCATTCAATTCCTCCATCTCTGAAATAATAAATGATCATGAGCATCTTTGTAATATTTATTGATATTAAGATTTATTGTGAATCTGCTGTTTGGGTGTTATTATTGTGTTCGTTATTGTTAATAGTATTGTTATTATTATTATTATGCTTCTGCACTGGTGAGAACAGCTTAAAGCATATACCACTGTGCTGGGATCTAAAACTTGCAATGGAAAAACTAGCCTGAAAGATAACCTTGCCACTAACAAGGTAAAAATTAGAGCACCAAGCAACTCAATAGCCTGCCTCACTGATAACAAGGCTTTCAAATACCCTGAGCCAGATTCTGTTCTCAGTGAGATGAGTGAAAATCTGAGAGGTCCTGCTGAGGTCCACAGGACTATAGGGAAATTACTGAAAATCAGAATTTGGCCCGGTGGTACTTAAAATAAACGTGCTCACTCTGAAGGGCCTGATATGCGTTGGTGCTCAGTGTGCTACACAGGGAAGCAAAAACAACAGAGACACACATATGCTAATTAAAACTGCAGATGTGACTTGGTGGCTAGATTAAATAACACCTCTGGAAAGAGGGAGAGCTGCCAGATATAAAAGCAGAAAGCTCCTCAATTAAATTTCTCGAAGGGCTGTTGCTGATCTAATTTCTCCTAATTCCTAGAAACAGAACTGATAACCCTCTCTTTCTGGATGACGTCTGACAGTTAAATGCTGACCCATACCTACTCAAGTGCACTTTGACTTTTTCTCCTTACAGTTTGCCCAGTAGCTCAGGTGGATTTTTAGAAAGATTTCTTAAACACTCTTATTTTCTCCTGTTTGGGTGAAAATAGAGCAGGCAGTGCACTTGTGGGACTGAGGCTACCAGAACAGCTCATTTTCAGCCCTTTTTTGTTGCAGAGTGAGATGCAAAGCCGTAGTTACAGACAGGACAACAGTCATCAGTGCAGATGGAAAACACATGGGTCATGTCTATGTGTGCTAAAGTCAGATCTTCACAGTTCTTCTAATCTCACGAGCAAAATCAGTCCTATGTCCACTAGACCTGATTAGCTGGCTTGCAGGGGATTTATGGTGCCACCAAAAATGCACGAAAATTTTCTTTTGGCTTATGGCAGCCGCTGAGGACTTTAAAAATTCACATCATTGCTCAGGAAGAAAAGAAACATCACACCAAAAACCCTGTAAACAGAAAACTGGAAATAAAATAAAGCTAAGCCTCTTAGCCTGGCTTATCATTGCTGGAGACGATGTCTCCTGTGGCTGCTATTCCTACAACAGCTGCTGTGTGGCATTGCTCCCCTTCAGATGGAAAGGAAACAGTGCTCAACACAGTGAGTCAACAGCGCTGGCTGTAGCGCTTTTCTTCCAGACAGCCCTATTCCCTGTCCTCATAACAAACTGTTCTAATTGTTATGTTGACTATTATGGCTAAAATTGCAATGCTCTGCTGTTCAATTTTTTTTTTGTTTTTGGTTGTTTTTTTTTGTTTTGTGTTTTTTTTTTTTTTTGTTTGTTTTTTTTTGTCTATATTTCTGTAAAGCTATGGGGTGGGGGGGAAGTGCCTTTTACAAATTATTTTTAAGGAAAAAAAAAGAAAAAGAAATGCCTTGAAAAATAATCTGCTGGCTATAAAATCTATTATGAAATATATTTCAATTAAAAGGCTACATAATTTATATGCATAAGCTTTTGTTCTGTCAAGTTTATATTTTTGTTGTCTTGTCATAATGCCCTGAAGTAAGTACTTTTGAATTTTAAACTTAAGCATTTATCTTAGCAATCATGCTGTGAAGATAAATATCCCTTGAGGAAGATACACAATCAGATCTTGTATACTAGTAAGTTAGGCTTTGTACCAGTTATTACTGCACTAGGGAGCATGGGGGTTCAATAACAACCATTAGCATTTAGAGACACTCTGTTTATGTTCAGTGTATTGTACATGCATCAGTTAATTAAAGCCATGCAATGGTTGTGATCCCGAAGCTCAGCTCTGGAATCCTTGGAAAACATTTGGGTGGCATAAAAGGGTCGTAAATGAGTTTAAAAATGTTCATTAAAATTTCCCCTGGTGCTAAACTTTCTGTAAGGGTCTTTTTCTCCGGTCTCTTCTAGCACAGGGGATATGGAAGCAGCACGGCTGAGAACTCCTATGATAAAGAAATACTTCAGTGCAACAGCAGAAGCTCCTGAAATGGAGGGCACAATTCATCTTTTCACCCGTTTAAACAGTTCCTGCACCTCTTTGCATGGTCAGTGTGAGCCAAAAGTGTTCACTGGAAAGTCACCTTTTTTTGTTTTGAACAGGATACTTTTCAGCTGGCTGAGTACTTTGGTCTGGTTTACTCTGTGGCCACGCAGAAATGCTTGGGGCCAGCACAACGAGGGAACAAATTGAGAAGAAAATGTCTTGGGACAGCAGAAAGGTGAAGACAGTCACACAAGCGAGTATTCAGCTGTCACACAGCTCAGTTTCAGGATGGTAATTATGTCAGGTGTTTAACTTAAGTAAGAATGTGGTCACCTTTAAGCCGATCTAAGAATGCACTGTTGTGAAAGCAGACAGCTATCCTCTGTGACACAGCACCAGCACTCAGATGGCCTTGTGGTTAGCCAGATCTTACTGAAAAATCCAGGAAAAAAAAGATTAGAAAATGTGCTAGTACTATGAGAAGGGGGTATTAATGGAGGATGGGGAATAAAGTAAAATATGTGTTTGTGCTTTCCTGATACCTGCAAAGATGCAGAATAGCTGAAACTGATGGTGAAACTGTCCCTATAGACTTGCTCTAGACTGGCTTTTGAAGGAGTCTCTTTCACTTTGCTAACCACTGAATAAATATATGGCCACTGGACCACCAAATTAAACATTAAATTAGTTTTTAAATAAAAATTAGAAGCAATTTTAAGGCAAGAAAGCCTTTGAGCCAATGCACTGGGTCCCAGAAATAAACCTGATTTACCAGCACATGACTCATATCATTTTCTGAAAGAGGGTCTCTGCTGAGAGTGGTGCTGAAGCTTCTTTGACCTACATGGGAACAATCTGTCCCCCTAATTTGGACAGGGAGCCTGTGACTAATGAGGAGGTGACCACTCAGCTGGAGAGCAGGTGAGCCACAAGCTGGTCCCAGTCTCTCCCTGCTGGCTGCTCTCCCCCACCCCCACTTTGCCTGCCAGCCTGCAAGGACTCGCTGTGGTGGTTGTTTATCTCTACAGTGAGGACTTGCTTTCAGGCATAGTCTTATTGATTTCAGTGTTGGCTATACTGCTTGTTTTGTAACCTGAACAACTCATACTCTTCTCTGCCAAGTTGCATGAAAGCCAAGCAGGTATCAGGACCCCATAACATTTCAGAGAGTGTTACAACCTTTGTCCTGTGCTGTTATTGCCTTTAGGCTTCATAAGAGGTGAGGATCCAGATTTATGATTCTTATGCTTGCCAATATAAGTTCAAGAGACTTTCCTTTTTTTTATTTTTTTTTCTTTTAATTTTGGTCTTGGTTCCTGACTTCCTACAGAAACAAAATGTTTGTGATCACATTCATTCTGCCTGACTCTAACTCCCTTTTCCCTGCCAAACTTTTGGAGATCTTAGCCAGTTTCAACTAACAAGGGAAGATGAAAATTTATATTTAATTTTTAAAGCATTTTTAGGAAAAGTGGGGATCGGTTCCCAGAACAGCCTAGCCATGAAAGGATGTTCTGCCAGGAAGGATGACTGATCAGTTGCCATCAGGTGTTACAGCCCAGCAGTCACCAAACAGCTCTGGACCCATTTCTAATTACATTGATCTTGCACTATCCTATAGACTTTTAGGGGTATAGGTTGGCAGGAATATTCTGGGACAGTATGGGGATTTTTAGTTAGTTGCTGAAAAACAGGTTTCTGTAGTTTTGTTTCTAATGGATGTTAGATTTATTTCCTTTCTTATCCCTGTTGACTGCTGTCCTGATTGTGACAATCTTGTTTTTATATAACGAATCTAGAGATACTGCCCCAGTCAGCTGTTCGATGCACTGGGAGCAACTGTCTGTCCTCAGCATTTGATACATTCTTTTCCTCTCTCCATAAAAGCCTGAGAAATCAGGGAAAAAAAAAGCCCCTTAAGACTTGCCAGAACTGTGGCTGATCTCCCTCCCTGGCTCGGATAAGCCGGTGGGTAGGAGTATTATGTACTAAGAATGTGCTTTGCTGCTGACCAACTGCTCAAGTCAGATTATTCAGAGGAAATTTCCTGAAACCATACAGGAAAAAAACACCCTGCCAGTGTGGTACGCACACACACATATATCAAGGTACAGAAGGTTTGAGATTCCCTTTCCGAAGGTAAATGCTGCCCTGATCAATTTAGATTGAGAGTTCAGGCAGTCTTACTTGCAGGTGAGATCTTGCCACCTATTTTTATTTACAAGCATGAATAAGAATTCTCAAAGAAATTTCTAAAGTGCAGTTCTTTTAGAGCTTTCCTCTGCCAGTCCAGTTTTTCTTCTATATCTCTCACTGTGACATCCCCCAAACAGCCTAGGCTGACATTTGTGATCACTGCTACCATCTCTTTAGCTTTACAGTATGATCTTTAACCATGCTACTGCTAAATATCAGGCCAGTATGTGTTCTGTGTCACCTCAGCACCAGATAATCCCTCTGGGTATGCTGCACAGAGCAGATTCCCCCTCCTCCCAGGACAGTAGGGCACATGTACATTGTACTACCACCCCACTCTTGCCTAGCAGGTTTGTCTGTCCCTGAATGCATTCATGCACTGGAGCAGAAAATAAGAACTAAAAAAAAAAATTATATATATATAAAAATTAAAACATAAATACATAAAATAGAAAAAAAAAATTTCATATGTAGTGTAAATCAAATTAATTCTACTCAAGTCAAAACAGCTATCCTGATATTCACTACAAGAGGGTTCATTTTATAATTTCTAGCAGTACAAGCAGCTGTGGTTCAGTTTTACCTGCAGCTTTCACAGAACACCAGTATTTTAAGCATGCAACAAAACAGAAAACCACAGTGTAGCCATTGCTTCCTTGTAGCTGGTTACTTATTTTAGACAGGAAGAAATCTGTTCTTTTCAAAATATAATGGAAAAGATTACTAGTCACCAAATATATAGCAGCTGGAGGTGTCAGTTTGAATGCAACACACACATCAAAATACAAATATTTTTAACAGGTTCTAGTGCAGAACCAAAAAAAAAAAAGAAAAGGCAATGCAATTGTTCTATCCATGCTCTATGCTTCCATGTATTTTTATAATTTAAGTATATTAAAAGAAAATAAAATCTGATGAATGCATATAAAGAAAAGGATTCATTTTACAATTGTAACCTAATCGGTTCCAAATCTCTGCAGGTTGTAGGGCACACCACTGAGCTGAAGTCATGTTGAAGAAACAGCTTAAAATGACTCACACTCCCTGGTTTCTGGGTAGATTAGGTATTTGGGGGGAGAGAGAGGAAAGGGGGGTACTTGGGACTTTTTGTCATCCTTTTCCCAAAACAGAAAGGAACAGCTTCAAATGCTGCAAGCATCCTGTTTGAAAAGGTGACTTCAGGGTGCAGGACTACCTGGATTGATTTTCCCAGACATGAGAAGTGGCACTAGGTGGGCTGCGTGATCTCCAGACAGCTGTGCTCTTTCTTTGTGAAACGCTTTGAGATTTACGATTTCAAGCCACTGGTGCAAAGGAAAAAGACTTAGCAAAATTAAGAGAGAGAGAAATAAGTTTTTTATAGGATTTTTAAAGCAATCTGAACAATTCTATTTGCAGGGATATTATTCTCCCTTCAGATTTATCATATGATGCAAAAATTCTACAGAACGGGTAGCATCCTTTATTAAATTAAGGGGCTATTTAGAGTAATTTCTATAGAATCCAATTTAATTTCTATAAACCCCTATAGGTTTCAATCCTTTTCTATTCTGTAGGATTTCTCCATAGGGACAGTTATTAGTGGCTGCAGGATTTGATTCACAGCAAAGTTGTTTTGTAGAAAGGAAAAATGGCTTCACTAGGAAAGATTTTAATGTAAGGCAATGTCTGCTTTTGCAGGTAAGATCCCTAGGCTGCTCCTTCAGCCAAACTGGGGCTGGATATACCCACAGTGGTGAAATAAAGCTATATAGGGCTACAGTGAACTTTGCCTGAGTGACATTTGGAGAGTTCAGTCCTGAGAAAGCCACTTTATTTTTTTTTCCCATTTTTTTTGGTATTTTCGAGGCAGACTTGCACAGCCATCAGCTGAATGGGAAGTCTGACTGCTTGTAGTGAGTAACTCAGGTATAAAAGCAAGTCCTTTTAAGGGGGAAATGGCTCCTTAATCTGCCATTTGGTAGAAGCTGGCAGTTTCTCAGCACCAAGTTGCATCCTATAGATCTACCTGTGATCATGCAGCTCTTATTGCCCTCCCCAGTACCTGACTGCTTGCCAACAATTTGAGGCTGCATTTTATGGCATTTGAGGCAACAATACACATGGGCTCTGCCAAAGCTGGCTCAGAACAACTCGAAGAGCAGAAGCAACTCAGCCAGCAGTGACAGTTCCTCCTACCCCAGCTCAAACGACTAACTGGATAGGAAAATCAGATTCACAGACTCTCTTAAACACTGAATCACACTCTTGTGTCTAAAGTACTTTGCAAACACATGTTCCCAGTTGCCTTTCCAGCACACCGTGGCCCTTTGAATCAACAGCAACAGGAAGGAGCGCAGACCCAGGGTTTCATTTTGCCAGCAGCCTGCAGCACGGAGAGCGTGCAAGTCGTACACACCTTAAGTTTTAGCGGTTGCCATGGCGATGAAAGGAGACATTACAAAATGCACAAGCTGTTGAACATGTTGCGGGAGCTGAGAGGAAGGGCTAAGAATAAACTTTGGGCTAATTCTCCGTAACGGCGCGCTCCAAGCAGCTGCTGCTTGGCCAGCATCACATCCCAGCATCACATCCCAGTTAAGCAGCTCGTTAATACGAGGCAGATTGGAGCAGGAGGGTGTTGCCCCGCTGAGCACTCACCGGTCCTGGTACCCAGCACAACAGCTGCAAATGGAATGTTCTAAAGAAGGAAAGGGCTAATTTGGTTATGATGATTATTAGTACTATTTAATTCCTCATTTCCATGGGGCTGACAGATAGGATTGCGCCAGCTGCCCGCGTATGAATAACCCTTTTTTATTTTAATACTGTCTGCAAAAGTCCCCTCATGACGAAGGCTGTAGTGATGAGCTGGAACAATAGGAAAGGTGCCCCTGCAGTGGAGACAGGAGCAGGAGTTTTGAAGGGGAAGGAAGACGAACCTCACCCTTCACCATTTCTGTAGCTATGTGTGCTCACTCCCAGAACCACACAACAGAGCCACAGAACAGAATCACAGAATGTGCTGAGTTGGAAGGGACCCACAAGAACCACCCAGTCCAACTCCTGTCTCTGCACACAAAAAAGGAAACGTGTCAGGGGGCTTGGCCACTTCCACTGGGGCAAAGAAACCTTCAGGGTGTTTTTCAGACAGAGTATTCCTGCCTCCCAAAACATCCTGACACAAAGGCATATGATCACACAGAGCTAGCAGGTAAATTCTCTGTGTGCTCCTTGTAGGAAGCTGGCCCAAAAGACAGTTTTTCATTTTCCATATTCCTCAAACCTGTGCCTCCACACTCGCTGATCTGAGGCAAAATTCTTTAGCGAAGTCTTTTTTCTGCCTGACAAAAACCCACTAGATGGCAACATCCCTCATCCCCTCACCCAGCACTGCCAGAGCTGGATTCCTCTTGGTGCAAGGGGTTGAGTGTGTTGTGGGGTGGTAGATAAGACACAGAGATCTTGAATGTTACCATGTGCTGAGATTTCCAAAGTGCAAAGAGAAACAGTTCAGCAGAAAATTCATTGCCAAACTCATCCTAGCTTTACACAGAAATTTAACCATTTAACACCAGACAAAGTGTGTTTTACCTGTATATGCTGACGACACAGACAGTTACTTCTGAGCATCTGTGCAAATTTCAGGCCCTGCAACTCAAAAAGCCCAGTTCATTAAGGGTATGAAAACTGCAAACCCCAAAAAAATCTGATCAACAAACTCCTTTCCCTCTGCTCTCACAGGCTTTCCCTACTGACTTGTCTTTCTCTCAAGTATTGTCTTAAACTAATTTTGATTACAAGCTTTTTGTGCATGTATGTGTTTACATATCTGTAAAGTTCCCATCACATTTTGAGCATAACTTACAAGATTAATAGGAAACTCTCCAGGTTTCTTTGTGCACAGAACATAGGCAGGGCCCACCCCATCAGTCTCAAATGTACATGCATGCATACAAGTTCTTGGAGGCAGTAGAAAAGCACCCAAAACCATGCAGGGAAAATAAACATACTGCAGGAGCAGCAGACATAAGAAAGTGTAGGACGGAACTTAGAGGAAGGGAAAAAATGTGGATAGGTATTTCCACAGAGTGTTCTAGTGAGCCAGCATTAAAGCGGAGAGTGGGATAATATCACCATCTGATGTGGCAGCTTATCATGAAGTAGAAAAGGTCAAGTTTTGAGTTGCCCATGTAGGTCAATACGTGGCACATTTCTCAGAGATATAACCCCAGCCCTGCCACAGGATCTGGTAATGATGTCCTGGATGATGAGGCACCTGTGATTTGATGCTGAGGATGAAGCACTCAACCAACCCCCTGGCACCCCTAGAGTGGGTCCTGCTTGACAAACTGATAATCTTTAATCTTCAGGTTTTACCTACCCTCTTGGTTCCAAAGGCAGGACAGATGCATCTCTCATGAGAAAATTTGCCTATCAGCATTTGTTACATTTGGGTTGCATGTTTCTTCTCCCTTTTCCCGAAACAGACTGGTTTTGAAATTACTGTTATAGAACCTCCCTCCAATTTGTTTCCTGCAGCATGAGCACACAAGGTTCAAGCCAAACTCAGGCTTTTAAAAGGGAGATAAAGGAAGGGAGCTCTGGGAAGGAGTGCCACAACCATCTCCACAGAAATTCAGGCTAGGAATGTGAAAGCTGTGGAAATCAATGAGATTTAACATGTTGGCTTTTGTCTTTAAGCAAGGTCCTACTAGAAATGCCCCTTATCTGCCCCCCCCAAAATAGAAGGGAAAGGGAAGAGTAAGAGGGGGCTCCTTAAACATGGATAACTGGAGTGTGACTGGCATAGAAAGATTAGTAGCTGGATTGTTTGGAGTACTGCAGTGTAAGGAAGACCATCCACGCGACAGATAAAACCCAGAGGAAATATCTGCAGGGCAACAAATACTGGAACTGTGCTTTTGTAATGGTTAAAGCTAATGCAATAAGAAGGCCCTCAGCTTCAGTAACTCATCCGTAACCCTCTGGTGTGGCTCATTGCAAGTCTTACAAGGAGCAAGAGACTGGTGATGTCTTACCTCATGCTGACCACTCCCACCTTTAATCAGCAGATGAAATCTGTGCCATGGCAAATCATAGACCTGCAGGAGCACAGGACACTTTGGCAATGGATTCAGATCATTTTCCTCAAGCTATTTAAGAATGGTCACTAAGGACATATGTACACTGAATAGTGAGGGAAATTAACACTGCCACATATTGGTTATCCACACCTACGCCTGAAACGAACATGTTTCCAATTAAAAGTGAAAGAGACAATTGTTGAAGTCACTTTGGCAGTGAGAACTCTCCAGCTGCCTCTAGATTCCTGAATAAGTGAAATGTTTGACACAGAAGCATATGTTTTTGGCAACGTTGTTTAATCCATGTTTTAAAGGGAAAATTGAAATTCTACAAGGTGTGAAAAAAAAAAAAAAAGATCACTGGAACATTTTGTGTTTGGAGTGACAGAGACCATGTCACCCTTCTATTCCTGTTCTCTGTAGACTTTCATTTTGCAAGAACTGCCTTACAAATGAACAGAGAGGGAACATGCTGGGTAGGCACATAGCAGGAGAAAGCAGAGGTAGCAGCAGACTCCCAAAACAGTCACACTCTGCAAGATACTGAAAAAGGGCCTTGGAAGTAGAAATGCAGTTGGAATTTTAAAATCAGTGAAATCTCCTACAAGATTACAGCACATGTTTAAAAATTTGGTCTTTCTATTTGTTGTTAAAACTGAAGAGGTGGGATGTAGACAGGGAAACACAACTTATAAATGGAAGCTGGTGACAAGTTACAGTTTACAGGCATCCCACAGCTCTGCCTCCCAACCCAGAACCCAGCCTAGGCTGTCTCTCACTTTAGCAAGCCAGAAACTTGGATAGGCCCAACTGAGTCATCGAGCACCGTCTACAGCTACAAGCATGTAGCTCTAACTGGAAAAGGACACAGAACACTGTGGCTAAGTGTGCCTTTAGTGCATTTTCACAGGATTTGGTTCTAGAAACCAACACTCAACTAACTTCCTTTATAAAATCTACTCTTAATGTGCTGAAATGTAAGCATTTTTCCATATATAAAATAGAAAACTATTGAATAATTTCAATTTCATGCCACAGAAAAAAAAAAACAAAACAAAAAAACCCCAAACCCTACCAAATTACTTTTTTTTTCAATTAGCAGTAAATAATAAAAGAAAAAAAAATCAAACAAAAGCCAAAAGAACACCAAAAATATAAAAACTTAACATGTATCACATGCTTCTGCCAAGGCCTGCTTAAAAAGAATCATTTATTTCCCTTCTATGCTGTTTCTTATCCAGTCTTTGTCCCATTACGATGTGTTTTCCTTTGTATTCCATGATGGCTTAGTTTCCTTAACAACTTTTTGTAAGAGAATTTCTCAAAAGCTTCTTGAAAGTCCTAATAGATTATGTCAGCCGGTTCTCCTTTATCCAATATTTATTTGACACTTTCAAAGAATTCTAGTAAATTAAAGAAGCTTGATTTTCCTTTACACAACACACATTTCTTTGTTACATGTTACATATCATGCTTATCTAGGATTTTTTAATAATCCTACTTTTAATTATCATCACAGTCCATTTGCTGAAGTAAGACTCACTGGTGTGTAATTCCCAGGATCATCCCTAATGTCTTTTTAAAAGACAGATAAAACATCTCCAGTGGATGATGCTAATGAGAGATTGTACATTTCTGTACAGCTCAACCACTTTGTCCTTAGGTTCCCTCAGCATCTGGTCCAGGTGGCTTGTTACCCAGGCTGGAATCTAGCCAGGACAGAGGGGTTAACACCTCTACCCATGAGAAAAGTGCTCCGAAATCTTTAATGGCCAGATGCATCAAGAACATCAACCTCTCTGTATCTGCTCATATTCCCCTTTTCCAGGAGCATGGAGCCCCATGCTGGGAAAATATCATAGCTTTCATCTGCGGACTCAAAGGGCAGAATTTTCTTGCAGTTTTATAGACTACAAAACTGATAGAACCATTTCAGCCATTTGTATACAAATATGCAGCAATTAGAGTGAATGAATGAAGCTCATTCCATAATTCCACTGAGCACTATAGTATCATGTAATCAGTTTATTCTACCTGCAACATAAAATTCTACTTAGTTACACAAGAGTACATTTTATCAATTATTGATTTATGAACATCTAAGGCTTTCTTCAGTCACCATTTATGCTCTTGGTTTTATCATCTCTGCTGTGCTGAGAGTAGTGTCATCCAGTGGCATAGTCTATACTACTTAAAATTCCACATACTTCAGTAGATTACCCCATTAACCATTATGTTTTCCAGGCTGTATAGATTAAAGTAATTAAACTTGTCCTCAAAGACCTAGCTTCTTGATTATGGGATCATTCTACCGCCTGCAGCACATTTGAGGTGATTTGCAGTAATATTGTCTTTGGGAATTTAGTGACCATATTACACTGAGAGCAGTAAGAGCTGGTGGCCTTCGCAAAAATCCAAATTTCATCTGTGCCCCTTAGAAAATATCTTACAGAGGCATGCTGGGGCAAGGCAGCAGCGTTATGGGTGGCTGAATGGCTTTGGGAGCCTGGAACTGGCCTGTGTAGTCCCCTAAATCAGGATTTACTGTTTTGGGCTGTAATGAACTCGCAACTGTGTTCTGGTTGGACGTGACTGAAAGAGGTTTACAGGAGACTGTACATTGGCCTGTGTGAAATGAGTTGGATAGCATCAGCAGAGAGAACAGGTGCCCATATCATACTTAAACCAAAGTATCCCGCTCAATTCTCAGGATAATAACTTCGGCATCAAGGCCAAGGATAAAATGAGAATGGTGACTAAACTGCTTTTCCCTCCTGTAGAGATGTCCCTCCAGGTCAAATGAATGCATGTTGGTCTGAAAATCTGAGGAAAGCTGCATATTTTCTGACTATGCTTTATCTTTTCTGTGGATAAAAGGGAGATTTAAGAATGTCAATCCTGCATCTTTCACTGGCATGAAATTTGCTAAAAAATGTGTAAAGGAGGCAAAAAAAAATTGATGCTTGCAGACAGGCTGCTGATGCATTGTGGAGAAATTTTCAAAACCATTCCCTTTAGAAATAATTCATCTTGTGTGTCATATATTTTTCTCTTTTTCTCTGTACTTTTTCCTCCTTACAAAGGACTGGAAAACAGGATCCTCGATGCTTAAGAGTTAATCTGCTTTTGCTACCTATTCCTCACCCGCAGTCAATATTCCCCCTCTGTGACAACCATAGCTATGAATTTATTTACACAGCAGCAGTGCCTAGGGGCCCCAGTAGGGATCAGCATTTCATTTATAATATGCAGCAAAATACAGCAGAGTCCCATGTGACTTTTTTTCTTAATAAACAAAGGATGAAAGGATATAAGTGGTTCTTCCCATTTTACAGATGGGGAACTGAAACCCAAAGAGATTAAAAGGCAGATGAAGAAAAGGATTTAGACAATGTACTGACTGCCACTTAACCTGCATCCCATATACTCATTACTCTGACTCTTGGCCATCTGCTTTTGGAATGATCTCTATATTTCATGGATTCTTAGGTTTTTGACTAAATTTCCCTAGGGACATGTATTTCTGCCATAATATAACCTGATTCTGGAGCTGCCCAACATCTATTTCAATCCAAAATTCCCAATGGGATTCCAAAACTAAGTTTCCTTTGCTTGGCTCTCAATGTTCCTGCTGGATTGAGCTTCACATAAAACAGTGACAAGTAGACCTCTTATACACAAGAACCTAAAAGAAACCAGGAACCTGGATGACTAATTCATGGTGATGCTTCGTTTTCCTTGCTTGTTTTTTTTTTTTTTCCTCCCATACTTTTGTATTAAATCTAGAATCTGGATGTAGGCTCATGTCCTTTGCACTTTAGATGCAAAGTGCAAAGGAAGGATGTTTAGTATACCGTTGTCCAGATAAGATACAAGGAATAAAAATGGAGTGTGTTTGTCAACAGCCCTGAATTTAGAAGTTGAACACAATTTCTTGAGGCCAAAGGCCTATTTTTTTTCATTTATGTCATTTTTTGGAGCTTATTTATATTTTATTTAAGACTGCTAATCCAGTATGGTGGTCTAAGCTAACCTGAAACAAGAAACAGGTGCTTTGACTTCTGCAAATGATACTTAAGTAAGACCATTAGAAATTAATGCTACCAGGTAAATTCTACCTGATTAAGACAGAAGTTCCTGGAAAGGACATTGCAAGGAGCTAAGTCTCACTGCTGCATCTCCTTTTGTTTTTCTAGCTTTTTTCCTGTGTTGCTGGGTTTACAAACCTTGCCAGCTTTAGAAAGTTCCTGGATTTTACTCTGACCCTGGCTACAGCTCTATCTTGTCTTGCAGCATTCACAAAGGGGCAAAGAGTAAAACAATATTTCTCAGAAACTCTGCAATTCACACCAGTGAGGAATATTTCAGTCTAGTCTGAGGTGTATCTTTAATTTCTGAGCTCCTCTTCTGTGTTCAGGAATGGTTCCAGGTATCAGAGTTCATATACAATGAAAATATCTCTACTATGGTCAATTCAGGGAAAAATTATTCTTTCTCAGAATTTCTGGGGCTATTCAAGATTATTTAAGTACTAGGGACACTGCCAGATAGAAGCTTAGTTGTTATAATCTATTCTTGGAAGTTAACATAATTTAACATTATGGAGATAAGCCATTTTGTGCCACTTGTCTTCAGTGGTGGAAAATAGTTCCAATACAAATAATAATAATATTTATTGTATTGACTAATGAGTCAGATTAGAGTGAGACTTTTATTGTCCTCTATTTCTAGAAGTTCTTCTTTTTTTGCATAGCTGTGCATTGTAATGAAGAACAAGATTTATATTGTTTTCTTGTATAAAGAATACCAGTCTCTGAGCTACACTAAATTTGCATGCTTTCACTGAAATCCACAGGACCGTGATTAAATTTGAACTACCGATTAAATCTTTTGTTCAGTTATCACCCAGGTTCTTAGTGCTTTGCAAGATCAAGCTGCATGGATCTAATCCAATTATCTTTGCCAAAAGAAGGTTGACTTTGACTACACCAGGATGAGTAACTGTGTATCATGATTTCAGAGCCACTGTAATGAAACCCCCTTGCTCTGCAATTATGCTGGGAACTTTCAAACGCACATTTGACAAATGCTGCACTCTTGAGAGGTGTCAGAGTGATTCTCCTGAAGGTGGAATTGTTACATCTCACCCCACAGCAGAAAAGGAGCACGTAGCTTCAACTCACCCATTCTCTAAGACACCCCAAATTGCCAAACCCCACTCCTGGGGCTCAGAGATTTGTAGTGACATCATCATGTATTCCTTGAAAGAAAATCTCTCCCAGGTGGGTCAGAGCAGAACAGCCCATCAGCAGTCTCAAATATGTGCAATGCACAAGTTAATTTTTTGCTTTGACTCCTTTATTTTTTTTGCCCTACCCATTTTCCTCTCTCTTATGAGAGAGACAGCTTTAGTGTTCTGTTTAATAACAGTCTGGGTTAGCCAGACAACATAATTTATTTCACAAACCTTTTGTGATCTGGTAACCAAAATGCAGCTAAATCAATGTCTTAAACAACCCAGCATGAGTTCTTGGGGAGCTACTAGGAGTGTGCATTTTGGTTCTTTTTCTCCACATTGGAAAGTACAGTCAGCAGAAGAGAAGCTGAATGTTGTAGGTTTGCTGTGTTTTTCTCTTTGTGGCCTTTCTTTGTCTTTTCTCCCTCTCCTGTTTCACACAATTGCCTTGCTTTCCCCGAAATGAAGTAAATTAGCAACAAAAGCAATACTGGCCCTTCTCAGTTAAGTTCTTTAAGGATGTTTTTTGCTTTTCTGTTACAAAGAACATTTATTACTATCTTTAACACAGTGTTTCAGTGTGTTAAAACACACTAATTTCTCTAGATTTTTTTTTTCCTACAGCTAAAGGGGTAATAAAGGATATAGTTAAAGCCTCACTTAATAGTTTAAAATTTCATGCTTCCACCTTTTTTTTCTTTATTCCCAAATGACTAAGCAGATTAACTCAGTAGTGCTAGACTGGGAGAAGCAGTGACATTAAAGATTGTTCAGTGAAAAAAATCAGAAAGTTCTGCTAGAGCAGGAACCAGACTGAGGGTCTTTTTTCCTGCATCGTCTACACCCAGAGACTGCACTGATCTGTAAGCTAATGAATTATGGAAAAAAAAAATACCAAAAACAAAAACCACAAAAAAAAAAAAAAAAAAAAAAAAAAAAAAAAAAAAAAAAAAAAAAAAAGAAAATTGCAGGTGTTTTAAAATGTATTTTCAACTTGCCTATTCAATTTATTTTTTCCCAAAAACTTCTACTACCTTCTGCCAGAAGAAGACCATCAAACATTCAAGCTGTGGACAGCTTCAACCCTGAAGTCCCATCAAGATAAATGAGAGAGATAGAATACATTGCACAAATATGCATGGCACAGCNAAAAAAAAAAAAAAAAAAAAAAAAAAAAAAAAAAAAAAAAAAAAAAAAAAAAAAAAAAAAAAAAGAAAATTGCAGGTGTTTTAAAATGTATTTTCAACTTGCCTATTCAATTTATTTTTTCCCAAAAACTTCTACTACCTTCTGCCAGAAGAAGACCATCAAACATTCAAGCTGTGGACAGCTTCAACCCTGAAGTCCCATCAAGATAAATGAGAGAGATAGAATACATTGCACAAATATGCATGGCACAGCACACCTGAGACACACCTGTATGGGACAGCAGCTCTCCTTAGAATTATGGCTTCAAATTCTTTTTGAACTGTATGCAAACTATTAGGACTTAGCATGATCCAAGCAGAGGTGTTCTGAACTGCATTTATACATACCAAATTTTACATTTTGGATGGAAAAAATAAAGCTTGCCATTTCCAAAATAGGTATCACTTATGGTCTTTTGAAGAATATTTTGCTCACGCTAACCTAAAAAAGAACATACAGCAGTCACTCAGTGTTGCACATATCTAACAATGGAAAGCTTTACTGCACTTCAATCCTGTGCTTTCAATCTGTGGCCAGGCAGCTGAACACATCTTCAGTGATCCTGGGATTCCTTTTTAACTCTATGAGCTGGAATCCATCACTTCCCAACATTTTCAAGTGTGAGAATTTGAAAGGTTTATTCTGATCATTAATCAGCCCCTCCAATTAAGCACAATTACACCCTATAATGATAGTTATAATTATTGATTGATTAATCTTTCAACTATTAATTAAGAATCTTAATTAAAGGAGTTTTTTCATGTTATTTAAACTGAAACATGACTAATTATTTTATAATTTACCCAGTATGTGCAAAAACTGCATTAGTTCTGTTGTGTTTTCTCTGTTTCACTGCTGCATTGTAAAAGCTGGATTTAGATTTTCAAAAAGAGCAATGTCTCCATCCTTGAACAGCCAACTTGGGGACATCTTTGTCCATACAGGTGTTCAGAAAGGGCTGAATCTAAAATGACTCTTACAACAGCAGATTCAAATTGATCTCTCAAGATTAAATATTTAATTTGAAAATCTTGGGCTTTGCCTGCCAACTGTCATGGATATTTGAGTTATTCCTTAGCCTGCAAGGTGTCTCACAATATGTAAGCTAAAGAAGTCATTTGTACTCTGGCATGAATGCAAGCACAACTGAAGTCATACTGTGTGAAGTATGATGCAAAATTCTGGTCTCCAAAAAATTCCAGCCTCTAGTGTTTTTATTTTGGTTATCACAAAACTGAAGTATGGCTGTAGAGAATAAATTCACAAAGACAGAGAAAGCTTCAAGAGGATGAGGGACTTAGGTATAGCTATGGGCACAACTCTTCTTATTTGGAAGAAAATATTTTTCAACTACCTGGTGAATTTATGTACAGAATCATTTCTAGGGCTGCTTATCATTGTTCAATTCAGCACCTTCCACTTGTATTACAGTAGACTGATCTCATTATCTCAGTGCTTCAAAAATAATCTTTTGGGGGAACCTTTTCTTTCCAAAAAACTTTTTTCTTTTTCCCAGCATATCCAAGGTATTTGTTTTTCATGAAACCATGGTAAGTCTTAATTCTATTAAAAATGATGGATACAAGATGAAGTTTTTTAACAGAATCCTATCAACAAAATTTTGGTGACTACAACTAAATTAACGACTCCCTTTGTGGTGACTGGATAGAAACAAAGAATTCTAACTTGTGATTAATTTGATGCTTAAATAGATCCTTAAAATCACAGGCAACTCATTCTCTCTTACGACTTATATTTCTCTGTTGATTATAACGGAAGGAAAAAATGTCTACCTCAGATATATAGCTCTAAAAATAAGAAAAATCAACCTCTCCCTGTGTTTTGAACTCTTGCACATTCCATTTAAAATTTTAACTATAGTCTTTGTCACAAACCTTCTACGCTGGAATACACATTCTGAGAATATTCACTTCAACAGTTGTTATGTTGAACATATAATGGGATTATTTTTGTGAACATAAATAAGGCTGGAAGAATCATGTTGTTTAGTCCAATAATACAACTGATCTTGGTAGAACACAGAGTAAAGACATTCACTTTTTATTAGGAAATTAATCAACAAGAGATATTGATTTACAAACTAATAGATTCTGTTAGAATAGATTCTTCTAACTATAAAACTTTCAGTCTGGAGAATGTTATTTTACCTTAAAGACATCAAAATGAATTGTTCCCTGGTTGTATTTTTCTAAAAGCTTTACCTCTACGGAATAAATGAAAGTTATGTCATTGCCAGCTAATCTCTTGCCATTTTGGAAAAAAAAAAAATAAAAAAAAATAGAAGAGGGAAAGGAAGCTCAAAAGAATAAGTCAGCTGCATGTATGGCAGATGCAGCAGCTGTACCTCATTCTATTAGAAATGGGTTTTGCTGATAGTATACACAAGTAAACTGGAAATTCTTTAAAGCTCATGTCATATTTCAAACAACATATGAACTAAACTGCCAGACAAGGCTAAAAACGTTATAGAAGTGCCTGCTTCATAAATGCACTTGTATCGGACCTTGATGCGCCTGTCCCAAAGTTGGCAGAGATCAATAGAGGCAGAAACCTTTGCACCAAGAATATACTAATCTCTGAGAGCTGGCCTGTTTTTCAGGTTGTGAGAAAACCTGCTTCTGTTTGGGAGGGATTGTTGGTTTTGCTTTGTTTTTAACTCAGCCTTACACCTGCAGATGACTACAGCAGCACCTTGTCAAGATAAGCTGTCTGGCTTAAATCACCCTTTGCTCTGTATCAGCAGTGGGATGAAAACACCACTTGGAATGGAACTTAAAGGCCTGGGATTTTCACTGAAGTCCTGATGATGTCTGTACAAGAGAGATATTCAGGAATGAATACAATTCCTATTGTATGAAGTGCTGGTATTGACTTCAGGCAGCTTTTCACTGCAAGTTCTTCTGAGTCCTCATCAGAAGTCCATTGTAGCCAACTGAAAGAGTCCCCTTTTCTGTGAATATTAGCTGGGCTTGTACTTGTCCAAAATGTCTGGTATGAGATTTATATTCTGAGACTGCAGTATGTTCAGTCTCCAAGTACAGAGCAAATCTTGAGGTATTTTCTATTTTATTTTACCAACTTCCCTTGACTTTCATTGAGTTTAGATGAAGTGAAAACTCATCAGTAACCTTTACAGTCTCCTTCACAGTTTGAATATCAGTGACCTCTTTCCATCAATAGCTATACAGAAACCAGTGCTTACCAGATCAGAAACCATTTATGAACATAAATTTGCATAAGCTATAAATCATCTGCTTCCAAAGAATCTGTGTGAAAATCACAAAATTGAGAAAATATCTTACTTTTTTTTTCCATATTTACCTTCTTTGATCTTAAGCATATAAAAATATTCTGCTAATATGTCAACTGATAAATATTAATGGATAGATTTAAACACTCAACAAATATATCGCTAAAACAGGTTCTGATTTTTAAATCATTAGTGTTTCACCTCTAGCCTTGTTAGTCCAGGGCTTAAATTATCTACTCACTTTGTGTCACTGAAGACAATAAATACTGGCAATCACTAGTTTTGGGTGATTTTTCTGTCTCATTCAAATTGTACCACAAGGTGAGTTCTCAGCGATGTACTGAATTTCCCTGAAGTTCACAGAGCTTTCGTTATCAGCATCTCTCCCTAGCACACAGGGCCCTGCGTTGCTCACACAGACAGCACCAAAATGCACTGCAGAGCTTTTAATGCATTCTGAATAGCTCTTGTCATTCAGGATCCTTCATTTCATGTTTCAGATTTTCCCAGGGGGCTTTGATGTTAATCCATTTCACACTTCTAACACATCTGTTCTTCTTCTGGCTTTCTTATCTCTTCTGAGCATTCAAATAAAAAAAAAAATAAAAAAAAAGAGAGGAAAAAAAGGAAAAGAAAAAAGTTTTGGCTGTCATTGTGCAGTTTCTGAAGCAAGACTTTAATGATGAAGCACACTCCAGCTAACTTCATTGATACTTGGTTTTAGCCACACAAGGAGTTATGTATGCACAATATATCCAAAGCTAACTGCTTCCCCACTACTTTGAATTTCTCCTGACTCTTTACGTAAATTAAGAAAAAGCTGCCCATCACAGTCCCTAGGAATAAGACAGTGTTGTCCAGTGATTAATTTTTGTACATCAACAGGTTTTATAAGAAGAAGCCACCCCTCTCCGGCACTAATTAAACTGTGACCAAAACAACTTTCATGTGTCGGTGTCAGTACAAAGTAAAATGCTAAACAAACACTGTGCAGTGGTCACTTCTGGTTATAACGGGAGTTGCCAAAATTCAGTGTTCTGATCCTTGATCTCAGACAAATTAACTTTTCTTTCCTCAGAAGGCCAAGATTTAAAGTGGAAATAAGTAATGCTAATAAACAACTCAGATAATTCAGAATTCCTTACTGTTTTCCACCACACCACAAGCGAAATGGAGCTCACGTGCTTATACCAGCCTTGTGTAAGTAGTCAAAGCTAGATGCTCAGTCTCACTCCATAGTCAGAATCAAAATACTGGGAGTTATGGGTGTGATTCATCCCATACCAAGATTTCAGTCTAGATGGGATGAATCACCATCTCTAGGTGTCACTTTCCACTGACACACAAAGTTTCTGGATGACAGCTTTAACTAAAAGTTTAATATTCAGGTAGCTAGAGCCAAGTAAAAATAATCGTAACTTTTGATTTTATCCTGGAGAATAAGAGAACTATTATAAATGTCCTTAGTTTCCTTTTATCCTTTCTTTCTCCTTTGGCTGGGTAAGGCATTAAGGTTATTAATGATAGTCCCCATTTTAAATATGAAAATGGACTATTTCATGGTTGAATTTTGCAGGAAATGTTCTGTTGTACAGTTGCACCTTATTTGAGGCATGTTTTGTGGGACTGACCAAAACTGGTTGCTTAACAAAGGCAGTAACTTAATAATGCTGGAAAAGAATTGTATTCGAAGGATCTCTATAGACAGGAGGTTACCTAACAACATTCTATTTTAGGCCTGTCACTGTCCATGAAAGACATGCATTATCATATAAATGAAAAGACTGCTCTTTTCCATCATCCATATCCTCACTGCCCCCTAAAATAAAAAAATTTAAAAAAAAAAAAGGAAAAGAAATTCTGTCCAGATCGAACTTTAACAACATGAAGTTCTTTGCAAATTCTTACCAACTCTTGGCAGTTCTCAAGTAGTTCTAAGCTACATCAAAATGTAATTATAACAAGGCAAATGAGACATCTTAGTAGTGAGTGGATAATTAATATTAAAAAAAATAAAATCCCAATAACAGCCTGTTCACGACGGCTTTTCCATGGGATGATTGCTTCTGGCTTACTCCCTTGTTTCCTGTTGTCCCAGTACTTCTGCTCAGCAGAGGCAGGGACTTAGTCACAAAACTGCTTGACTTGTTCCTGTGAAAAAAAAGCAGGATGTTCTCCTTTGGCCATTGCAGATAGTGGTTTGCAAAAATGGTTGAGGCATTAATGGTGATTTAAGCATATAAGATGATTTAGGCATTAAAAAGTTTGTCATAAACAGTGCAATTTCTAGTGAGCAGGGAAGTCAAAGGATGTGTACGAACAGGGAGGTAATGGATCTGAGTAGAAAATCTGATTAATATAACAAAACGTTACTCACATAATCAATCCCATTTTGTTCAAAAGAAATCAGCTACTGAACAGTAATTACATTAAAGAGAACTTTTCCATGATGGAACAATCAGAAAAGCTGATTTTCCAAATGAAACTCTATACCCACAGTGGTTTCATTGCTATTTTCAGAGAAAAAGGTAGTCGAGAACAGCATCAATAGAAAAAAAACATGTGGATGAAAAGAACCACCTTGTTTCATCAGAATTAAATGCTCTAATTAAGGACATGTTGATTTCTCTTTGTCAGAACTATAATTTTGTTTCTAACATAGATGTCTGGATAGTTACTACTGACTTTGGAAAAAGAGACATTTCAAAAGAAGGTAATATCCTGGGAAACAAAATTTTCAAGTTTCAGTGATGATTGGTTTGCTCTGTTGAAGCAGAGTAACAAATGTAGGCCTAGAAGTGTCAATGCTTAGGAAATTTTGGGCACCTGCTCCAAAATATTTGAAAGACAATGTCTGAAAGTACAAAATAGGTGGAAAACTATGGGATTTTTCATTTTGTTTTGCTCAAATGGAGCCCTTTATCATTGTACTTTTTATTTAGCTCAAAAACGGCTCAAAAGCAGGTTAATTTTATATGTGTGTGTGCATATGTATACATCTAGAATGCTAATAATTGAAAAAAAAAAAGTAAATAGAAAAACAATATATGTCAAAATAAAGTAGACTCAACCAGTAAGATGCCTTTTATTTTGTCCTATGCAGTCAAAATCCATCTTATTTTTTGACCTGATACTGAAGAAGTCTGGGAGGTATGATTTAGATATTTTGACTTGTCCTGTCCTTCATGGTTCCAATTGGAATTTTGCAACTGATGCAATGTTTTAGTCTCCATTCATAATGAACTCCTAGCTAGAAGAGAGTTCTCATCACACATTTCAGTGGTAAACTGAGGCAATGAGGACCCTGCGAGATGGAGTCCATCAGAGAAGAAAGGGAAGGAAGGCAGTAGGTTGTCATTCAGTCATGCTTTCCATTGGGTAAGCTGGCAACAAAGGAGAGCTTCTAACTTCAGTCTGGTGATCAAAACTGACTTGATATGAAGGCTTCTGTAGCAAAATAAAATTGTCTGTGCTGGTTTTTTTCCAATCAGACATACGGAATTTTTGACGTTTTTCCCTGATGTCTTTAAGGTGATAATTGCTTGCTACTGCTGTTAGAGCTGCTAGTCAAGTGTATGAAATGTCTGGTTTGAAGCTATGTCGTTCATGCTGAAGACGAACGTGTGGACGGATTTTTAGTGTTAAGTGTCTGAAGTGTTCGTCATTTTTCTTTAACACATCTCAAAGAACACTGGAATTCATCATGAACAAAAAGACCGAGACTGTTTTTGTCTGGTATGGCTTAATTTTGCACTCTGTGCTACCAGTGTTCTTACATACCCTCCACCTTCCTCTTTCCCTTCAGAAATAGCCACATGGCTCACAACCCTCTGTTCTGTTTGGTGACAATGGCCTTCGAGTCTACAGATTCATCTCCTCTGTTTTTTTTCTTTTCAACAAACAACCTTTGCTGGCCAGATACTGTCTTTCTTCAGGTGAGTAATATATTTTCTAGGAAACAGACAAGTTTTCCAGCTGTAGTAGAAAAACACTCCCACCCTCCCTCATCACTCAGTTCTGGCACATTTTATTCACTTCTTTTGCCCACAATAACTCCTAATTCAAATATGTATGACTGAAGAAGATGACTGACCTCACTTAAAGGCTTATGAGAGACCTGAAATTTTTTTGCTACCTCACAGTGAATTTAATTACTATTAAAATGAAGAACCAAACACCCTTCTCTGACTCATATTGATATTTTGTTCCAGAATGGAAAATAAGATAATGTCTAGGACGTCTGTGTAGTTATTAGAATTATGAACACATCTAAGGTTTCCAAAACAGCTTGCTCATTTGAAGAGTAATGATGCCTAAAGTACCTCAGGAGCACTATCAGTCTCTTCTGACTATATTTGAAGCTGAAGAAGAACACCATTTCTTAAAAATCGTCAAGTTTCTAAAGATCTTAACTCAGTTACCCAAATAACCAAGTTACCAGTTACCCATATGTTCAAGATTAGATGAGGACTTTATTTTCTCAGGATGCTAAGCAAATTTTCTAGCCTGGGAAGTGATGTTCTGTTGTAGGAGGTAAATTGCACAGACTTTATAGTCTATATTGAATTTTAGTGTCTCCAAACAGGACAGAAAAACAGAACAGAAGTTCTTATTTTGATTTTAGACTCACTAACCTCAGATCACAGAACCACAGAATGTTCTGTGTTGGTGGGATTTGACTCCCTCAGCATGTTAGAAATCGTGACAGCACATTTACACATGCACACTCTGAGAAAGAAAACAAACTGAAAAACCTTCCCAAAGCAAAATGGTCCTCCCAGATGAGGAAGTTGGTATTTAGGTCAGGAACCCTGTAGACAGGGGAAACATGTGGCTAAAATGAATTTAAACGAAACCCACCCTGGCATTTAAGAAAGCTGTAAGAGCAGCAAAGATGGCACAGAGCAGAAGAGTGCCACTGGATGCTGGGAAGAGAGAAAGTTTCAAAAATATTTTGAAGGCAAAGGTTGTAGAGAGGAGAAGGAGAGAGCACATATTTTAAAAGGACATTTTATCCTTTGAAAACCTGTTTGCTTTGGTCTGTTACTAAAAAAATTAGGACAAGGATTATTGTCCTATTCGTTTCACCCTGTTTCATGGAACATTGTTCTATAAAAATAAGTTACTGTTATTATCATGATAAATAAAGGACAGATCTGAACAGCGCTATAAATTTTGGTAGTTTTAGATCTATTGCATGAATTTAAATGGATGTTTTTGTCACGGTTATCTATTCCCTTGACCACTCTTTTCAAAGAATTAAGGATACAGAATTTTAATATTCAAATAAACTGCATTTTGTAGCATCATTTCTTCAGTATTTGGAAATGAAGCAGTGCTAATAATAACGATCATGCCAAAATATAAATATTAACTATAAATAATCGCTACTAGACACAAGCAAAACACAGAGCTTAGATCTTTTCATAATCAAGCTCCCTTTATCCTCGTTCAGTGAGCTGTTGGATTAAGCTGAAGACCTTGAAAATTCTGACTTCCCAAATGATACAAAATCACTCAGGTCTGGAAATAAACCAGGAATCAGAGAAACGCGTCTGCAAAAAATCTTAGATATTGTGAAGAAATGAAAAAAACACCAGCCTGGAAACAACATTTCTAGCTTTCAGAGCACTATTGCAGTCATGGCATGTTCTACAAGTTACTGCCTTCCAACAACAAGACGTTCTAAGAACATTCTTGCCACACTGACATACACTCCCAAAATTAATTTCCAATTAATTAAAGTAAAAAACAAAACATGGAACAAAATCCAGACAAGTAGCTGATGACTGTTATAAGGCTTCGGAGAATAAATAAGGTTATCCACACTAAACTTTGTGTACTCTGTTGTCTGTCTAAATTTGACCCTCATCCGAGATATTGTGGAGGAGAAACAAGAAAGTTTCCTGGGAATATTTTGAAACAACATGGTTATGTTTTATTTATTTTAGAGGAAAGAGAGGGCACAGTGCAAATAGTTGGATTTGGCAAGAAAGTGCAGAGTCATCCAAACCAACAGCTTCAGAGGTGAAGTTTGGGGGTTGTTTCACTGCAACTTTCACTTATCAAAGATTTTGTTAGCCTTAAATCTACATTCTTGTCAAAATAGAAGGAAAAAAGCAACCACACAGTCCAAGAGAGACAAGGTTCTTTATGCAGTTATTCATCTAAATTCAAATTATTGCTCTGTCAATATTGCAGAATGTCAAAACCACTTGCAATTTTTTAATGTTCAGATATGTTTTTCTCAGTCTTAAATTTAGAAATATTCATTCCTTTTCAAAAGGTATTCACTAGAAAAATATCTTGTACTTGAACCCCCCCACAACAGAAGCCAACTTGACTACTTTCATGTGCTACTCCAGTGAAGAATGGAAGGAGCTGCATGAGAAAAACACGTTTTGAAATAATAATGTATTTTTTGGATCGGAACACCCTTTCTCACTCAGCTCCTGCTAAAATGCCTGATATTTTAGGATCCTTTCCCCTTTTCATCCCCAGGTTTCAGTGCCAATTCCATGTAAAATTAATAGCCTGATCCAAATTAGCCCTGTTTCAAGATGCAAATTGAACCAGATGACCTCCAAAGGTCTTTTGCAACCAAAGTTATTATGTTCTGAAGGCTACTGTTCAGCATGACTTTTTGCAGGTTGTCAAAAAAGGGAAAAAAAAAGAGATGTCTAGGCTTCAACAGTCATGTTTGGTGACAAGGAGTCACTTGCTGATCCAAATTTACTCAATGCTCGATTATATAAGGTCATAATAGAATAGGGATACAAAACAAAAAAAGATCAAATATATATTATTAACTGATATTGAAGGAATATAAGTAATTTATTAATCTTTAAAATTAGATAAGCTTTATAAAAGGCTTATTGTATTTAAAGCTATATATTTTTGTACTTTTTTGCTATACAATTTCGTATTATTGTATTTAAAGCTATATAAAACAGCTTTAAATACAAACAAGTGGTGTGAGGGGCTTTTATTCTATTTTAACTTTTAGCTGACCTGCATAACAAAACCTTCATTGAGTGAGCCTATGCAGTACCTAGAAGCGGGTGGATGGCTGGAAGTCTTGCTTAACATGTACTTGAATAATCCAGGAATAACATAATCATCTCTACTTTAGAAATCTTTCCTTTTGGAAGTGAGCAGCCCTTTTTTTCCTCTTCAATTTGGAGATCTGTACTTTCACTATTGTAGCTTATTTTGTTCATGAAATGAGTAGAGGTTATGCTGACATTATAATAATTGATTCAAAAATGAGAACAGAAACAAGGCAATGAAAATAGCCTAAAATTTTCTCAACAAACAAAACATAAAAGAACCCTTCTGAAACTGTTTTAAACTGTCTGCCCTGTATTTTTTTTTAACAGAGGCTCAATTCTTCGCATAATATAATGAATAACACACACTAGGCATTGAACAAATAGGTCTGTAATTATACTACAGGAGCTTGGTGACACTGATAAAACATTCACCATCACCCTTTCATTGGAATTAGGCTAATTATGTACATAGTTGGGTGTCCATTAATCCTATTATTATTATTATTATTTAACAGTATTATTCATAATGTAGGTTTTCCTTCCTTTAATTTCAGACCTGTAACAATCGAGAATGTTCCATGCTTAATTAGCAGCCAAAAGCTTGAAAGTACAGTATAATGGGACATTATGGGGGCTCTATAGTGAGTTAATGACATAGCAACCAGCTAACGAGAATGAGGAATTTTTACAGTGGCATTCTAAAATGAACTGCATGGAAGCACAAATTGTGTCAAATAACAACATTGCCAGTATCCCTACCTGGTCTCCAGAAGTGAGATAGGTGTTAGAACCATATCCTGCACTCCTCAGAGGAACAAGACTCATCCATGCCCTACCAGCAGTTTTCTCCAGTAGAAGGAAAGCTTAGTAAACCATGACCCCACTGCATTAGCATCTCTGGGAGTCTCTCTAGGAGCCATTCTCTAAGACTAAAATCTATCTCAAACAAGGGAATAAGAGCAGGGACAGGAGACAACAAAAAGCTTAAGCTGAAAGAGTCCCAAAACAAATACCTCTTTATAAAACTGCCCTTCATCCTGGATCATGTTAGGCTGGTCTGCAGGAAGGCAGAGTTCTCTACACCATGGAAAAGGTGATTTCTAAAAACGGAGACTTCACTGAATTCAGCATGATACCGATATTTAAGGGACCTGGATTTTGCTCTTATTTTTCAGGTACAAGTTCACTGAGTAACATGAGATGTATATACTCCATCCCCACATATAAAACACAATAATATTATTTTGCTTCAACAAACTGTTGGTTTACAGAGGGCAAAGAAGAACAGTTTTCCAGAAATTGTTCATTCTCTGACTGTGCAGCAAGGAAGAGCCTAGTATTTTCCAAAAGTTTTGTAGTATTAGTGCTGCTGCAATTCAACCTAAACTAAGCTTATTGAAGCAACTATATTTTTATATCAAGTGATTACAGCAGCCTACACAGAACACTCTCCATTCTACCTAATTTAGTAGAGGCTGAGCTATTAATTACAACTTTCCTCTGGGAATATTTCCCTATGCTTGTTTAAGAATAGTCAGAGCTGCAATCAGGCTAAGATATTTCTCTATAACAGATGAAATTACTTTCCAGATATGCATCTCCTCCAACTCCAGTTTCTGAGAACCCTGTGTTCTGTGTCAGAGACCTAACTCTGAGGTGGTTACATTTAAATCATATGAATTCTACCCCCATATTTGCATGATTCAGTGCCAAATCAGATTGTTTCTGTCACTAGATACGAGTTGGGAGTGTAGATCTCAGGCGATAATCTTACATGTGTCTGAGACAAAACTCAGTAGGAAGAAGTAGTCATGAAGTAGTAACTATACTGTGTTACATCATTTCTAGCTCTGTTAACAGAAATGTCTGGTCTCAAAACCAGTTCCTGAATCAAAAAAGTTGGACTGCGAAGGTCAGCTCTGATTCAAGAAATTTCAAATTTTTTCTGGCTTTTTTTCTGGTTTTCTGGTCAGTGAAACAAAATTTAAAAGTTGACTTCAAGGAGAAGAAGTAAAATATAGATACTTTTCACCCATCTACCCCAAAAATACGTGGAAAACATAGTCAGAAAAGTAGTTAATATGAAATTGTACAAACATATAAGCAGAGGGAATTATTGCCTCATTTTTCTGTGAGTGAAGGTGGCTCTTACCATAAAAAAAAGTTGCATGACAGAAAGAAAAAAGGTACATCAAACAGTATTTCATAGTGTCTCTATTAAAGAACATATACCTCTTCTTTTTGGTAAGGATGAAGATGCCACAGCAGAAAGAAAAGTTTTTCTGGTTGGTGCTGTTCTCCTGTCTTTCAGGCATTTGTTTCAGTGACTACATTTTTCCCTTCAAGCTTCTATAGTGCTTTTGAGCTGAGCTGAATATAGGAAAGAATAATTTTGATTTGCTATAATGGCTTGACAAACATGTAATTGTTTATATCTGAGAATTTAACCCTAAAACCAGAATAAAATAAAATACAATAATTTCTTATTCAAGTGTTATTGGTCCTGCACATATTCTGCGTCAAGAAAAAAAAAATTTCTACTTCTCTCTTTCCCTTTGTGCAAATCAGGAATGAAAACTAAATAACTGGGCATAGCATGCCAAACACGCATAAATCAAATCTGCCCCCAAATAAGCACTATTCATAATAAAAATATGCAAACAGCATTGACAGAAGCCATGCAAATAATTTCAGAAGTAAATCAGGGTAAGTGGGCAGTAATAAATTTCAGTTTGACTGGAACGGCAGAAATTTAAACGAATTAGTAAAAGGTGGGAATGTTTTACAACCAGATGGAAAGACAGCAATCATTTGATCAAGTGCAACTGGACACTGCAAATTATTCCATCTTTCTCTTCGGGATGAGACATGCACAGGATATTAACCAGACTTCTTCCAGACTTATTTCTGTAAACCTTTTTGGGTGGGGAAAAGAAATGTACAGAAATATCAAAAACATTGTATAATTATTCTCAATGCAAACTCAATCCAGTAACAATTAGAGCTACAGAAAAAAAAAAAAAAATCTGGTCATTTCTGTGGAGTTTCAACAAGGCTCCCTCCATTGTGCTTGTGCAAGGGACCTTAAGATAAAGTGCTAAATCTTCCTTTCCTGGCTGCATTGTATAGGAGAAAGGGAAGCAGCAAAGACAGCCCTGAGGAATACAGGTGTGCCCGTGATTCACAAAAGAGAGGACCCTTTGGACAACACTTATGCTGTGCTCATTCTTGTACCTGATGTCTAGGAACTAGGGCAGCAGGTGTCTCAGGAGCTGGAAAGACAGGCAAATCAGGCAGCTCGATGTGACAGAACCCTGAGGTTCAGTATCAGTAAGGCTCACGTGCCCCAGGTACCTAGGCTGAGTTCTGGTTTTCACACGCAGTCCTAAACCACCATGGTATTTGTACAGAAGAGGCTCTGCAGCTGGTGTGGATATATTATCTTTGTGTTACAGTGGCAAAATAGAAAAACATAACCAACAGCTTGAAGTGTTAGGTTCTCTACTGTGCAACTGAACCCATGGTGACACGCCCACACTGGAATCAAAGCCTCTTCCTAGCTATTTGGTTGGAGTTTGTGATACATTTGTTGAAGTTGCTTATCAAAACAAGAGATGAACAGTTTTTTCAAAGAGGAGTATGAATTTACTGGTCCTTTACAATTTCTGAAGGAAAATAATTATATACTTCCTAAACAAGAAGCCAATCCTTCATTCAGATGAGATACAGCTTCAGGCAGAAAAACTTTATCAGAGCTTCATTTCTCTTGTACCTTCAACTCCTTCCCTACTGGAAAGATAATTTTTCACTAGTTTCTCTCTCTTTTTTTTTTTTTCCCTCTGCTTTTCTTTTTTCTTTTCTTTTTTTTTCTTTTCTTTTCTTTTCTTTTCTTTTCTTTTCTTTTCTTTTCTTTTCTTTTCTT